>PVHT021183631.1:16883044-16991387 GCA_004024745.2 Catagonus wagneri
TGACCTTTAAACTGCTTCATCGTGCTGTCCGATCAAAAGGGTGCATCTATCTAAATAACTTTCCCAGTCCCCATTTTGCATTTGTTTATAACTGGAAAGAATTTCAACTTTTTTTTCCCCTTACATTGGATTCATTGCTCAGGCTCTCATTGCCTCTTGAAATATGTGACCAGCTGCATTTGCAGGTCAGTGTTGATTCAGTGGCTTCAGCCCTGTGCCCTGGAAATACAAATCCATCTTAAAGAGAAGGTACTGACTGGGATATAAAAAGTCACAATAAAATCATTGATAATGAGAGATCCCAATGTGGTTTTCTTTTGATGATAAGGATCATTGAAACATTTTCGTTTCTTGAATACCCTTTGCCACTAAATGGTTGTTAAACATATACTTTAATGCTCAGTCCCTGCCTCTGGGCATTTAGTCTCAGGCCCAGCATTCTTGAAAGGCTTACAGTCAGATCAGCATTTGATCCATTCACCACCCTTAACTGACTTCTTTCTCTCTTTACTTCTCTGCCACAGATTGCATCTTGAGCTTGACCACGAAGTTCATAGGCTGATCCACACTGACCTGACCGAGCACAGAAGGGATTCAGCCTGTCCAGTTGTGCCCCTGTTGACCGCAGATAACTTGGCTTCACTTATTGCCTGGGTGGAAGATTCTTCTCTCTTGAAATTTTTTTTTTGCACATGGAGAACAAAGAGGGCAACACAAGCTAATAAAGACCAGAGAAGATTTGGTGACCTTCGAGACTTTTCCTCTAGCTGGAGTTCTGGACTTTTACGGAACCCCGTTCAGTCGTTTTGGTTGTGCTCTCTGGGTTTTTCGGTTTGTTTGCTTTCTCTTTCTTTTCCTTTTCCCCACCGCATTGTATTTCATTTCTGTACTTCAGAAATGGGCCGACAGACCATATGGGGGCCCAGCCGGGGGGCTTTTCTCCTGAAAGCTTGGCTTCTCCTTTTCCTGGGGCTCTCCTCACAAGTGTCCCGGCTCCTGGCTTGCCCCAGCGTGTGCCGCTGCGACAGGAACTTTGTCTACTGTAACGAGCGAAGCTTGACCTCAGTGCCTCTTGGAATCCCGGAGGGCGTCACTGTACTCTACCTCCACAACAACCAAATTAATAATGCCGGATTTCCCGCGGAGCTGCACGGCGTCCAGTCTGTGCACACCGTCTACCTGTACGGCAACCAGCTGGACGAATTCCCCATGAACCTCCCCAAGAACGTCAGAGTCCTCCATCTGCAGGAGAACAACATTCAGACCATCTCGCGGGCGGCCCTGGCCCAGCTCTTGAAGCTCGAAGAGCTGCACCTGGACGACAACTCCATCTCCACGGTGGGGGTGGAAGATGGGGCCTTCCGGGAGGCTGTTAGCCTCAAACTGTTGTTTCTGTCCAAGAACCACCTGAGCAGCGTGCCCGTTGGGCTTCCGGTGGACTTACAGGAGCTGAGAGTGGATGAGAATCGCATCGCCGTCATATCAGACATGGCCTTTCAGAACCTCACGAGCCTGGAGCGCCTGATCGTGGATGGAAACCTCTTGACCAACAAGGGCATTGCAGAGGGCACCTTCAGCCATCTCACCAAGCTCAAGGAATTTTCCATCGTGCGAAATTCGCTCTCCCACCCGCCTCCCGACCTCCCAGGGACACACCTGATCAGGCTCTACCTGCAGGACAACCAGATCAACCACATCCCCTTGACGGCCTTCTCCAACCTCCGGAAGCTGGAACGGCTGGACATATCCAACAACCAGCTGCGAGTGTTGACTCAAGGGGTCTTTGACAATCTCTCCAACCTGAAGCAGCTCACAGCTCGGAATAACCCTTGGTTCTGTGACTGCAGCATTAAATGGGTCACGGAATGGCTCAAACACATCCCCGCATCTCTCAACGTGCGAGGCTTCATGTGCCAAGGTCCTGAGCAGGTCCGGGGGATGGCCGTCCGGGAGTTGAATCTGAATCTCTTGTCCTGTCCCACCACCACCCCTGGGCTGCCTCGCTTCACCCTGGCCCCCAGTCCAGCTTCTCCCCCGACTCAGCCTCCCACGCTCTCTGTCCCGACCCTGAGCAGAAGCTCTACGCCGGTGACTCCGACGGCGTCGAAAGTCCCCACGAATCCCGACTGGGATGGCAGAGATCGAGTGACCCCACCCCTTTCTGAACGGGTCCAGCTCTCTATCCATTTTGTGAACGACACTTCCATTCAAGTCAGCTGGCTCTCTGTCTTTACTGTGACGGCGTACAAGCTCACGTGGGTGAAAATGGGCCACAGTTTGGTAGGTGGCATCGTTCAGGAACGCATAGTCAGTGGTGAGAAGCAACATTTGAGCCTGGTGAACCTAGAGCCCAGATCCACGTATCGGATTTGCTTAGTGCCACTGGATGCTTTTAACTACAGAGCCGTAGAAGACACCATTTGTTCTGAGGCCACCACCCATGCCTCTTACATGAACAATGGCAGCAACACTGCTTCCAGCCACGAGCAGACGACTTCCCACAGCATGGGCTCCCCCTTTCTGCTGGCGGGCCTGATCGGGGGCGCCGTGATCTTTGTGCTCGTGGTCCTGCTCAGCGTCTTTTGCTGGCACATGCACAAGAAGGGGCGCTACACCTCCCAGAAGTGGAAATACAACCGAGGCCGGCGGAAAGATGACTATTGCGAGGCCGGCACCAAGAAGGACAACTCCATCCTGGAGATGACAGAAACCAGCTTTCAGATCGTCTCCTTAAATAACGATCAGCTCCTTAAAGGAGATTTCAGACTGCAGCCCATTTACACCCCAAATGGGGGCATTAATTACACAGACTGCCATATCCCCAATAACATGCGATACTGCAACAGCAGTGTGCCAGACCTGGAGCACTGCCATACGTGACAGCCAGAGGGCCGGCGTTCCAAAGGCGGACAGTAAGACTCTCGAGAACACACACGTGTGTGCACATAAAGACACGCGAATTACATTTGATAAATGTTACACAGATGCATTTGTGCATTTGAATACTCTGTAATTTATACGGTGTACTATATAATGGGATTTAAAAAAGAAAAAGTGCTATCTTTTCTATTCCAAGTTAATTACAAACAGTTTTGTAACTCTTTGCTTTTTAAATCTTAAAAAAAAAAATAGTTGCTGAAGTACTGTACAGGGTTGTACAATGAGAACCCAATGCCAAGGTGAAAGAACAAGTGATTCTTCCTCTTGCTATATATTCACAACTTTGCTGTTGAAGCCTCAGAAGAAATTTCTTTCCTAGAGCTGGCGGTCAGATGAAAGGGCAGGTTAAGACCGACTCATCAGGGTGGGATAAGTAATATGTGTAAAAAAAATAAGTGCCCCCAGATCTCTTCATGCTATTTCTATTCTTCCTGGTCTGGAAGAGAAGTAAAAACTTTTAGAATATATTAAGAAAGGAGGTAGTCACCCTGATCTGACCCAAGGCAGGAAATGTAGGAAGCATCTCGAGGAAGTCAGTTCCTGTGAGATAAGTTAACCCGGGATGGCAGAATCAAGAACATGAGATAAGATTTGAAAAGACCTTAAAACCCTGGGGTTGGCTTTCTGACTGGGAACTTGAAGAATCACACTTCATGCTCCCGGCCCTGTGTGAAACAGAGACCGGAGACTCATTCCAGTCATCTCTGGGGGCAGGTAAGAAACCCAGCAAGAAGATTCCCTTTAAAAGTGTTACCCTTCAAATTATACATCAGGTTGAATCACATTCAACAGAGATATATTCTAGAATACTTTTTTAGAAGAGGCTAATAAAATAATGGGAAGAATTATATTGAATGGAATTATTTTTGATAATGAGAATTATTTGAGTAGATTCACTGCAGCTATATCAACATGATATTTAGACCAACAGGGGATCGATATTTGGAATACACTAAACCTGTTATTTAAAAATTATTGATACCATTTAGACATAAGCGAGTGACCAGTGGTTCTGCTATACTATATCAATTAACTTTGTTAGTATCATGTTGAAATAGCTTGAATTAATACCTTTATCCCCTTGGGAATTCTTGTCTTCCAACCACCTCACGTATATTTTCATAACTAGCTGTTTATGCTCCATCTGCTTTTTTTTTTCCCCCCCTCTGCTCAAAATTCAAAAGAAAATGACGGGCGCCAGTCTTTGTTGCACAAAATATCCACTCACACTTTAAGATGTATACTAATTTTCCCTGCTAATAATTCTGCAAGGACACATCAAAGCTGGCAAAACGGCTATTTTTTTTTTTAAAAAGCAATACCAAGTTTCCACCTTGAACTGTCTGTGAACCTCTTCCATTTTTTAAACTTCATTTATTCCTTTTCAATCATGGATGTTCCTCTTTGGGAATGGTGGAGGGATAATCAATCTTATGTTAACAGGAAAACAGACGAAAAATGAACAAGTCAGAGAGGGAAGGCTTGTTCCCCTAATCTTGGCAGAGCAGAGGGCACAGAGAAATGGGGCATCCAGGCTTAATTCTAGGTATTTTTGAAGCAATGTCCATCTTCGGAAAACATATATCATTTACTCCTTTCCATCTCTTAGATGTAGAAGGGCTATCAATCATATACATACATACGTTTAAAAAATATGTCCTTGGAAAATTCTTTTTCAAATCAAA
Organism: Catagonus wagneri; assembly: GCA_004024745.2. Classification (NCBI taxonomy): domain Eukaryota; kingdom Metazoa; phylum Chordata; class Mammalia; order Artiodactyla; family Tayassuidae; genus Catagonus; species Catagonus wagneri. The sequence goes on from PVHT021183631.1 coordinate 16,887,670, forward strand.
TTTAAGCCTTTCATTCTGTGCTGCATATTTCCTTGGTCACTGGTCATTATTTTAGGGACCTATGAAGTTAATGTCACAATCCTTTTGTTTTGTTTTTCCCTGTCCCTCTTACTTTTAACAAAATAGAACTGTGATGTGTCTTCTTTGTAAAAGTTTAGGTATAAAATGCTATGCAAGTTTTACTTTATAGTAAGAGATTTATTTTCTTCAATAATATATCCCCTGCTCATATGTTTTAATCTCCCTTGTCTCTCAGAATAAACAGAAAATATAACTGAAGTTACAATGTCATAGACATAAGAATCGAAACTGTGCAGTCAAGCTGAAATTAGCTTCGAATTCATTTGAGTTAATTCTAAAGTGACTTTGGTTTCCATTTTAGTCTGTGAGCTAGGTTGTTTGGGCTGTTGCTTTTTTAAAGCTAGGTCCACACAGTGAAGGGATGAGGCAATCTGTGAAGGCGATCAGCATAGCAGTAAGCAATCCAAACGCAGGACAATGACGTGGGGTTTTATGTATTTAACTGGATAGTTCCTTTCCACTGTCCTTTTCTCCTTGGCTGTGTAGATAAAATTATGTGTTCAAATGATGGTACTTTGACTTTGAATTTTGAGGGTTCTTGCCTTTTATCCACAAAATAACCATTCTCATTTATTTGTATTGTGTGTATAACCTCCAGCAGGGTATTTGGCTGCTGAAAACAAACATCTTTGCTTTAAGCCAAGAAGACCAAGGTTGGAGAGGTTTCTACAGTTTCTTATAGGATTCACAGAATTATCTGGGGCTTAAGTCCTATAATGGAGACCTAGTCATGTGAAATGTTTAGGATGATCTGAAGTGGTTCCTTTGCTAGAAGGCATTCCTGAGGAGATGGAACCTAGTTCTAGGCTTAATTCTGATCTTGTGCACCACATGACAAAGACTGCTAAAATTAAGGTCAGTCTCCCATTTGTAATAGCATACCTGGGGCTCTTACCTACAACAGGATAGAAAGCACATCATTAAATTTATAATGTCTTATGTGTCTTAGGAAAACTGTTGAACAACCATCAGTGGTGGATTATTCTTTGACTGGCATTTTTGTCATGAGACTGTGTTTTGCTGATATATCGACTCTCTATTTTGGACCTCTCTGGCTGTCATTATTATGTTTTTTGAGATTAGTCAAGAGTCAGAGTTGAAGGTGCAGGACAAGACCATGAACATTACTTACTGGTTTATCATGAAATTGATGCTGTCTCACCAAATGAGGTAGTTTCAGGTTGTATGTGACCATTTTCAGAGCCAGGTAACTATCTCTGTGCAAAAGAATTCCAAAAGGAAAAGGCATAGCCATGATCACACAGATTATTGAGCATTAGTAATACCCAGGGTTGTCGTTGCTACCTACTTGTTTGGAGAGATGTGTTTGAACATGGAGAAGCCCTTTGCTTCCCTCAAAACTATAGAATGCATTAACATTCCATCGCATGGGACATTCAAAGGTAGAAAGAAAAAGGATGTTCCCCTGCCTATTTTTCTTGTATATGGAGTAGAAAACATTCTACTATATGAGAAGTAATAGTTTTTAGTTATCTCTATGTTTGTTGAAAATACATTAGATATATTCCCTGAGATTAAAAACAAACAAACAAACAAAAAACAGTATAATGTGACCAGTCTGGTAAAAGGGATGACTAAAACAGCTAGCATTGGCTTCATTTCCTACTACTGCAGATGTGAATGTTCGTAGTCATTCCACAGGAGGCAGAACGTCCTTCCCCACTGAGGAGGAAAAGCTCTTCGTGTTGTGAGCAGAGCATCCATTCCAAACACACGGCAATGTAGTTGCTGGCCCCAGGGAGCAGATGGCTTGATTAGCTAACCTCACCTGCAGAATCTTTTGCAACTTTCAATGGTGAAGTGATCCATTTCCATTACTACTTTATTTATAGCATTTTCCTCTTGTCTATAATGGGAAGACACTGAGTTTCATGGTAGAACATGAGAATAATGGTTTTGCTCGTGACTTGCCTCTCCAATTTTATGGCAAAGTGGAGCAGAGAAGAGTACCCCCCAAAGAAAGAGATCCATGCACAAACAACCCCCTCCAAATGCCTTTCATTGTTAGCCTTGTCCAGCCTTGCCTGATGCTCTTTTTTTTTTTTAATAAAAATATTCATGTAGGAATCAGTAGCTTACTACTGATTCAGCTTACTACTGAATCAGCTTTCTCTGATTTCTTCAGGGGGGTTAAAAGACACTTGCTGATAATGAAGAATGCTTATCACCAATTGTGGGGGTGGAAAGAAAGGTTTGTGCATGTGGGATACAGTCTTTATAACAAAAAATCAGATTCTTTGGCTCTAGTTTTCATGTTTTCTTTTCCTAGCAGCACACTCACCAGAAGAGCACAAAGCAAGACCATCACGATAGGCATTTTTAAACTAGCATAAAATACACTTGCATACACACACACACACACACACACCATACCACGCTGGGGCATTTGTAATGACATCCATGGGATGTAAGATTTAAACCTTTTCTAAGGCAAGGGGAAGTCATCGCCACTGTGTGTCCTTCCTAGGACCATATACATTCACAGAAAGTTAATCTTAATGTGTTATTATTTGGGCCATATGTTGATTTGCTTCTGGTTTACGTGTAGTGTGCTCTCAGTGTGTGGGGGGGACGGCAAGGGACTGGAAGATTCTGAATCACACATCCTCTGAGACCCACCGTGATCACACACTTTGTTAACTACAAACTTCACTCTACACTATACAGTACTTTGTTGATAAATTCAGTAAAGTCTTATTTTAAAAAGAAACCACATTGTGTTTATCTGAATAAGTTCCTTGGGACCCTGCCAATCCTTGTTTTGCTCATATCAAAGAGAAATGAGGGACGTTTCCTAATTGACGTAGGAAGATGGCAGGAATGAAGGAAGTAATGGGATTTTTTCATTTTCTCTTACCTTGGAGACGACGTCTGTTTTAAAGCCATTTGACCCTTTTTGTGTGAAGGGTTTATATGAAATCTTCATGTTGTTTTCTATTTCCTGACTCAATTGTGTGTTCCTGAATATCTTTTGAATATGCACACATACACTGAGCATATTATTTTGTGTTTGTGAAACCTGTGTTGTTTAGAATATAGATAAATACCAATGTAGTTAACTCATCAGAATAGTCTTTTTCCCTATTTCATAATATAAACCCTTGGTTTTAAACGTCAATTTTCCTTACGAATTCTCATGGTACTTTCTACTTCAGAATTGTTTATGGCTCACCCACCCATACTTTCAATGAGCACTCATGATAATGTATTTATTCATATGCTCAAGTTCAACTTGAGATTAACCTCCTGATTTTCCAGAACCCCTTCCTCTAACCCCTCGTGGCCATTTCACTTATAATGTACTCAACAGAAACTGAATCAGGAAATAAAATCATGACACTTCAGTTACCAGTATTAATGATTTGCAGAATCTCTGTTGGAGAATTAACTATGAAAGACAGTGGTAACAGGTGATTCATAGTACATTTAGGAGATCTTATGTAAAATAATATCCACGTATTCTTGGCTATTTTTGCCAAAAGTTACAGACTTTACTCTTGGGGAGACCAGACACTTAGTCAAGGAATAAATTTCATTCAAAAATTTATGAAACTCCTTCTACTCAGTTCTAGGCACTGGTCTGAGTTCAGAGGTTTCACAGAAGGGAAAAAAAATACAGTCCCAGCCAAATCAAGGGTATCTTCTACCCCACCGTGTTCCTAAGGAAGTTTGTTTGTTCCTCCAATGTATTTACTTATCTATTTTTGACAAAGTACTTTGTGAGGTTCTATTGGGGATTCAGAGAAAAAATATGACTCTGCCGCTAAGAAGCCCACAGACTGTGTAATAAATATTCTTCTAACACATTTCAGTGTCTCAGAGCCCATGTAATAACTTACATTCCCTCATTAAATTCCACAGAGTGTCTGATATGACAAAAGAGATGTACATATCTGTTGGTAAATTCAATAATGCATCAAATGTATATATTAGATACACACAGAGAGATATTAGATGATCTTGATGTTTAATAGATGAAACAAAGCGAGAGTGCCTTGATAAAATCGGAACTCAAGGGATTTAAATTTTCAAGTTTATACCACGTAATTGAAAATTTGGGGATAATCTCTTAAATTCCCATTGAACCCCAGAATGGAAATCAATCCAAAATAATGATAATAGCACCTGAATCTATGGACTCTTGTGAAATGTTTTCTTGCCTCTTAATAAATGGACTAGCCTTAAAACAGACTAGCCTTCAGGACAAATTTTTAGTGTTGAAGATTTTTCAAAGATAGAGATACTGGAAGTTCACTCACTGGAGGCATACATGAATCACTGTTTGTGCCAAAGCAAGTGTATATTTTTAGAAACCTCTAAATGCCCATGCCTTTGAACTCCCTTGGTCATCCACTCCAATATTTTAACAGTAATTTTAAAAAAATTTTGATTACTTGATGCCTACACATCGATTTGATTTGAAAGCTTCAGATGGAATCAAGCTATGTGTACATCCACAGGGTGAGCTGAGAAAATGATGAAAAGGGCTTGAGTTGGGTTATTTTTAGTAATGAATTTGCTTCATACTTGAGAGGCTGCTTAAAGTATTTTGTAAATCCTGCTGAAGATGCTCATGTGTCAGAATCTATTAGGGTGTTAGCAAACTGGCTTCTTGGTTCACACTTTTTTTTTTCATCTCAAAAATAGAGAAAGTGTGCTTGAAAAGGTATTCTACAAGCTCTGTTTCATTAGTTATACAGATAATTAAGGACAGACAATTTTTAGTGTTAAAATCCAAGCCAGAGTTCATTTTAGCACACACACCAACTGATGATCCCACTTGTCCGTTTCCTTTGTATGAAGTCTAAACTAAATGAACATTTCAATTTACTCTTAAGGGGATTCTCAACATTTGACATGATAAACCTCCATAATGCTTTCAAAACCCAAAGGAAAGCAGAGGGTCAGAAAGAAAAACTGACATTTTTTTTTTTCCCCTAATCAAATAGAAAACCATGATGGATCAGAGAGTCTGCTGAACTCCCTGGCTTGGGTAGTATGAGCCTCTGTTAGTTTAGTTTTGTTTTCGTTCAACAAATATTTGCTGAAGCCCGGTAAGTTTGGATGCTGAGTGAGAGCATTTTCCAGGACACTTAACTGCATCATCAGAAACCTTTCCTGGCAGCTGCTGGTATTGGACTCATGGCCCAGGCTCTTCCCACTTCTTTGACTTTTTGGAGCCCTCAGGCACCTATATTTAAATCATCAGCTAACTAACCATCCTAGTTCCAGCAGACATGCTTTCTCAAAAGTGTTTTCTTCTGTTTCTGAACCCCGACATGGTTAAGACACTTCCTCTAGTCTGTTCCCACTTCAACATTGCCTATGTACTGCGGGACAAAGGGTAATCTATAAAGAATGCCTGATGTGATGCTTTCTCGATTTCAAAATGTTCAGTTACCATTCCTTTAAGAGATAAATCAAACTCCTTGTGTGATGTATATATCTTACCACACATTGATCCCTGGTACTTCTAGCCAGTGTTTCCTCCCCAATCATTATGTGCTCTAGATTAGATATATATTTTAAATGAACTAACAAATGAAATCTTTCAGCCTTTCTCCAAGAGATCTCAAGCTCCTTGTCTGGTGAGATGTTCCTCCTTCAAGATACAAATCAAATGCCCCTCCCTCCACTCATGGAAAACTTCTTTAATCACACCTGTCCATGAATTGACCTCTCTCTGCAGTAAATCTCACTTGACTTTCATTTGGGCCACCTGCATATTGTAATTGTTCATGGGTCTGTTTCATGTCTATACTCTGGGTCCCTGGAGATGAACAGGTATCCTGTCAACTGTTATATCTCATCCCATGCTGGTTACGGTGTCCATCCCCTGGGCACGTGCTTTTTGGGAAAGAGTGATGGCAGTAACAGCCCTGTGGTGACATCAGGCTCCCTGTGGAATTAGCCCTTGATTCATAGCAGCACCTCAGATAATAGCTACCCTGTCAATCTGTGGCTAGATGATTTTTGTTTTAAGCCTCAGAAAGAGCTATAGAATTGCAAATCATGCAGAATATGCTTTGTTCAAATGCCACAACAGAAAACAAAACATACACTTTCTTTAAGATCTCTTGGTTGCCCATTACTACTTTTTACAGGAAATTTGCTTTTGTGATTATCTGATAGTCACATGTTTATCTGATTTGAAAGCTCAAGATGGACTCAAGATATGTTTACGCCCACAGGGAAAGAGGAGGAAACTAGTAAAGTGACTTGAAGGATAACCTTTTTTATATTTTATACACAACCTCCAATCTGAGCCAGCCTGCAAAAGGCAGATAAAAAGGGATCTTGCAACAAAGCATTACCATCATGCAAAGTGCGCTAAGTATGGGTAGACACAAAGTCAAAGTAAAACATTTTGACAGTTTGCTAGTCAAAATAAATTCCTCATATGTAAAAAGCAGAGGTAGCTTTTTTGTTTGTTTCCATCAGCAATATCAAAAAGGACAGTCATTATTCACCGTGTCATATCCTATATCAGAAATTTGGCATATATAATTTAAATGTTCACATTGTATTATCTTGATTATTACTGTAAGAGTAAGTACCCTCTCCTAGAAATTATATTCCCATAAAGAAAGATGCAATGGAGAATGGTGTTTATTCAGAACTCAGACTTGACTCAAGCTGACTTATTTTGGAAACCTACCTGAGCCACTGACGTGTCCACTGGCCTTGTTAATAATTCATGCTTTAGGGTTATCCGTTTTTTTTACCCTAAATAGAGACAGTGAAGACTAACACATACAACGGCTGTCAGAATTGAAGGTATATACAGCAGTTAACACATTATTTAGGACTGAGCAAATGAATCAAGTCCATGTATGTTTTAGGCATACCCAATGGGGTGACATCCTGCAACTTTATATGATGAAACCAAACTTCTTCAGGATTAAGATCAGAATTATATGTAGGGATCATCAATGCAGAGGTGGTTAGCATCCAAAATTCCATATAATTTTGTGCAGCCATTATCAGTACAAGTTTGACAGGGAATTTTTCATTTCCTCTATTCTTTTTCTCTGGAACAGTTAAGGAACATGAGGTCCTATAGGATAGCATAGAACAATAACAGGTTCTCTGTCTCCTGGTGCATGGGAACCACTGAACAGCACTGTTCAAGAGAAAGAGAATAGACTTCTTTGTAATATAGCATATTGCCTCTCTCAGCCACAGAGCACAAGTGGGCTTGGTTATTGCTGAAAATTAATTCAGGAAACACATCAGATGGGTGAGTATCCGAATGAGTGTTCAAAAGAAATTGGGAAATTGAAACATTTAAAAAAAATAAAGGCAATAACTTTCTGTTTCAAACGTATATAACGTTAAATGACATAGTTTTATTTCATTCTGCTATACCACAAACTGAAGCATCTATATCCACACTTGAGTTATGGTGGGGATGGTAGCAACCCAACAGAAGAGTGTTTTAATGGCTCTGCAATGCAGATGTGATAGTCTACCAGCTGTCACGGAGTTACTTCTTATAATCAATACCATTCTTGATTTTGTAATCTGGTTGTAATTAAGAAACATGCATCCTCTTCAGCTGGGTCATGTTTTGTTTTTCCTTCTGTACATTTCTGTTCATGGTAGTTAAAATAGTCTCAAAGCAGTTCACTCACCGGGGTCTGCATTAGCATTATTTTCCTTTTAATAGCATCTATGCTTTATCAATAAATACAGAAGCTCAGATATTTGGATGCTAAGGGTAAAAATATTTTCTATTCTAGTCCTTGGCTGCAGAATTTAATTGGTTTCAGGGCAATTCTTTGGCAGATATAAGTCAATACTACCATTCTGATGATCTATAGTCAGTTTCTATTCTGTTTGGGTCATTGCCTATTTTGCTAGATTGGCCCACAGTTCTTTCTATTGTTAAATATTTTACATAGTGGCCCTTGTTAGTTGGAATACAGTAAGCTCCTCTAGTACATCTGAAGTAAGGGAAACAGTGTAATGGAGGTCAGTCACATCCGATAGAGACCAGCAGTTTCCATATAGCCTTTTCATTGTACGGGGAGTTAATTATTAAAACATGCTGGATTATTTTCATTCTTAGTTGAAAACTATTTAGAGCTAGATTCATCCTTGCTCCAACCTAAATTAACCTTGGGCTTTGGACAGGTTATGCTTTATTGTCTTCAGCAGTACAAAGGGTAAATACAAAACTTACCTCAGCCACAATATAGCACCATGTCTGAAACATACAAATGTCAGTAATTTTTTGAAAATACATGCAATTAATGTGTAAAATTTTGGGTATGTATCTCCCCTGGATCTTGAGTAAGATTCATCTCTCTGTCTCGTTTCTTAGGTTTGAAAGCATCACAGTTTGGTTTAGTTCTTAAATTCTCTTAAACTTCAAATTCTAGGTCTCATCTTTGTTAATTTTTCATGAAGATTAGTTTTCATTAGATTAGCTCAATTATTTAATTGAGCTGTTTTATGTTCTATGCTCTTATAAATTTTAGAAAGATATGTATGGACTATAAAACAGGAATTATTCAAACCGTCAGATTTATTAACTTTGTCATAAAGACTGCCATGGCCCACCATTATTTCTAACAACAGTAAACTCGATATATTTGCAAAACAACAGGCAGAATCATTAAAAGCAGAAGTGGCCGGCTTTCAAAGAACTCTCAGTTTGTACCTGTGTGATATTATTTCATGTTCCTGAGCCTCAGTTTTGTCATATGTGAAACAGGGTACTAAAACTTATGAGTGGTCAATGAGTTAATTTGTCTCTAGTGTTCAGTGCAATGACTGGGATTCATTCAAACACATTAAGACCGAAAAATTACAAATATATAAAAAGACAAGCAAATGGAAAAAAACTCATTAATTCAATTACCTTTCCTTCAAAACATGGAAATTCAAGCAATATTACTAAGTAAACACAAGAACAAAATACTTCATTTCAATCAAAATATCAGAGATAGAGTTCCTTATAATGAATAATTGCATAAAGCAAATTGTTTCTTAAAATACTGAATATATACCCTATCTTTGCAGAGCTTTTATGTAATAGCCATTAAACTTTAAATATTCAAGAGAAAACAATTTATGGAATGACTACACAGGAAAACAATAATTGATAAATATGATTTATTTTAGATGAAACAGAACATATCCTAATACTAGCTCTGCCACTTCTTATCTTTAAACTTTGAAAAAATATATAGTTATGGTCAAAAAAAGATGAACATTTATTATTTATTTATTTTTATTTTATAAAGATTTTTATTTTTTCCATTATATGGTGATCAGGCTAAAGCAAGCAGATACAGGAAAGGTTTAACATGCTTAAAAAACAGGGTAACCACAAATCGAAACCAAACACTACATTCACAAAAACTAAAAAGTGCTCAAGCATAAAATAAATGGAAATCATCCAACCAAAAAAGGAAAAGAAAAAAGGAGAAGCATAGAATCAACTGGAAAACAAGGTTTAAAATGGCAATAAATACATATCAATAATTGCCTTAAATGTCAATGGACTGAATGCTCCAGTCAAAAGACACAGAGTGGCAGATTTGATAGAAATCAAAAATCTACAATCTCCTATCTACAAGAGACTCACTTTAGGGCAAAGGACACATATAGACTGTAAGTGAGGGGATGGGAAAAGATATTCATGCAAATGGACAAGACGGGAAAGCAAGAATTGCAATATTCATATCATATCAGACAAAATAAACTTTAAAATGAAGGCCCTAAGGAAAGACAAAGAAGGACACTATTTAATGGTAAAACAATCTATCCAAGAGTATATTGTAATTGTCAATATATATGCCCCTAATAAGGAGAACCCAAGTACCTACAACAAATACTAACAGACATAAAATTGGAAACTGATGAGATTGATGGGAATAGACTAATAGTAGGTGACTTTAATACCCCACTCACATCAATGGACAGATCTTCTAGGCAGAAAATCAATAAGGCAACAGAGATCCGAAGTGACACAATAGAGAAGTTAGACTTAATTGACATTTTCAGGACATTACATCCAAAAAAATTAGAATGTACATTCTTCTCAAGCATATATGGAACATTCTCAAGGATCAATCACATACAGGGGCACAAAGCTAACCTTAACAAATTTAAGGGTATAGAAATTATTTCAAATATCTTCTCTGACCAAAATGGCATGAAAATAGAAATCAACCACAGGGAAAGAAATGAGAAAAAACTAACCACGTGGAGACTAAACAACATGCTACTAAAAAAACAGTGAGGAAATCAAGAAGGAAATTAAAAAATACCTCCAGACAATGAAGACACAACCACACAAAGGATACCACAAAAGCAGTACTCAGAGGGAAATTAATAACAATACAGGCCTTCCTCAAAAAAGAAGAAAAATCTCAAATGGACAACTTAACCCACCACCTAAATGAATTAGAAAAAGAACAAACAGAACCTAAAGTCAGCAGAAGGAAGGAAATCAATAAAATAGAGATTCAAAAAACAATAGAAAAAAAATCAATAAAACCAAGAGCTGGTTCTTTGAAAAGGCAATCAAAATTGACAAACCTCTGGCTAGAACCACTAAAAGGAGGAGAGAAAAAAACTTAAATAAACAAAACTGAAATGAAAAAGGAGAAATCACAACAGATATTACAGAAATACAAAAAAACATGAGAAAATACTCTGAACAATTGTATGCCAACAAATTTGACAACCTAGAAGAAACGGACAACTTTCTAGAGACTTACAGCCTGCCAAACTGAATCAAGAAGAAACAGATCAACTGAACAAACTGATCACTAGAAATGAAATTGAATATTTGATAAAAACGCTTTCTACAAATAAAAGTCAGGGACCAGATGGCTTCACAGGCGAATTCTACCAAACGTACAAAGATGAACTTATACCCATCCTCCTTAAACTTTTTCAAAAGGTTGAAGAAGAAGGAACACTCCCAAAGACATTCTATGACGCCACCATCACCCTTATTCCAAAACCAGAAAAAGATATCACCAAAAAAGAAAACCATAGGCCAGTATCTTTGATGAATACAGATGCAAAAATTCTCAACAAAATTTTAGCCAACCAAATCCAACAACATATAAAAATGATAATACTCCACAACCATGTGGGTTTAATCCCAGGTTCATAAGGATGGTCCAAGGTACACAAATCAATCAACATCACACACCGTATTAACAAAAGAAAAGTCAAAAACCACATGATCATCTCAATAGATGCAGAAAAAGCGTTTGACAAAGTCCAACAACTATTCATAATCAAAACTCTTTCCATGGGAGTTCCCACTGTGGTGCAGTGGTTAACGAATCTGACTGAGAACCATGAGGTTGCGGGTTCGAACTCTGGCATCCCTCAGTGGGTTAACCATCTGGCGTTGCCATGAGCTGTGGTGTATGTTGCAGATGTGGCTTGGATCTGGCATTTCTGTGGCTCTGGCCTAGGCTGGAAGCAACAGCCCCAATTAGACCCCTAGCCTGGAAACCTCCATATGCCACGGATGCACCCTAAAAAGCAAAAAATAAAATAAAATAAATAATAACGTGGATTCTGCAGTATTTCTCAACAATAAAAAAAGACATGAACTGAAAAAATGAATATCGAGACTAGCAACAACATGTATGAAACGCAAAAAAAAAAAAGAAAACCTCTTACCAAAGTAGGTAGAGGAAACATAACTTAATAAAATCCATTTATGACAAACCCTTAGTATTGGAAGTCCTAGCCACAGCAATCAGACAAACAAAAGAAATAAAATTGTGTCCAAATTGGGAGAGAAGAGGTAAAACTGTCCCTGGATGCAGATGACATGATACTATATGTAGAAAATCCCAAGGAATCAAACCCAAAACTACCTGAACTGGTCAACAAATTCAGCAAATTAGCAGGATATAAGATTAACATTCAGAAATCAGTTGCATTTCTGTATACTAACAATGAAATATTAGAGAAGGAATACAAAAACACAATATCTTTTAAAATTGCACCCAACAAAATCAAATACCTGGGAATAAACTGACCAAGGAGGTGAGAGACTTATAATGCTGAGAACTATAAAACAATCAATGAAATTAAAGAGGATGAGCATTTAGAATAATTAGAAATTATTTCTTTTTGGGACCTTCAATATGTTTATAAACCCACTGCTTAAGAAGTAACAACAAGATATTAATTTCAAAATGTTTAGCCTTGAAGTGGTTGCCTAAGAATCCGTGACAGGAAATAATAGCTTCATTTGATTACATCATATACATGAATTTAATAATGACATCTTGCTTTATTAAAGATTATTTATATGATACAGACCTTCCAATAATTTATCACAGACTAATGGTTGACATTTTATTCACTTTTTTCTTTTTTAAGATCGCCCCTGCGGCATATGGAGGTTCCTAGGCCAGGGGTTGAACCGGAGCTGCAGCTGCCAGCCTACTCACAGCCACAGCAACCCAGATCCAGCCGCATCTGTGACTTATGCCACCATAGCTTACAGCAATGCCAGATTCTTAACCCACTGAGGGAGGCCAGGGATGGAACTTACATCCTAGTGGATACTAGTTGGGTTCGCAACTGGCCAAGCCACAAGGGAAATTCCATGACTGACTTTTTAAGTGAATGATTGGAAAGTGACCCTTAGGACTCAGTGAAGTATTGAAGTATTCGTCTCTATTCACCTTTCTTACAAACTCTTACTGATGATTCTCGTTCATTAGCTCTTCATTATGACATTTTATAAAGTTCTTTAATCCTAGAAAGCAAATTTAATAAAATATAGCCAAATTTGTAAAGTAATTAGTTTTTTATATTCCTTAAGTACTGTGCTCCCTGTACAAAGGACCAAAATAGCCTTTAAAAATAATTTATCAAAGTAAATATTAAAACATATTTAATATTTTTTTAAACATTAAAATTCTATCCGGCAGTTCATGAACATCCCCAACACTGCATAAATACAAGAGAATCAAAGATGAAGTCACCTCAGGGAAAAAAAATCATTCTTATTAATCTTAACTAATTTTCCATGGTGAGAGAAATTCAAAATTTCAGAGACATGCTTTTTAAATTATTTATTTTAATAAAGGTAGATTTTACTAATGAAAGCATTACCATAAAGTGAGTCTGTTAAAAAGCTAATGTAACCTGAAAAGTAAAAAATAAACTAGCATAGAGAAGAGGGAAAGATATAGTTTCTGCAACTTTGCCATCAGTGAACAGGCAAAAACATACACACAAAAATAAAATTAAAATATAAAAAGACATACTTTTACAGAAGAGTCATCAAAGTGCAGGTAAGGAAATTGTAGTGTGACATACCATATATATTTTTTAAGGGAAAAAGAAGCAACATGTTTTATGGAAATAGGAATAAATATTTTTAAACATATAAATCATTTGTGGCATGGGTATAAGTGGAAACAATCAGGGTTGGTTTAGAAAATATGAAAAAAAAATTATATTTAGACCAAGAATTTATTAAAAGTATTAGCATGTAGTTTAAAATATTAACCCTCCAAGTAATAGAAAGTTAAACTGCTATTATTAAAAGTTATTCAAGAATCCCCATGGCATAAGATGGTGGAAATAGCATTGGCTTTGGAGTTCAAATATTATTTCCTTTACTAACTAGCTATATTCCCCAGCCAAATAACTAACCTCTTTAATATTTAGTTTCTTACCCCTAGATGGTATGATAAAAACACCTACCACAGTGTTGGTGTGAAAGTTTACTTAAAGTTTCACACCAACAGAGTGCCTAGTTCATTGTAGTTGCCTAGCTGTATTAAGAACATCCAACTTCTTAGCTGTTATTTTCCGCTTCTTTCCTTCCCTTTGCTATAAATTTTGGTAGAACTAAGTGCTTTCCGGTACTCCTGTGATGAATATAAACAATCTGCCCATGCTTGAGATCCTCAGATAGAGAGATGCTATCTCAGGTGTCCAGGAGTGAAGTAGCTTTGAGCGAGGCCCCATCAAACCTGCCATACTTTGGGTATGCAAATCTATTGCTTGAATTAAATTAAGATTTAAAATATAGTGGTTTCCATGACTCGAAAAGACACATGTACTCCAGTGTTCATTGCAGCACTCTATGCAATAGCCAGGTCATGGAAACAACCTAAGCACCCATCGACAGAGGAGTGGAGAGGGAAGATATGGTACATACACACAATGGAATATTACTCAGCCATTAAAAGGAACGGAATATCAACATTTACAGCAACATGGATGGACCTAGAAATTATCATGCGAAGTGAAACCAGTCAGACAATTAGACAGCAACACCCAATGTTACCGCTTACATGTGGAAACTAAAAAGACACAATGAACTTCTTTGCAGAACAAGGACTCACAGACTTTGTAAAACCTTGGTTTTTCAAATAAGACAATCTGGGGGGTGGGGGGATGCACTGTGGGTTTGGGACACAAAATCTGTTAAATTGACTTGTGATGATTTTTTGTACACCTATAATTGAAATAAAATTCATTAAGTTATAATAAAAAAATATATAGTGGTTTCCTTTGGTGCTTCTGTGGATGTGTCGGGGAGACAGCTTTGCAAATTTTTCATGATGTAATCTCCCTACAGTAATAACAATAAGGTTAACTATAAGCATCCCCATGGCTATGTCATTTAAAATGAGCTTAAATTCTCTGTTATTCTTACTCTTTGTACTACCATCCTCCTCTCTACTTGGAATTGCCAGCAGTGTCTTCATTCCTTTGATTCCAGGCATCATTACCAAAATGAGTACATGTAACCTAGAGTTTTAAGAAGTGAAGGGTTTACTAGCCATTATGATGGGGGTTGGAATATGTGTAAAGGATGGGACGAGAGACAATTGAATGTGGATGGAGAGGGGAGAAATGGAAGAGTCTGGAGCACAGGCCATTAGGATGGACAGCTACTAGGAGAAATCCCAAATTTAGGAGCAACACTAAAGAAAGTAAGCTATGCCTGTATGGTTGGCATTCCAAGAAGTGCTCTAATGCTACTGGTCAAAAGCTTGAGGCTGAAGAGAGAGTATTCACCTCTATCCTCTTCTCCAGGCCACCTTTACATGATGACTGATAGCCGTGGAGGTAGGAAGTCTGAGCATCTTATTCCAATTTGGATCAAATCTAAAAGGTCCGTTATCTTGCAAATGGGCTGCAGGCTCAGTTGAGGGGCTTTGTTTAAGATTTCATGACGGCTACACTTCTCCCTCTACCTTGTCCTTCTTTCTTTCCCATTCCTTTCACAGATGTTAATTTCAAGAGCCATTCCAAATAAGCTCCTTGCACGCTAATCTTGCATGCTTCCCTGGAAACCCAACCTGCCATAGCTACTTCATACTTCTGCTCAAGGTTTAACTTTCACTGCAGAGAAGACTATAATTTTATGAAGGTGTGAGACCAAGCTTAAAGGAGTTTGTTGGACTATGTAAAGTAAAATTAACTTCATGTTATAACCTCTGACATTTTAATTCTCTGCATTTAAATGATGCATGTATAAACATATATGAGGCCCACATTTTGCTACATGTTTGTGGTTAAACTATTTTTGTTAATCATTATTTAACCTTTCCCCTTCTCTGAGGACTGTCAAATGTCAAAGGAATAACTCTAATATACCCTAAAAATGAACATTAAAAAACACAAAGTACAAAAACCAAAAGTAGTTAACATTCAGTTCTTTGAAGCCAAGTAATACCAAGTTTATCAATTCTTTATGAAAATAAAAATGTCTCAGAAAAAGATAATCAAAATTATTGTTGTGTTAGGACAAATGTCTCCTGTGGATAGATAAAAACCAAAATGAAACCGGAGGAATTTCCAGATCATGCAGTCTCTACTCTGCAACATTTTTCTCTTATGATCCCTTTTTTCTAACTATCCCAGCTGGATCTCCCAGATTTTTGCGGTCATCGGCTGGAAGCTGGGAAAATGGTGCCTCTCATTCACCACTGCCCTGTTTCATTTTTCCAGCCATAATACTCCTTGACAAATTCAGTTAACTAGATGGCAAGTTGTTTATGAGCATGCCTTCTCATTAAGTTGACAAAATCTTGTCAGGAGTAAGAGCAAATTGAATTCTCTTTCTGAAGTGGCTTATACTTTTAAAGCAAGTAGCTCTTCTTCAAAGTAGTTTACCCACATAGGAAAAAAAAGAGAATGAGTATTAAAGACCATCAGGCAGTCAAGACACCACATTTACTTTCTATGACAATAGTAAGTCAAGAGTTCCCATTGTGGCTCAGCAGAAACAAATCCGACTAGGAACTGTGAGGTTGCAGGTTCAATCCCTGGCCTCCCTCAGTGGGTTAAGGATCTGGCGTTGCTGTGAGCTGTGGTGTAGGTTACAGACGTGGCTCAGATCCTGAGTTGCTGTGGCTGTGGTGTAGGCCAGCAGCTACAGCTCCCACATAGCCTGGGAACCTCCATACACCACGGGTGGTGCCCTAAAAAGAAAAAAAAATAGTAAGTAGATGAAGGGGTCCCACCAGTAATTCTGAGACTTGTGATTTTACTTTCGGCTACTTAATTTTTAATGCACCCAAAGAATGATAGCAATGAAAGGTTTGTTTCAACCTTATTGGAGAGTTTTTACTGAGAGTATGTATTGAAAGAAGTTATATTTTTAGACAGTTGATATCATTGAGTACATCAGCCATTTTAAAGACGAGATAAATGAAGCCCATCAAAATGGGTTTGTGGTGGACTATTCTCCAGATAAAGTCAAGGAAATCTAGATATGACCAATCTGAGCACTTTATTTCTAAAAGTTGTATTTTATCAGGATAGCAAAGCACTCCATGGATTAATGACCTAACCGTTCTGCTGATTATATTTAGAATCATGCAATTACAATTTTTAATGCAAATCGTGACCCAGATTCCCTGGGGAAGTAGAATTTAGTAACCAAAGTATATACAGCAAATATTAGCTATCTGTTTTGTTTAATTCTTAGGAAAGCAACTGAGAGCTTTCTCTCCAGAAGCAAATTAGAAGAGGCAGAATTCATTAATAATAATAACAATACTATTACTACTAATAATAAAGACTAAGTGCCCTCATAAAGTCTTTGCCATTACAGAATAATTTGCTGCCATAAATTTCCTACTTTTTAATAAAAGTGGCTTGTGAATACTGCTATGTCTATATATACGTTCTGGATTCTCACTGGTAAGGCTCAGCCTTTTCTGTTAGAGTGTAGCATCTCTGCAAAGCGAGGTAAGACACTTGGTAAACACTTCAATAGAAGCTGCCACCTATTCCCTCTCACATATAGCTTGAGAGAACCAGCGTGAACATTTCTAAAGTGTAGGTTCCACCTTAGGCTTTTCTGTAGCACAGCTGAGGTGCCTGTGTGGGAATCCTGACCTGGACTTTTACTAGTCACGTGACCTGAGGCAAGTTGCTTAAGTCATAGTCATAATTTCCTTGTAGATTTGGTGTAGGTACTGAGTGAGTTTAAATACATGGAAAGCATATATGACATCGAGTGTGGTTCTCCATAATATGTGTGGCAACCTTCTAATCCTTCCCATAATATATTTAGTCTATGATTTATTTCTGCTAAGACCCACTAAAGTGAAAACTAATAATGGAGAAGTCTTTTTTAAAAAACATAGCAGCCTCCAGGGATAAAAGAAGGGAAAGGCAGTGTTTAAGGCTAGGGTGGCAAATTTGAGAGTCACATTTTTAGACAAAGCCCTAAATGTGGCTGATTGGTTTGGTAGTTATCATTCTCAACTTATTAGATACCTTTCTTTCTGGAAGGAGTCAATCATATTTACTGGACTCCTTAGCATCTAGGGTTCTATAGGTGAATTAGATTCTGACAGTTTTGTGTGCTTGTATAAAATTTTCAAGGTAGCAGTGAAGTGGAAATCATCTGTCTTTTGATGTTTGGACTTTTAAGTCAGGCAAGGTAACCACAGTCAGCGTTCCAGGGTCTGGTCACTAACTTCACTGAGGTCAAGAGGCAGCTTCAGGAGAGCCCTGCTTTCTGGATAAAGGCTATGCTGGAATGTCCTTGAATAACTCAGTTTAAGAAATGGCCCTGGATTTCTTCCCCCAGCACCCCAGGCCCCAGCCCCAGGCTCTTTCATTGATTTTGTACATACCTCATATTTGTATCAAATCCTCTCCTGCTTAAAATAACAGAAATCATTTCCATTTCATAAATTTTATCCTGTCAGATGAACTATTTGATTCCAAAACAGGTTGCAGATATATTTAACTCAATAATAGAAATTTGGGAGTTTCGGTCGTGGATCACAGGGTTAAGAACTTGACATAGTGTCCATGAGGATGAAGGTTCAAGCCCTGGCCTCGCTCAGTGGGTTCAGGATCTGACGTTGCCACAAATCTGTGGCGTAGGTCACAGACATGGCTCAGATCCGGTGTTGCTGTGGCTGTGGTGTAGGCCAGTGGCTACAGCTCTGATTCAACCCCTAGCCTAGGAACTTCCATAAGCCACAAGTGTGGCCCTAAAAGAAGAAATAAAAAAAGAATAGAATATAAATTTAGTATTGGTTGCCTAACCTGGATGAGTATGAAAGAGTAGACAATCCTTTTAGTTCCTAACAAAGCATTGCTAATTCTCGGTTTGCAGTGAAAAAAAACAGCTACATAAATTATTACCTGACCTGGAAAGAAGTACCTATTAAAGCCAAAGTTTTGTAATTTCTTCAATAGAATTTTATGATAGGAATATAAATATAATAATTGTAGGGTAGGCTGGCTCTTTCTGACGGTCCTTAAAATAGTAGAGAAAGAAAACCACAAGCTCAGAGTTTTAAATACTTTGCTCAAGGCAAGTCAGGAGCTCAGGGAGCATCCATGACTACCTCCCACAATCTTTCATATCTCGTAGCTTTAGGGTGGCTGTTGGCCAAAAAAAAAAAGGTACACACAGTGTCTGATCTTGTTTATCGCTGAATTGTAATGCAGGCTGGATTACAGCCTCGTCAGGCCTCCTCTGTGTAAGTTACAGACTTGGTTGAGGAAGATCCCGAGCCCAGAGAATTTGAATGGAAACATTAGGTGGATTTAGATTATTGTAACCATGCTGAATGTCCACCTCCACTGATCCTTCCTTGCTAGCAGAAGCCCCCTTGTTCCCATTTTATTAGGTTGATTCTTCCTTTCTTGGAGAGCTAACTCACCAGAAATAATTCATGTATAAGGAGGACAATTTCTCCTCATAGTCTGTCTTTACCACCTCATTGCCTCTAGACTTAGAATTGGTTCCTAGGGTATGAATAGAGGTCAAATACAAAGTGTGCAAAAAAAGGAAAAAAACCTTAAACATTAAGAAAAATGGCAATAGTTTATTAATTTTTATCAGCAGAAACCTGGGAAACATGTATAGATGCACTAAATAGGAAAAATCATAAACATATTGGGCCAAATTAACCAATATGGCTGCACATATCAGAGTCTGCATCTGATGTGCTTGCCCAAGAAGCACAGGTCAAAGATGCAGCTCAGATCTGGCATTGCTATGGCATGGGTATGCAGGTGCAGCACTAATCTGAGCCCCATCCTGGGAACTAGGTATAATTGAAGTGTCAATGCAGTAAAATAAAGTCCATTGAGATAGTAAAAAATTACAAATGTGTGCATTCAGCCAATTTTTATATTCAGTTTATACCTGGGTATTTTGTTGCCCAAACTCAACTTTATGGCTGGTTGATAAAAAAGAAAACATGATAATCATGGTCACGTGACCACTTGAGGGTCCAGTGGTCAAGTATTTGGCCTTTTCCAGCATCTATTAGCAAAAAGATCTTTTCTTCAAAAAGACTAGTAATTCCTGTTATGGCTTATTGGGTTAAAGGTCACATATCTCTGTGAGGATGCTATGAGCGTGCAGGTTCAATCCCTGGCCTGGCTGGGAGGTTAAGGATCCGACAATGCTGTAAGCTGCAGAGTAGGTCACAGCTGCAGCTCCAACTCGACCCCTAGCCCAGGAATTTCCATATGCCACAGGTGTGGCTTTGAAAAGAAAAAAAAGGGGGACTCGGAGAACATTGTCTAAATTTCGATCAAGGAGAAATACCATCCCAAATATAATCTATAACTTAAAAATGATTAATTTTTGAATAAATAGATTTCCATGTGCAAGCAGGTAGAGAATTTGCATTTCTCTTTTGGGACTCAGCAGTACCTTTGAACTTAGAGCACCTACGTAGTATATTTGGCCCACTGATATTGCTCCGTAACTGAAGTGGACAGAACTCCTGTGCCTCTGGGGTGGGGGGGCGGTTAGTACTGTCCCTGTCTGCATCTCCATCACCTCGATATGACAAGATTGCTCTGAAGTCTGGCTACAAAATGTACATGTACAAGTATACATTTTAGACATAATGTAAGATTCTGAAAATGTACTAAGTATTAATTTTCTATTCTACTTTTTCCTCCAGAAAGCCCCAGTGTATTTATTTTGGGTAACAATTTACTTGAGCAAAAATCACTTGACCCAAATTTTGATGATTTAATAGCTCATCAGAAGAATTAGCCTGAAGCAGATGACAAAATCTGTTGCAGATGCTGTAACTCCTATTTGTATCCGTTGGTCCTTTGGTTTATGTGCTTTAATAATTTGAAAAACAAGATAATCAGGAACCAAGACAGATATGTATGCATATCTCGAAGGCAGAACTTAATTCAAAATTGTATGAAATGTTTTGTCAGATGAACTCCTTCAACACATTTGTTATCAGTGGCACAAAATATAATTGGATTAAGTGTTTGAATAATGTGCAAGGATGGTGTCAGATTGGCCTTAACAAACAGAAGTTCAACATCAAAAACCAACCCTGTTTCTAACAGATTGGTTTTAGGCAAAAGAGTTTAAGGTGGATTCTTTCATAATGAAATTTCTCATATTGTCTACACTTTCCTTCATTGTGAAATTTAATGAAATATATCATTTTTCATGTGTCAACGCTGAGTTCTTCATTTACTTAAATTGTGTAACAGTTTCAAAGAAGAGATACAGTTTTGGGCACAAGCAGTAATTCATTCGTTTTAAAACATATACCTCAGGCACATGTGGAATATTTTCTCATATTCTGAGGAAGAATGTGGTATCTCTGTACTAGCTGATCACACAGCATGTTGCTTTATTTCCATACTGCTTCACTATTTTATTTTTTATTAGAAAAGTATTCTCATTTAACCACACAGGAAATTAAAGGGAGCGATAAGAAGAACATTCATGTTCTTTGATCTAAAATAGTATTCTAAATTTTATTCAGATTTTTAAAAAATTATTATTACATTTTTAAATTATAGTTGATTTACAATGTGCCAATTTCTGCTGTACAGCAAAGTGACCCAGTCATACATTTATATATATGTATATATGCATTCCCTTTCTTTTATTATCTTCCATCATGACCATCCCAAGGGACTGGATATAGTCCCCTGTGCTATACAGTAGGACCTCATTGCTTATCCATTCTAAATGTAATAGTTTGCATCTCCTTACCCCAATATCCCAGTCCATCCCACTCCCTCCTCCCACCCCCGTAGCAACCACAAGTCTGTTCTCTATGTCTGTGAGTCTGTTTCTGTTTTGTAGATAGGTTCATTTGTGCCTTATTTTAGATTCCACATATAAGTGATTGGATCCTTTACTCACTAAAAAAATTACAAGTGTAGTTGAAGCCCTTGTGCTCCTTACCTATCACACTAGCCCCTTTCCTTTCTCAAATATTTACCTTATTCACATGTAGAAGTAAACCAGATGTAGTGTTTTTTGCATTTTAAATTTATAACTAAGTGATTTCACAGTCTCTGAATCACTCTGCACTTTGCTTTTTTGTGTCCCATACCATATTTGTGAAATGTCTCCATGTTGTTTTCATTTCCTTATTTTCAATGCAGGATAGTATTTTACTGTATAAATATAACATTTGACAAATATATAAAAATTCAAATTTTACTGTAGCATATTGATGAACATTTTAGCTGTTTTAGATTTCTCAGTATCATAAAACCCCTTTCACTGAACATTCTGTTAGTCTCTTTTATCATGTATGAGAATTCCTTAAGCATATATATCTAGGATTTAAATTGCTAGATGAAACAATCAATTTTCATTTTTAGCTTTACTAGATACTACCAAATTGCTCTCCAAAGTGTTTATACAAATTTTGATTACCACCAGTAATGTGGAGTTCTCATTTCTACATCCTTGCTATTTCCTATTGTAAAACATTTAAATGTTGTCTATCTTAGGAATGGAAATGGTGTCTCCTTTTGATTTTAATTTCCACTTCCCTGATTCCTAGTGTATTTGAGCTTCTTTTTATTTATTTATTATCTGTTCATGAACTTTGTTTCTTTTTTCTCATTGGTTCAAGTTTCTCTATAAATGCTAAATAGGAAACATTAGCTTGCTATAATCTCTGCAGTAATTTTTAATTTTTTTTTGTAAGGCAATAGATTTTCCTCTAAGTACTAATTTAGCTGCCTCTCTCAATTTTTAATATGTAATTTTAAATTAATATTCAGATCAAACTTTTCTAATTTGACTGCTATGACTTGGATCCATACATTATTTGGAATGTCTCGATTTTTTTTCTTTACTTTACATATATCTTTAATTACTTATTCCTAATTTATTTTCATATAAGTTGGAGAATATGACCTGCAAAATATCAGTTCTTTGGTATTTATTGTGACTTGTTTTATGACTATGTAATTTGCTCAGTTGCTTACAATAAGTGTTTTTTTCCCTAATTTGTCTACAGGATTCTGTATAACTCTATTACACTGAGCTAATATTACTTCATTTTATCTCTTACCACTTATTTTGCCTACCTGTTCTATCAATTATTGGGATAATGTATTAAATGATTGTACATGTGTCAGTTTCTGTCAGTCGCATCATGATTTTGACTCTATGCTATTCAGTGGGTAGATTTTAGAGTAGTTATATATTTTTAGTGGGATTCTCCTTTTATAATTATATATGACCCATTTAATTTCTGAGAGGGAAATTTTGTTTTATTGCCTTAAACTGTATTTTGATTGCTGTTAATATACTTATACCAGCTTTATTTTGGCTGAGATTTTCTTGTTTTATTCCTTACTTTTAGTCTTTCTATGTCCTTCTGCTTAAACTGTGTTTCTTATGAGGAAGCTTTCCCTACCCCCAACTGATTTGGAAGGTACGTATCCTATTTCTACTCTTCTTAATGTCTTCCTGAAAATCTCAGCATGCGTATTTGCCTTAAAATCTAAAATTAGTGCTTTCTTGTTTCTCCTAAATAGTAAAAGGAATATCAAATATATAACTGTCCTTCATCACCTGCCAACTTACATACAGTTTCCCACTAGGGCTGGGAACTCAACATATACTACATCTTAAAAAAAATTCTATATTAAATATGGGATTTAAAACAACAGCAAAAACATAATCTAGATTAAGACAATTCACCTAAAGTCAGCTGTTTATAGCGAAAGCAACCACCAAAGAATGCCAAATATTCCTTGACGTGAGAACAAAACTAATATTTTGTTTTTTATGTTTTGTATGTTTGATGTTGCTGAAGACTCCTTCATAAATACATTATTTGAAGTCAGTTAGGGATTTCCCATTGTGGCACAGTGGATTAAGAATCTGACTGCAGTGGCTTGGTTGTTGCAGAGATGTAGGTTCAATCCCCAGCCATTGCAGTGGGATAAAGGGTCTGGCGTTGTTGCAGCTGTAGTGTAGTATGCAGCTGCAGCTTGGAGTCAAGGATTCAGTTCTGGCCTCAGTAACTTCCATATGTCATGGATGCACATAAAATACCACCACCACTGCCACTGCCACTACTAGTACTGCTAAAGTCAGAATTCTGTTTTAATGACCTTATTAGCTCAGAAGACATTTCGATGATTTTTCCTGATATATTATTTGGATATTATTTGTTTGTTTGTTTGTTTTTTGGCCATGCCTGCTGCAAGTGGAAATTCCTGGGCCAGGGATTGAACCCAGCCACAGTCCCAACCTGATCTGCTGCAGGGACAACACTGGATCCTCAAGCCATTGTGCCAAAAGTGAACTTCTGGACACTCTTTCAATAATACACTCCTGGAGATGCTTTCAATAGTACGTTGGATGCTCTTGTGGGCAATAACGTTTATACTGGGGAGTAGATATTTTCTGATTGTTAGGGAAAAAGAGTTCTATTTTCTGACATACTTCCTTTTTATTAAAGAATATACACTATATAGCAAGTTTTCTTTTGGTAAATAAGTCCATTTTCTAACTTGAAGTGGGTTTTATTTTTTTGTTGTTACAGAAAATATTTCCCGAGAATTTTCTTCTTATTATGCTCTTCATCTGATTACACAAACAAAAAAAAAAGTCTTTTTATTTTCAGGCTCTAAATCTCCTAATAAAATATTATAAAACTGAAGAGGAGTTCATGACTTTTGTTCTACAACTTAAATATAATCTTCATCTCTTATGGTGACAATTCTAAGATTTGAACAATTGGCTTTTTGTTCATGTTAAGTTATATCAAGTTACACTATGTTGTATACTTGAAACTAATGTAATATTGTATGTCAACTACAGTTCAATGAAAAATTAAAAAAAAATCCTATGAATCCAGCTGCTCAAAGTGAATACATAACTAAACAGCATAAAAATACATTTAGTGATTTACAAAAACCTAGAAATCACAAATGAATTTTATGTTTTTATTATTTTGCACAGTTTCTCCTTTACTAATCCCTCCAACTCTTTTTTAACAAAAGAAAAAGATTAAAAATATTCTTAAGACATCGATCAACAAAATAACCCCTAAAGTCATTTAACCCTGAAATTGTGGAAACATTAGCCCTTTGATTTGGTCTGAGGAATATCATATTACATACTGTGAATGGAAGTTGCCTTTAACCACATGAGAACAATTAGGAGAAGGTACAAACTTTTAACCTAAGTCAGCTGATAGGCAATGACTGAGATAATGGTCTTTACCTATGAGAGAGAGAGAGAGAGAATAGCAAGTGAGTTCCAGACATTTACAGTGATGCATCTGAGCTCAAGACACAATTTTAAAAACAAATATTTTCAATTGGTGATCCACTTAAGGACCTGCATAGATAGGATGGATGAATTTCCTGAGTCACATATACAAGTGGATGTTTTAAACAGAGTTGAAAAGAAAGAAAGAAAGAAAGAAAGAAAGAAAGAAAGAAAGAAAGAAAGAAAGAAAGAAAGAAAGAAAGGAAAAATATTGCAACCCTAGCCACAGAATAGTTTTGCTAGGGAACAGATGTAACTTGGAAAGCTACCAACTTGGTCATCCTAGATGACGAATCTTCTGGTGGCATCAATGGAGTGCCATTTGGCTAGTCATGCCTGGGTGAAGAATATCCGGAGATTCTATGTCTAGTCACAGAGGATGCTCCATTAAGTCATTTAAACCAAACTTCCTAGCAAGTGATCTCTAGAATCTCAATTTAACTGAATCCTTTGGTGATTTAAGGAAAACTCCTAGCAAAGTTAAAAATGCATCTGCTAGGGGACCTATTAGTATTCTTGCAGTGTTCCTCAAACTGCTGCCTTTTCCTAGAAGCACATGAGAGAAACTCAGATCCAAGTATGCTGTGTTCCCCTCACCAAAGCCACCTTGGGGAGAGCCTGCCCTGAGAAGTTGAGACCTGGACTTTATTAAGAATTCAGTCACAGAGTAACGTTGATTGAGTCACTTAACCTCTGTGCGCTTCTAAGAGTCATCCCTGGCCTGTGTGGCAGGGACATTTTTGAGAATAAGTCCATGTGTATGAATCCTTCTCTGTGCATTGCTAGTGGAGAGACAGGGGGACTAAGCAGGTTATCTAGAAAAAAATGAATGAGGGAAACAAAACTGATGCCTATTTTTCTTCTAAACTGAAAAGCAGAGAAACTGTACCTTTATCTTTCATGATACTGAGAGTCTGATTCCAAAATTTTCTCTCTCAAGTTAATGTTAATTCGTTATTAACCAAATTAGTGTCAGATTTTTCAAAGTCATCCGATGAAAATCAGAATGGTTTCATTTAATACAAAGATGTTAACATTAAAACCAATGAAAAAGATCCTTTACATGTATGTTTGAGCCAAATATTATCCTGATGGGTTTCTAATGAGATGGCTGCAATGAAGAGATCTGTGCTTTGGTTTGGATCTTTCTGTGAATAATAGCATAGATTTGAGGCAGCTAGGGACATTTCAGGGATTAATACGTAAATCACTTTTTATCTGCAACTAATTATAATATATATTTTTTGTTGAAAATCTAAAGAACACATAAAGTACAAAATAAAAATTACACGTCTTGTCAGACAAAGCTAACTAATGTCACTGTTTTCATATCTGTGTGTATATTCTTTTAAAAAAAAAAGTTGGGTTAATCCATGTAAACAGATTTGATTCCTTCTTGAAAAACTTATTTTCATAAAATTTACTTTGTGAGCATAATATTCCATTTTATTGATGTACTGATGTACGAACATTTATTTATTTATTCACTTCTTTTTGTCTTTTTGCCTTTTTCTAGGGCTGCACCCATGGTATGTGGAGGTTCTCAGGCTAGGGGTCCAATCAGAGCTACAGCTGCTGGCCTACACCACAGCTACAGTAATGCGGGTTCCAAGCCGTGTCTGCAACCTACACCACAACTCATGGCAACGCTTGATCCTTAACCCATTGAGATCGAACCCGCAACCTCATGGTTCCTAGTCGTATTTGTTTCCGCTGAGCCATGACGGGAACTCCCCAACATTTTTTATTTCACCATTGGTCCAAAGAACGATATATAGATTATTTTTTTTCAGTATGATATATAAGGCAACATGTTCCCCTTCAGGCAAAGGTATGAATAGTTTTAAACTTTTATTTCGCATTGTCACATTCTCTCAACAGTTTGTGCTAATTTACAGATTTCTCTGCAGTATATGAAAACCCTGGTTTCACTCTGACCTCATCAACACATTGTTAATGTAACAAGGTTGGAGATGTCGCTGATGTCTTCTTGGTAAAATCATAGAACAGACTTCAACCAGATGTTAAAATAACACCTGGCTATTAACAACAGTTAAACAAATTGAAGAAGCCTCTTTAAACTCAACCCTGAAAGCTCTTCCTCAACATTTGAAAAGCTTCAGGCAACAGAAGAGGAAAGAATGCATTAATTTGAACCTAGGGGTCCATATGCTCTCTACAAATCAGATCCATTAGCTTTGCTTACCTTATGGTTTAACTATCACGTGGAAAGCATCTTGACTGCCAAGGAGAGATAAAAGTGTACATTAAAAATACATTGTACCTTATCTCACGGAAGCAGGTGAAGAAGCTTTCATTCTTTAAGCTGGCAGGCTCCACTTTTTGTTGCCTGTGTTTAACAGGGACTCAACACAAATGCCAGCAACATGCGATCTGAGCGTGCTCTTCCAGGACCGGTGTCTGCCATCTGCCAGGGCTAAATGCAACTGCTCAGCCCTCGCCTCCTGCCCTTGAAACTTGACGATTGGAATTTAATTACATGGTGATATGATTAAATCAACGAGATTGAAAGGTTAAAGCTAATGTTCCTAGAGGTGAAGCAGTGCTGGGGAAACACTCATCCTCCTGGCATGTCAGGCCAGGGGAAGTAAGTAAGGTCCTGATTTTGTTTTATTAAATGTTGTGCTGATTGGGAAAGAATTACAAAGTCTTGGGTCCAGAAAATGAATTTGAAAGCTTTTTGTTTTTTTTCTTAAGTCAAAGTTGCTCAAGCAAAAAAAAATTCCCCCCGATTTAGCTCTTTGATTCCTTTTGAGTTATTTTGAGAGTCTGAAACATATTGTCTGAAAGGTAAGGGATTATAGAGGCAAAAGAGAATCTGGGACTCATTTTCAATAGAGGTGTTTTCTCTATCTTACTTCCAACAATTCAGTACAGTGCTGGTCTCTGCATCAAAATAGGTATTTTCTAAGGGACTGTGACCTTGATAGTGACATTCAGCATTCTATTCAGAGGACAGATCAGAAATCACCCAATGAGGAAAGATAGCAGTTGCAAAGGATCTCTTGGATATTATAGTTTACTGTGGCAGAACATAAAAATAGAGCTCGAACTTAAGAGGCTAGGATTTGTCCTAGGAAGCAAAATCTGCCTCTACCACTCACTGGTGTTGGCACATTCCCTAACCTCTCCTTGCTTCAATTTATATTAGTTCAATCTGGAAAATGGACTAATAATAACACCCACCTCATGGAATCGTTAATCAGGATTCGCATGGCTAGTTACCAATCAGCTCTAGCTCTTGACTACTGAGATCAAAGGAAAAACAGACTTTAAAAGCAGAATGACAGTCATTGTAGGCATGGGTGAGAAGTTTGCTATAGTGAGCATGGTAACTATTGAAAACCTTAATTTACTCATTTTTTTCCTATGTTAATAGGACAGATATATTTATAAGCCTGTATGATAATAAAGCTTACCTGCATTTCCACACCTAGAAAGGAATGACACTTGGTTTGAATTAAAGCCCTCATTCTTGACAATGACGCCAGAACAATACAAAGACCACAGTAAGAATTATGCCAACATCTGTGGAATTCTTGGTATGGACTGGACTCTTTGAAAGCACTCTAATGTGCTTTAGTGTGCATCTTAATTTTAAAGAAAAAAACACAGGAGTTCCTGCTGTGACTCAGCAATTATGGACCTGACTAGTATTCATAAGGATGCAGGTTTGATACCTGGCCTTGCTCAGTGGGTTAAGGATCCTGCATTGCTGTGGCTGTGGTATAGGCCAGTAGTTGCAGCTCAGATTCAGCCCCTAGCCTGGGAACTTCCATAAGCCACAGGTATGACCCTAAAAAGCAAGGGAACAAACAAACAAACAAACAAAAAGGAGAGTGAGGTGAATGTGACATTAGCTCTACATGACCAATGAAGAGACAGATTTAGTGCTCTACTGACGCCAGACTCATATTCAGGGCCTATGAGTCTTCTTAACGACATCATACGAAAAGCTATAAGTTTAGTTTAGGATCTGGAAGAAAAACAAGTAAGTACATATGCAAAGCATTAAGAAGAAACAGAAAATGATGAAAAGAGTTGGATATAAGGATCTGGAAACCCAAATTCTGATCACTGTATAAACTTGAATAAGCCGGTTAAACACTGTATAAAATGAAAAAATTCATGGCTGACTATTACTCACAAGGCCAAATTTTTACCAGTCATAAGAATTAAGATGATAAGGAAAGAAATCTTTTTTTCTGGAAAATATGGACTACACCTGATGTTCTTCCTTCATCGATTTCCTTTCACTTTTCAACCCATTCTTGCAATAGGTTTCTTTTATTCTAAACACTTCATAAAACTGCTTTAAAATGGCCTTCAATGACTTTCTATTTTTTATTTCTAATTTTTTCTATTATTATATCACTTAAAGGATATTTGTGCTTTCAAATTTGATTATTTGAGATTCCAATGAAAACTATGGGGTTTTCACTGGAAATTTTTACCAGCTTATCAAAACATACCTCTTCACAAATTTTCAGGTGACCACAGTGCCAAATACTGTTTGGGGCTTAGGAAGAGTGAGACTAAATGACGTCTTTTGAATTTTTCAAATAGACTTTTGTAAATTTCAGCTATTAAAGGTTAGACCAGAAGTTCCTGCATGGCTCAGTGGGTTAAGGATCCAGCACTGCAGTAGCTATAGAGCAGGTTGCACCCGTGGCACTGGTTCAGCCCCTAGCCTGGGAAATTCCACATGCTATGGGTGCAGTCAGAAAAAAAAAAAGAAAAAAGAAGGTTTGGACAAAAGTCGGATTACAAGTGATTATAGAGGAAGAAATTTGAGAAAATGAATATACTATAAGTTTTTGTAGAATTTCTTTTTGCAAATACAACTATGCAAACGATGTTAATCTTGGACAAAATCAGAAATGTCTTGATCAATATCCTTATTTTACAAATTAGAAAACTAACCACAATAGAAAAAGGACTTTGAGGAGTTCCCATTGTGGCTCCTGACTAGTATCCAAGAGAATTTGAGTTCAATCCCTGGCACCACTCAGTGGGTTAAAGGATCCAGTGTTGCTGTAAGCTTCCAGGTAGGTCACAGATGCGGCATAGATCTGATGTTGCATAGATCTGATGTTGCTGTGACTGTGGCGTAGGTTGGCAGCTGTAGCTCTGATTCAACCCCTAGCCTGGAAACCTCCGTATGCTACGGGTGTGTCCCTAAAAAGGACAAAAAATAAAAAAACAGAAAAAGGACTTTGATATTATAAAATTACTTATTAATTTCTCTTTACGTTCCCCTTGTTCTTCCTCCACCACCTGCCAACATAAAGCCATAGGCAGAGGGAATTATAACATCTGAGTCTTACATGTGTTACAAATCATTTTTTTAAAGTATATATGTAGGATTCCCATTTCTTTCAGATTTCAGTTGAGCACCAATATAACCCAAAGAGGAATATCTTGCAGTCTGTTTTGGCTTGGATTTCATACTCTGTCTAACCATGTGTTTAGAGGGATAATGGAAAACAGAGGGTCAAGTGACATCCTGCTATCTGCATAAAAGAATGAAAAGATGAGGAGATAAGCAGAGTGATAAATAGCTTGAGTGACTAAACATACTGACTACTGCTCATTTCTCCCCACTCGAATCAGAGGTGACATCCCTGATTATTGCTTTCACTGTTTTTCTAACAGTGCCGGGGATGAGTAGTGGTAGAAGTCCATTCATAGTGGACTCACTGTGTATGCTGTTTTAACCACTGAATGAGTGACTATGAGAGAGTTTCTTAAGGACCCTGGACCTCATTTCCCCATCATTTGCAAGTTTGTTGGTAAGTTTAAAAAAGAGCTTGTCAAGGTCCTAGTACAATTCCTAGCACACAGTGGGTATTCAACCATGATGATTTTTATTATGATTATGTATCAAAACATTCCTTTTAGGAAAATCTCTGCTTATGGTGTAGCACTTGCTACAAAAATACTAAGGAAAAAAAAGCCAAAAAAAATAGTTATATAAATTCATAGTGAGAAAATTCTCAGTTTTCTACTTTGAAAAATAACAAAACAAACGTGTTTTCTATCTGTCTTCCACCATGGTATAAGGAACTCAAATTACATGGTTGGCCCATCAGAGCTAAAATGTTCATACCTCAGTATTTAAATTCTAAGTTTTTTTGTTTATTTCTTTTTTTTTTTTTTTACCTTGCGTATCTTACTATATATATGTAATATACATAGGAAGAAAATTGGTTTAAGCAGTCATGGAAGCCAAGAAGTTCCAAGATCTACAGTCAAAAATCTGGAGACCTAGGACATCTCATGGTGTAGATCCAGTCTGAATGCAGGCAAACTTGAGACCCAAGAAGAGCTGATGCTTTAGTTCAGGTCTGAAGACAGGAAAAGACTAATGTCTAAGCTCAATTAGTCAAGCAAGAAGAGTTCCCTCTAATTCAGTCTTTTTGTTCTGTTCAGATCTTTATGTGACTGAGTGAAGTCCATTCACCTTTGAGAGGGCACTCTACTTTACTCAGTTAAACTCATTTAGAAATACCTCACAGAGACTCAGAATACTTTGTTTGGCCAAATGTCTGGGCACCCGTGACTCATCAAGTTGACAACAGAGAATCATCACATCACAGAATTGCATCTGCTCTGAATTTAAGACAGAATTTGCCTGACCCTGTATGAGTCAGGTGTTTCTTGGGACCTCCTTTTCGTAATCTGAACCCTACCACATAGAGAGACAGAGCAAAGTGGCAAAAATCACAATTGCATAATTCAGGGCAAACAAAAGTAGGTGACTCTTGAATGTGAAGTCAGACACAGACTACCAGGCTTTGTTGTTTCTAAACCTGATCACAATATCAGCAAGGGTCAGACTGCCTTGTCCAATCCATTGGAGTCATGGCAGTTAACAGGCACTCATCACGAAAAATTTTGCTTTGCCTTTCTTGAAAAGGGGGGTAGGGTCATTTCCCTTAGACAAAGTGGAATGTGATGTCCCAGGCAGAATTCTGTCACATTAACTCTTAGGTTTCCCTACATTCATTTGGAAATCTTCTAGTGGCATCCCTAGATGGTAACCTCTGCACTTCCTCTTCACCTTGCACATCCCCCGTCTTCATCTCCAACAGACCTTAAAAGGAACGCTGTGCCAGCCGTTTTGAAATCTGGCCAGTCTCATGAAAAAGATGAGTGGTACCTTGCTTTCTATGAATGACTCAACTCTTAACATGTTTTCTGAGCATGACAGGAAACAGATGTCAACACCAGACACAGATGTTTCTTCTGGTTTACTTTGAAAAACTGACTATTGGACAATCTCACAAAATCTATGTAGAGTGGCCACCAAATTGTAATAAATTCAGCTTAAAAAGAGCTTTGAAGGCAAATGAGTACCTTTGATATGAATGTTGTCACAGTCTATTTTCTGTCACCAGTAATATCCAATAAACTCTGTGCCTCTCTTTTTCCTTATAGAGCCTTTAATTAGACAAGTAGAGATTTTGGTGGGTGTTCCCTTTTTTTTTTTTCTTGGCAGCAGGGAGTGGTGTGATATTGAGGGTACCCAGGCCTCAGCTCTGGTTTGTCACTTGGTGATACTATCACGCCTCATTTTGAAAAGAGAAAATTGCACTGGTGCCCACAGGCCATAGAAATGTCAAAACTGCTAAAGAGTTTGATCCTCCCGATAGTTTGGAAAAGCTCTCTGAAAATCCCATGGAAGTAACAAAAGAGCGGTAGAGGAAGAAGAGGGAGAAAGGGGGAAAAAAATAATAGCTGTATTCATTTCCTCTAAACCAATGTAGCAATCAACTGTGCAATTACCAAGATCCATTTCACTGGACTTTATAACTGGAAATGAAATGAGTGAGAAATGAGAATCTCTAATGAAGGCTCAGGTCCCCACCCACTGCGTTATCATCACATTCCGCCAATTTCAACATTCACTTGCCAGCATTGTAATTTGCAGCTTATTTTCTCACAGTTCGCCAAGCGATTCACATTCATTTACATTATTGCCATTTAACATGCAGACAAGGAGAAATATGGTTTCAGATCTGATGGGCTCGGCATTTTTTTTGTCTAGTTGAGTTTGTTTTGCTGCCGCAAACAAATGTCTCTGGAGCTCCGTTTAATTTAGCATGTCAAACTGCTTTCTTCAAAGGCGATTTGGAAATGCTTTATATATATATGATAGACGCAAGAAGCCAGAAAGACCAGCATGGGGAGTGATGCTGAAATGAGGGACAGTGCAAACACAGGCAGGGCTGCTGCCTGTCAACTCGAATAATGTTTCCACTGTTGTCAGAACAACTACTGGATTCTGGAATTAAACCGAGGAGAGGGGCACAAGCCATTTCTAAATCATGAACTATAAAAACATCTTAGCATTTCCTGTTTTTCCGTCTTCTTTCAGTTTTTTAATGTTTTAAACTATAGTCTGCTTGTGGCAATGCAGTATTTGTTTATCATCCCCCAAGTCAATGTTTTCCAGAGTTCTCTGGCCCCTGGGAGCTTACACTGTTTCCGTACTTTTGATAAGTCCTTACCAGACATATGATTAGCAATCATTTTCTCCCACTCTGTGGGGTTGCCTTTTCATCCTCTCAAAAATGTCCTTTGATGCACAAAATTTTTACTTTTTTTTTTTTTTCACTGCACCCCCTGCATGTGGAATTTCCTGGGTCCAGGACTGAACCTGTGCTGCAGCTGCAGCCTGTGCCACAGAAGCTGTGACCATGACAGATCCTTAACGTGCTACTCCCCATGGGAACTACCAGAAGTTTTTACTTTTTTTTTTTTTTTTTTTTTTTGCTTTTTAGGGATGAACCCAGTGGCAGCATATAGAGGTTCTCAGCCCAGGGGTCAAATCAGAGCTACGGCTGCCAGCCTATGCCACAGCCACAGCAACACCAGATCCAAGCCATGTTTGTGACCTATGCCACAGCTCATGGCAACACCAGATCCTTAATGTACTAAGTGAGGACAGGGATCGAACCTGTGTCCTCATGGATCCTAGTCAGATTTGTTTCCACTGAGCCATGACGGGAACTCTGGGTTGACAATTTCTTACCACTGATTCCAACATCTGAAAAGCTACTGAAATGGAAAGTTTTTGTAATTCGGTTGTGAGTAAAATCTCTCCTAATCTATCGTGCAACTTGAGATAGTCTTTATTTAACCCACTTAGTGGGAATATTTGTTCCATTTTGCTTCAGAAATATTAATGTGCTTAATTATGAGATACTATTGTCGGCTCCACTGAATTTAATAATTGGCATATATACTGAATTACTTTTTTCCCCCAGGATGCTAATAAACTTTATTTTTTAAGGTGTACAATGTCATGATTTAATATACATGTACACTGTGCAATGATTACCACAATCAGGTTAATGAACACATCCATCACCTTACATGGTTACCATTTGTGTGTGTGTGTGTGTGTGCGCGCGCATGCACGTGTGCGCACGCGAACACTTAGGATGTATTTTCTAAGCACATTTCACCTGAATTATCTTTTTAAAATCCAAAATATTCTGAATTGTGAAGAGATTCCGAACAGACTTATGAATCTGCAATGGTAATTGCAGCTAACATTGGTGGAATGCCTTTGGTTTTTAAAAGGCTTCCCCGTATTATCTCACTTGAGCCTCACCTAAGAGGGTGTTATTATTATTTTAAAAGTAAATGCACCGATTCTCAAAGAGATTACGCATGTTAAAGAAAACCAGAGCAAGACAGAAGTTAAAGCAGTGAAGACACATTTTTGGTAAACAACAAAATAGAAATATTGCAACAGGAAAAAAAAAAACTTCTATAAAACTGAATTCAATAACTCATACAGTAGGAACAAGTGGGAATTATAGCTAAGGATCAGGATTTCGGGGATAAAGAGGTCAGTGGATAGAATATTACTTAGAGGTAACCTTGGGAGGGAGGAACCATTCTGGCTAAACTGACTTGACAGGATTCTTGCTGAAGTTTGGCTAAGATGACCAGATTCCAAGGGCAGAGGGTTTGATCAGACATGGATAGCGATCAGGCATTGAGGAAGCCTCCAGAGAGAGCTCAGAGAGGTCTGACCCAAGTGTTGTCCAGGAGAAGGTCTTTCTCAAATGACTTGCCCAAAGGGAATGAAGTGTCAGAACTGAGGGGTTGGATTCCATGTCTTCTGATTCCAGATCCCAGTGGATGGCATAACTTTTCTTTGTCAAGCTCACAGGAGAAGATTTACTAAACAAGGTGACCCTCGTACAAAATTGAGCCAAAACTATTCATGTGATGGTGGAAAAAATAATGCACAATTCATTGAAAGAGAAAGGGGGAGTG
This sequence comes from Catagonus wagneri, assembly GCA_004024745.2. Taxonomy (NCBI): domain Eukaryota; kingdom Metazoa; phylum Chordata; class Mammalia; order Artiodactyla; family Tayassuidae; genus Catagonus; species Catagonus wagneri. Next base: position 16,923,110 of record PVHT021183631.1, read on the forward strand.
GGAGGGAGGAAGAGAGGGAGGGGGAGAGAGAAAGAGAAGGAGAGAGAGATGGGGGGGATGAATCCATGAAACTGACAATACTTATGACTCGAACCCAGCCGAAACTTAGATTGGGACTTGAACCCATGGACTTTCAACTAGAATCATTCACCTAGTGTCTGCACTTACTGAGGCTGAGGTTGTTTGTGCTTCAGCGCAGGAGTTCAGGGAGAGACAAAGCGACAGGCAGGAAACAGATTTATTAATTACGATGCTTGTGCGTGAGGAAAGCGGACAGGCAAGGAGGCTCTGAGGATTAGGTGGGCTACAGTTTTCTAATCCAAGGGAAATGGGGGTGCAAAAAGGCCACCTCTTCCTCTTTCTTTGAACAGTAGCTCCTCCTCGGTAACCAGTAAGAGAGTATTTGACCCTATAAAGTCAAACTCGGACTGTCTTGGTGCTTATTCAAATCAGCAGAAGGGCGGTCCTTAAATTTCTGCCCTTGGTCTAAACCTGAAGGCAGGCCTCACCCCATCCCCCATCCAATGACCTGAGACATACCTCACACCCCCACTAGTCAAAGGAGTCTGCCTCCTGATGGCCCTACTGAGGGATCATCGACCCACAGCTCCCCAGGCCCCACTCTCCATCTACTGTCCCCGCTGGGATTCCCCCTACGCCCGTGCAACTCTCCTCCTCCATCCCTGTCATCTCTACCAGGCCCCGCTGGAAGTGACTGACAGTTCGGTGTTCTGCTACTGAGGACCAGGCAGTAGGGTGGATGGAACTGAGAAGGGAAACAGGGGCTTGCTCAGCTGTGCTGCTCTGGACTTCTTTCCCATGGGATACTTCCTAACACATATATAGAAGAGGCTTATGAGTCTAGCGAAAATTTGGGTGACAAATTTCAGGGAATTTGGTGACCCTTTTCCCTGACCCTTCTCTACCTGTCAGCTCACTGGGGGATTTAACTTGGTTTTATTCTGGGTCTTTCAAGAGGATGATAATTCATACCAAAAAGGGAGTGTTAAGCCATTCCCACCTCATTGTGAATCATATTTTAAAAATCCTTATCTGAAAGCCTAAGGACTTGGAATTAGAGGTGGGGAAGGAGGCATCAAAGAAAGAAAGAGCTGAAATTGCTCTTGAAATTTTGGGGTTACCACTCCGTTTGGGTGCATTCTTATGGGACGTTGTTACTTCATAACCATTTTTCTCTAGAGAAGTTTTTAACTTCTGTGAGCCCTAATTTTCTGTGTTACTGGAGAAAGCTGTATGCTTGGCTAACCTCCCAACTTTTCAAAGGTTCAGGACTGATGGCAAATACCTTGGGGACTGAGAACTCACTTTATGCCTCTGCCAGTTAGGGGTCTGCCATTGGAGGGCAGAGATCATGAGTGGTTGTTCGTGTAAATAGTCTTGAGCTTATTTCTGGTGGAAATTCCATTTGGAAGTTTTGAAGAGAATTCGTTAGGTCAAGACACTCCCGGATGTGCTTGACTTTGATCAAACTGAGGTGAGGGTGGGTGGTACGCAGGTCTCTGAACCATCTCCGGCCCCCCTTTCCCAAATCTTCCACATCTGCTTGAAGAAAAGAATTGAACAAGTGCACCACATACCAAAATTTTCAAGAAAATTTTCCGTTAAAAGAAAAACATTTGTAATTCTTCCAAGCTACTAACTAATCAACCAGCTTAGATCTCAAATACACAGATGGGAGTGGGGGAATAAAACTTGAGTGGAACCTTCCTGATTTTGCTTGATTCCAGCAAAATAAGCAGTTTCCACAGGTACATAATCAATCTTTCATATAATCCCTTTCCTCCTGCACTTGGTAAGGCTACAGGAACTGAAGGTTCCCGTACATAAAGAATGTACTATGCCTACATTGCACTGGCTGAAGGCTGTTAATTCCCACCCACACCTTTGCCTTTTTTTTTTTAAAACAAAAATTTCTTTACCACCAAGGTTAAAAGTATCATTTACCAGCCAGTCTCTTTCTCTCCCTCTCTCTCTCTCTCTCTCTCTCTCTCTCTCTCTCTCTCTTTTTGTTTCCAGGAAATAGTTCTGCTGAAACTAATCTTGTCCTATTAAGATAGGTAGGTTAAGTAATGTTTAAGAAATTTCCCAACCTCTCTTAGTTATAGGGTGTCAAGACAGGAATTCCTACCAAGAAAACCAAACTTTTTTCCTTCCATGGGTCTTATGATTCTATTATTTGTAGTGGCCCCACCACCCTGACGTAGACTCATTTCTTTTCTCTCTGGGGCTTTTAAGCCAGAACAGGAAGCATTTCATGATGGCCAGGATAGATTTCCAGAACTCCCTGGTGCTTCTAAATCTCCTATTTTGGCTGCGGGAAATTACCCAGCACAATTTGTAATATCAGACAGCAATGTAAGGAGAAGCTAAATGTCAGGGCTGGGGAAGCAGAGTGATGAGGGATAAATATAATTGCCTAAAGCAGGGCTGAAGACGATCTCATTAATCTTTCATTTTATGGGCACTGGTTTCCAGGACAGACAACAGGAACACACAAAGAAGAGGTATGCTCTGGGAAACTCGTGGGAAAAGCCTTTTCACGTCGACCTAGTGGGAATGTCATGTGGCCCTGCGGATGCCTTATGTATTTAAAGGATTCTGATGTTCTTGGTGTTGCCCCAAAGACTTTATTAGAAGAGTAAGAATGAGTGTTCCTTAAACTTCTGTGGAAAACACGCATGGTTTGCAGACCTGTAGAGCGTTTGTGGGTTTTTGTTTTTTAAACACATCAACCTTGTTTTCTAGTCATGGCAACTAAGATTAACTTGTGGGAGCACGATATTTTTGATTATATCTACTTTATTAAATTTGTACCCCAAAGCGTTTTTTTTTTAAGTAGGTAGGTAGTTGTTTATTTATTTTTAATTTTATTGGAATATAGTTGACTTAAAAGTTGTGTTCATTTCAGGTGGACAGCAAAGTAAATCAGTTTTACATATACATATGTCCATTCCTTTTCAGATTCTTTTCCCATGTAGCTTATTTCACAGTACTGAGTAGGTTTCCTTGTGCTATGCAATAGATTTTTGTTACCCATCTGTTTTATGTATGGTAGTGTATATATGTCAATTCCAAACCCATAATTTATTCTTTCCTTCCATATTTCCTCTTTGGTAGCCATAAGTTTGGTTTCAAAATCTTTGCGTTTGTTTCTGTTTCATAAGTTTTATTGTAACCTTTTTATTAAATTCCACATATTAGTGTTTTCTTATGATATTTGTCTTTGTCTTCCTTCCTTCACTTAGTATAATAATCTCTAAGTCCATCCATGTTGCTACAAAATACATCATTTCATGCTTTTTAAAGGCTGAGTAATATTCCATTGTATGTATGTATCACAATTTTCTTTTCCCGATCCTCTGTTGATGTATATTTGGGTTGCTTCTATGTCTTGGCTATCGTAAATAGTGCTGAAATGAACACTGGGGGTCATGTATCTTTTTGAATTATGGTGTTCTCCAGATAGCTGCCCAGGAGTGGGATTGCTGGATCATATGGTAGGTCTATATTTAGCTTTTTAAGGAAACTTTACAATGTTTTCCACAGTGGTTGCCCCAACTTAGATTCCCATCAACAGTGAAGTAGTATTCCCTTTCTACAACCCTCTCCACCATTTATTGTTTGTGGACTTTTTGATGATGTCTATTCTGACGCATGTGAGATGATACCTCACTGTAGTTTTGATTTTCATTTCTCTATTAGTGATGTTGAGCATCTGTTCATGTGCTTTTTGGGCATCTGACTGCCTTCTTTGGAGAAATGTCTATTTAGATCTTCTGCCCATTTTTTAATTGGGTTGTTTTTTGATATAAACCTCTATGAGACGTTTGTATATTTTGGAGATTAACCTCTTGTCAGTCACTTCATTTGCAAAAATTTGTTCCCATTTTTTGGATTGTCTTTTTGTTTTGTTTCTTAGTGATTTTCTTTGCTGTGCAAAAGCTTGTAAGTTTGATTAGATCGCATTTGTTTATTTTTGTTTTTATTTTCATTACTCTGAGAGGTGAATCAAAAAACTTATTGCTGCAATTTACATCAAAGTGTGTTTTGCCTATGTTTTTCTCTAAGAGTTTTATAGTACCTACTCTTACAGTTGTCTTGAACCCATTTTGAGTTGGACCTCAAGGATTTAATGCCATAATTTCTGTATCAAAACCCATCTGTATCTGAATAAACAATTTCCCATGAAATTGAGAAAGTTTAGGTCATAAACAAATTTTTATCTTTTCATATTGACTAGTTCTGCATAGTCCATCTTAATCCTGGATTTACAGGTACAATTATTTTATTCCCATATTTATTGAAATTGTGCAGTGACTAGTTGGTGCAGTAGAGTGTAATGGAGTGTCAATATCTCGCATGGAGGCATCCTGAATAGAAAACTACAGTAAAATGTGATAAGGCCAATGGTTGACAAATGAACACAAAAGCAACATTGCAGTCATAGGAGAATGGAAACTCATGTCAGCCAGGGGAATGTGGAAATGATTCCTAAGGGAAGTGCTGTTGAAATTGATTCTTGAAAAAGTAGGAGTCTACCATATGCATAATTCAGGGGAAGCTTTTCCTAGCAGAAAAAATATTATACAAATTGAGTTCTTATAGATTGAATATTTCATCTCAAATGCACTAACATGAATAAAAATAACAGAAGAATAGTTTAGGTTCTGTCATATTTAAAGGTATACAAGTACTTTCTCACGAGAACTGTGTGAATAGTCATTTAGAATATCATATGAGAATACCTCACATATATAAGTATTTATTTGTTTTAATTTTCCCTTTTGCAGGCTTACAATACAATGAAGACTTCTACTCACAACAATTATAGAATTCTAAAGTGATTTCTGACATGATGGAAAAAATTTAAATTATGCTGTAGAGTTTTAGAGTTGTGAACTTTCAAACATATTTTTTATCCTTTATTAAAAAAGTTTTTAAGTTTTAGTATAATTTATATACTACTCAAAGGTAAAGACCATATCTTCCCAAACCCGACTGTCGTCTTGTGCACTGTGGAGAGAAAGTGTTCCAAGTACATTTATCAAATTGTACTTAACACTGTAATCTTGTTTACTAGGATAGCTGATTAAACTACACAAAATTTTCTGACTCTGCTTGGGAATCTGGTCCATGGGGGCGAGTTATGACTAATAACTTTTTTTTGTAAACCTAACAAAAATTTTAACTTCCTTTTGAAATAATTTCAAATTACTAAAAAGTGGCAAAAACAATATAAAGAATTCCCATTTTTTCCCTCACTCCAGCTTTCCTAAATGGTGACATTTTACATAACTACCATTATAATAATTGTAAGGAAATTGTTAATTTCTTAGTTTGATGGTAATAATTAACTTAGAGAAGTAATCATTAGACCTGCATGAAGTTCACTGGTTGTCTAACTCATGTCATATTTCCGGTCCAGGATTCAATTCTTAATCCCACACTGGCCTTAATCACCATGTCTCTAGGTGTCTATAGACTTTTCTAAATTGGGAAGGTTTCCTTGTCTTTTGTGACCTTATCTTTTTGGACTGGACAGTTACTTTGTGGAATTTTCCTCTTTTTGTGTTTGTTTGATGTTTACTCATAGTCAAATGCTGGTTTGCAGTTTTGGCAAGAGAATCACAAGCAGTACGCTGTTTTCAGTGCATGATGTCAGGGAAGGCGTATCGTTGCTATATCTCATTACTGGTTGTGTTAACTTTGATCACGGTGATGTCTGCAAAAGATCAAGCTTGACATCACTCTGCTCTGTCGCAACTAGACCAACTTGAGTTCCTGACTTCACTTTCAAATGATAGCTTTGCAAATGGCTGTTCTTGAGACAATAGAGTGGTGTGTTAGTTCTAGCTGAAAGAGGCAAGACTGTAATTATCTTTTGAATTCTGTAATTGACACTCTGGAAACAAAAACACAGGTTTAAAATTTTTGTGTGAGTTAAAGAAATTAGCACATGCAAATTTGGTTTCTCTCATTAGTTTCCTTCCCTCTTTGGTCAAAATTAGACAAAGCTCACAGGATAGGAGTTCCTGTCTCTGTTGTGGCTCAGCAGAAACAAATCTGACTAGCATCCATGAGGACACAAGTTTGATCTCTGGTCACTCTCAGTGAGTTAAGAATTCGGTGTTGTCATGTGCTGTGGTCTAGGTCACAGACACAGCTCAGATCTGGCATTGCTGTGGCTGTGGTGTACATCTCTGATTCAACCCCTAGCTTTGGAATATGCCATGGATAAGACCCTAAAAAGACAAAAAACAAAGCAAAACAAAAAAGCCCACAAGGTAACAGAACTCGATGCTGTCCACTACTTTTCTTTCTAGGGATAAAGCCTCATGGATCATATTTTCCGAAGGAAACTTTAATGTATATTTGTGATTCTTCCATTTTCAGCCTCCTAATATAACATTCTACCAAATACTCTTCTTTTTTAAAGGAAATGACCTCTTGCTAGCCCTAAGTTTCCTTTTAATGTTAAAGGATATTATAAGGTTGGTACAGGTAAAGGAAATAAAAAAAAGACCAGTGACCCAGTCAGTTCACAGTAACAGGAAAACAAGCATGATTAGAAATAAAAAAAGGAATCTGAAAGAGAATGGATGTGTATATGTATGACTCAATCACTTTGTTGTACAGCATAATTATCACAACCTTGTAAATCAACTACACTTAAATAAAACTTAAAAAAAAAAAAAAAAGAACTAAGGAGTTCCTGTCATGGCTCAGTGGTTAATGACCCAACTATTATCCATGAGGACGCGGGCTCGATCCCTGGTTCTGCTAGGTGATTTAAGGATCAGGCATTGCCGTGAGCCGTGGTGTAGGTCACAGATGCAGCTCAGATCCCGCATTGCTGTGGCTGTGGTGTAGGCCAACAGCTACAGCTCTGATTTGACCCCTACCCCGGGAACCTCTATATGCCTTGGGTGTGGCCCTGAAAAGACAAAAAACACAAAGAAACAAAAAATAGGAAAAAAAAGAAATAAGACAGTATGTGAAAGTCAAAAATAAAAAGTACAAGAGCTGCAGAAAAAATCATCAAGAAAATTTAATTGTGTATGCCTCTGTGTGGGAAAGACCAGTGAGACAACACTCACCCCTCTCCAAATCAAGAATTCCATCAGATATAGGAAGAAAGACCAAGGTCAGACAAATGACCAAGAGCCTAATATGGAAGCACATGTGAAATTAAACTGCCCAGATTTGTCATTATATACTTACTGTGCTACTAAATGGGCAGCAAGTTGACATTCTGCTTATATGATCCTAAATAGAGTTGATGAGATCATTTTAGTAAGACTCTATGACCACACTAGCCACTTTGTTATTAAAAGCAAAGAAAGCTGTTGCTATGTTCAATCCAAGTACTAGGCATTATCAAGTTAGAAAGAATAAAAACTAAAGTGTGGCCTTTGTAGTTCAGTGTGTTCGTAAAATCCACGAGGATTTATCCCTGAGTAATCAGTACATGATTTGGAGCCTAAAAGCATGGCTGCTTATAGTTTCCCCATTTTGGAAGAGCTTGCTGTGAAACTGGAGGAGAGAAACCTCTTTTATCGGTGACTCAAGGATCAAGATGATTTAGCTGGAACCCTTGACCTCACCTACCACATAACACAAGCTGGTTCCTTATTTCCAAGTTTCTGGTCCAAGGTGGAGAAGCAGCTGAAATTCCTGCATCCCTTCAACACACAAATACCTGAATAACAAAATGAAAGAGCTTGAGTCCAAAATTCACTCTCTGTGGATTTCAACTGTTTTCAGCCTTCTCTTTTACACTCATCTGGTTTCAGCATTTTATACTAATATTAACAGTGAATTTTCATTTTTACAAAATACATTCATAACTACTCTACATTCCATTTTTCTTGACAACATCATTCAATTATTAACCTGCCATTTTCAAAATGGTGCCATAGAATTAAATTCACGTGCTGCTTTCCCTGCTGTGTTTTCTAAGAAGTTTTTAAATAACAAAACATCCTTTGTAGTTATTTAATACTTTCAAAAAGGAGTACTGCTTTTTTTAACCTACTTCATGATTAACTATTGAAATGTGTAAGCCTAGGTTTAGCAGGTCTGCAAAAACCCAACACCTTCTAAATCTGACTTCCACTTGAAAAACTAGAGGACCCTTTAACTTTTGTTACAAGGGTCTGTTGCTTAAAAGATCATATTGAATACCAAAGAGAAGTAAATAGATCCCATGAAAGGAATGTCTGTGGCTGGCTGCTTGGGTTTGCTCTTGTAAAATGCACCTTTTTATTTAAATTAGGCAAATGGCAAGGTTTCCTGCTTAATGAGACTGCCTGGACTAGCGGTTTGGAAGTGTCACCTCCACTCTTTATCAGATAATCATAATTAGGGCGAATGAAACAACCAGGGAAGTGCAGAGCAAGTCAAAAAGTGTTCTGAATGCAAACAGAAAAGACCTCCAACAGGCAGACCACCAGGGCACAATCAGGAGGAAATATCTACGGCGAGAACACACAGCTGGGAAAAAGCTGCCGGGCACCAACGATGTGACAGCTGAATTATAGTTCAGAGTGAGTTTGCATCCTGACTCTCCCGATTGACTGACCAGTTCTATTTTAATTACATCCACTTTCTCAACTTGACTCCCCCAACCTCACATGTTTCTCCCTCTTTTACTCTCCATCAAAACAGCCCAGGATCGATTTCAATAGCTTTGCCCTTCTTGCTTGTTGCCTCTTTCTGCTCCAACTTGCAAAGTTCATTCAACGACACTAGAATGTCTCTGCCTTTGCACACATGACATCCTACCTGTTTGAATGCACTGTAGAATCCAACTCAGACAGAAACTGTCCTGGGAGTTCCCACTGTGGCTCAGCGAGTTACGAAACCAATTAGTATCCATGAGGATGCAGGCTTGATCCCTGGCCTCGGTCAGTGGGTTAACGATTCAGCGTTTCCATGAACTGTGGTATAGGCTTCAGATGCAGCCCCAAATAGACTTGAAATAGACCTCTAGGTCTGGGAACTTCCATATGCAGTAGGTGTGGCCCTAAAAAGCAAAAAAAAAAAAAAGGAGAGAAAGAAGGAAATAACTGCTCTAAGCCTCCTATAAATTTCTGCTTTTACAAAATTTCAATCTATTGTAAATGCTTTTTCTTTAAGGAAGATTCCTAAGAGGAATTTCTAGGCCAAACCAGACCAAGGCCTGAACTCTGATTCAATGGAAGGTTATGGCAGAACAAAGACAGACATACTTAAGATCAGGTTATTTTTCAAAATGCTGGAAAGACAGAGTTGAGATAACTGTAATTAATTTGAAAGAGACATGGAAGTAACTTTGGAGGGCTTAGTGGGTCAGGAAAACGGAAAGGAGCAAACAGATTCCAGATCAGTGAGACGTATACACCAGAATATTCACATTTGTATATATCCAACCTGATTTTCCAGAAATTCTGATTTCTGGCAGGACACAAAGTTCTGCATGATTTAAAGAACCTAGAATGATTCTGCTTCATGTTGTTATCACAGAGAATGCCTGTGAGGTACACAGTGCTGACATGAGCTTGAGCTTTTTTTGTGGCAAGGGACATAAACTCATCTCAAACTTATTTCAGAAAAGCAGCAGGAATAGGAGTTTCCCACTGTGGCACAGTGACTTAAGCGTCCTGTGTTGTCTCTGCAGCAGCTTGGGTTGCTGCTGTGGCATGGGTCTGTGCCTGGCCTGGTGCAGTGGGTTTAGGATCCAGGGTTGCCCCAGCTGTGGCATGGTTCACGACTTGAATTTGATCCCTGGCCTAGGAACTTCCACATGCCGTAGTTATGGGGAAAACAAGCAAACAAACAAAAAACATCAGGAACGCATTGACTGATGTGGTGAAAAAGTTGAAGAGCAGATCTTTGAGGTTCAGGTGAAGCTTGGACCCAGGTGCCTAAAGGAGGTCATCAAGAAACTTTTTCTGTCTTCTCGCTCCATCTGGTGTACTTAATGTCTTCATTCTTAGGGAGGCTTTGCCTGGGAATGGTACTGATATGTAACTAACGAATCTGGCTTGAAGTCTACTAATTTAGCATTAAAGAGATACCTTCTACTTTCAATTAGTTAAACAAATTTCCCTTGATTTAGTTGGGTTGAATTACTTTGTGGAACTAATTCAATTAATTTATGGAATTAATTTGGTCCACCAGAGTAAGTGCAGTGGACAGGAAGAAGGAACATACTAATTAACCAAATTTTTTTTTGTCTTTTTGGGGTCACACCCGTGGCGTATGGTGTATGGAGGTTCCCAGGGTAGGGGCCGCTGGCCTATGCCAATACCACAGCGATACAGGATTCAAGCCACTTCTGTGACCTATACCACAGCTCATGGCAACATCGGATCCTTAATCCACTGAGAGAAGCCAGGGATCAAACCTGTGTCCTCATGGATACTAGTTGGGTTTGTTACCTGCTGAGCCACAATGAGAACTCCGCTAATTAACCACCTTGGAGCGACGTATTTTCTGCTGGATTGTGGGTTTGGGTCTTCACGTACAAATCAATATATGAAAAATTAAGACAACCTTGGGACAATGCTTTGTTTAAAAAACACAAAACAGAGAGTCTAAATTGAAGTAAAAAAAAAAAAAGGTAGTACGTGAATAGAGCAAAAATTGTGAAGGAAATAACAAATGATTGAAATTTTGATAATTTATTATGCTTTCAGGGAAAAAGAGGTGAGAAATAAACACACTGCCAGGAAGAAAATTTAGTCAAGTAAGGTCACAATTAGACCTATAGAAATGATGGAATAACAAGTTATAACACATTAGAAGGCAAGAATTAATGTATTCTTTATTAAATACATACGCATGAAAGAGACGTGTGGAAAAGGGGAATTTGTCCAGAACTTGAGCCAATACTTAGAAGAGGTGATAAAAAGACATTTTTGCCACAATGTTCCCAGTGCTGATGTCAGATTCTTTTTATCCTAGCAGTGTATTATCATTGTTTTCTACTTCAAAATGTTCCATGACACACAAACTCTATATGTTAATTGTAAAATTCAGTTTAAAATGCTTGACATTTTTTTTCTCTTTACTGAAGGCAAAAGAGATAGGTACCAAATAGGTACACCTATGTATCACCAAAGAAATTAATGAATCTAATAGTTTATTTTTACATGTGTGATCTTTGGTCATTTCTTATGGTTTCATTCCTTAATGAAATTCTTTTATTTCATATCATTTTCTCTGCCACAAAGCCAGAATCAACGTGGCAAGGAATGAGAAACAGGATATTTTAATAGGAAATTGAAAAGCATCACTTCTTAATACCAGAAGGCCATCTACTCGCTGTGTTACACTTGTGAGGATTTGAGTTGAGAACATCATATAGGTGAAACTGAATGTCTTTCAAATCAGCGTGTCTTAATTAGCTGTGGGAATCAGCAAGATGGAAAACTCCACGGATAAGGACTTTGCCAAAGACTTCTGCACCTCCACGTTTCCATCTCAGTTTAGATCCATAGAAACTGCTTGATAAATTTTTGTGGATGTGATAGTGTATATTCATTCGAATGAAATTCATCTTAATCTTCTGATTGAGCTTAAAAATAAATGCCTCAAAAATTTTGATGAGGAAAAGCTAGCTGTCTTTTGAAAGCTAAAAGTTATGTTTTGTAAACACAGGATTAAAGGCAGGAAATTTTAAACATTTAAAACGTTTATGTGAAAGACAAACATATTTGGCGTTTATGTGAGATGTATTATAGCTGAGAATATAGCACCCTTTGCTGGGTTGCTTGTTCTTTTTCATTCTTTCTTTTGCCATAACTAAATCCATCAAAATATATTCCAGATCATTAAACTATATTACATGTCCCAGATTTCAGAGTATTTCTGATCTTTGGATATATTAACTTCATACATAGATACTACAAGGTCAAAACTGATACTTAAAGAAAAACAGGCTCATTTTATCTATTCATTTAATCCTCATTAAAAACTATCCCAAATTATTTACTGAGTATTTTGAAAAGGTAAATGCTGTTTTTTCATATGATCGATAAAAAGGTGCTGGAATCATGGGGTATTCCTCTGATGATTTTTATATTCAAAAAGACAGTAAATCTGCTTAAAATTTCAATACTTAGAAGACTGTTTATGATTAATGTGTATATAAATATTCCCAGATTCTGTAGTCTATTAATTACTATTTCTCACAAATTGGTATAAAGCATTTGAAAATGCAAATTAAAATACTAATGATAAAGTTTTGAATTAAATATGGAATTATTAATTCCCATTAATTGTTATTTCTTTAAAATGTGTTCTTTAAAAATGTCATGCAGCATTTAAAAAACATGTTTCATGAAACACTATTTTTTACCAAGTGGTTTATGACGGAAGAACTTAATAATTGGTGCAGCCACTATGGAGAACAGTATGGAGGTTCCCTAAAAAGCTAAAAAATAGATTTTCCATATGATCCAGCAATCTCATTGCTGGGCATATATCTAAAAAAGGTGAAAACTCTAATTCAAAAGGATATATTCACCCCAATATTTATAGCAGCACTATTTATAATAGCTAAGACATGGTAGTAATCTAAATGTTTATGACAGATGAATGGATAAAGAAAATGTTTTTTTGTGTGTGTGTGTGTGTATTTGTATATATTTACATTTATGGCAGAGTAATAGTCTATGATATATATATTTGAATAAAATTTTAAAGGAATGAAATAATGCCACTTGCAGCAACACAGATGGACCTAGAGATTGTCATACTAAGTGAAATAAGTTAGACAAAGACAAATATCATATGATATGACATATGTGGAATCTAAAAGAGTGATAAAAACTTATTTACAAAATAGAAATTGACTCATAGACATAGAAAACAAACTTATGACTACCAAGGGGGAAAAATGAGGGAAAAGGATAAATTAGGAATTTGGGATTAACAGATACACACTACTGTACACAAAATATATGAACAATAAGGACCTATTGCATAGCACAGGGAGCTTTAATATATTATAATAACCTGTAAAGGGAAAGAATCTGAAAAAGAATGTATGTATATACACATTTATATGTGTATATACATTTATGTTTGAATGTATCACTTCCCAAAACATTAAAAATATTTCCAATGAAAAACTAGAACTTAAAATTAGCTTCATCCCTGGGGTTAAAATATGCAGTTTACTAGAGAGTTCTTTATTGCATTTTCTTAAAATATAAATAAAGCCATGCTGCTCTGAGCAGGAACACCATGTCTAGATAACCCCCGTGAATTAGAGATAGCATTTTCCAAGGACTAACCCAGCTTTGACTCAGCATGCTCATTTTCAGTCTGCTACAAAGGGCTGTTTATACCTTTCCATTTGGAAAATAAAATTTCTGATCAGACACTTGTGTTTTGTACTGGAGCCTAATTTCTTAAAAGTATTTTCTTAATACGGTGTCCGGTTACTTGATGCGTATGGTCTGTTCAGATTTCCTTTCTAGGTTAGATACTATTTAACAGTTTCATTAACATCTATACATTTATAGAAATGTTGAAAGAAAAATTCTGCTTTGCCTATATATAATTCCTATTGCTCTCCACTTCTTGTTGAATGATAATCAGAGGTAAAAACACAACCTCGTTTATGCTTTATTTTAATTAAAATGATCTTTTTACTTTTAAAAATAATGCATTATCAGTCTAATGTATATTTCCAAAAAAGGAATTTATTGACTTACATAGTTATATTATTCAAGCTGTGAAATTTGCTTTAGCTACCTCTGTATGCAGAACCTTAACTCAATGGATCTCATTGGGGGAGGTACCACTCTCTAGGGTACATTTTGTAAATTTATGGGAGTTATTTTTAGTTACACAACATTTGGGGGTTAGCTAAACTAGAGTTTGGTGAGGGGGGCCAGGAAGTTTAGACATCATGCAATAATCAGGATTGTTCTTCAAAAATGTATAGTTCATATTCTGCAGAACCAACCCTTAAATATCCTTCACGTAACCCAAACATATTTACACCTAAACTATAGATTAAAATTCCTGTTTATATTTAAATTCAAACAAGTTTTTTGGGACAACTTTAAAGCAAACCAGATAATCAAGAAATGTAAATATTATGTAAATAAAGGAAGTTTTTTCTGTTTTGAATTTTACCAGGAATTGTACATTGTTTCGACTCTTCTACTGCATGTTGCAACAATTTTCATGGAACTGGAATTTTGATCTCAATTTTTAGATTTGCATGCAAATTTTTAGCAGGGGCTATCTGTCTGAGACTCCTTTTTATATCCAGTTAATATTAAAATTAGCGAAGACACATAAAAAATAAACATCTCATTAAATTTTATTAATAAAGTTTATCTAAAAATAGTTTGTTCTTGATTTTATAGTTTTGAATATTTCTACAGCAGAGTAGAAAACCTAGTTGTGAAAACCATATTGAAATTAATTTTATTTTAATATTATTTTCTATTCTGAAATAATATTTTCTATACTGAAAAACATGTTTTCATGGTGTTCCTGGAGATGTGAATAATCCTTTCGCTACAGAATTTTATTCTTAGTCCCAATACATTCTGTTTCTCTTGTCTTATTGATTAATATGGCCTCTATAGCCTTTTTTGACATAATAGAAAAAATGACATGCTTCAACATATGATAGGATCTTACAACAAGAAATATATTTTATGCCTCTTTGATTCTGTCTTATCAGGTCGTTGTGTTATAGCATGGCAATTAAGTGTGTGAACACTGGAATATATATGTATATACACACATATACATATGTATTTATATATATATTTTATATATATAATTGAATCATTGTGTTGTACACCTGACATTGTAAAACAAATATACTTCAATAAAATTTAAAAAACAAACAAATAAATAAATGCCTAGTTTCAAATTCTGGCTCTGTTCATTCCTAGCTATGGATTCCTGGGTGTTACTTAACCCCTATGTGTTTCAGTTTCCTCTGCAAAATAATGTTTCCAGTCTCACAGGGTAATTCACATGAGGAGTGAGTGAGTTAATACATTTAAAAATCACAGAACTAAGCCAGACACACCAGAGAGCATTATATAAATGATAACGAAAATATAAAGAATTGTTTTCAAACAACTCATAAAACGGTCTACATCATCTGCACACGTTTTCATTCCTCATTTTCTGTATTTCAATAGTCTATGATAATTCTTGGTATTTTATAACTATATATATATATATATTTTTTTTTTTGGTCTTTTTGCCTTATCTAGGGCCACACCCGCAGCATATGGAGGTTCCCAGGCTAGGGGTCTAACAGGAGCTGTAGCTGCCGGCCTTCGCCACAGCCACAGCAACGCGGGATCCGAGCCGTGTCTGCAACCTACACCACAGCTCACGGCAACGCCGGATCCTTAACTCACTGAGCAAGGCCAGAGATCGAACCCGCAACCTCATGGTTCCTAGTCCGCTTCGTTAACCACTGAGCCACGACGGGAACTCCTATAACTATATTTATTAAAGTCATTTTCCTCTTTATCACGCATAGACAAGTCTATTCTGTTGTTTCTTGTCCTCATACTGAGTTTTATTCTAATGTCCACCTGTATTTGCCTTTATTTTCTGTAAAAATTATACAGCATTGCTTCTGATTGCCTTTCTTCCTTTAATTCTAAGCTTACTATAATTAGTAAAA
The DNA here is from genome assembly GCA_004024745.2 of Catagonus wagneri. NCBI lineage: Eukaryota > Metazoa > Chordata > Mammalia > Artiodactyla > Tayassuidae > Catagonus > Catagonus wagneri. The sequence continues at coordinate 16,938,792 of PVHT021183631.1, forward strand.
TAATCTGATGATTTTATTATGTCTCCAATTGTAGTCAGAGTATATACACACCGAAGTGGAATATTTCAGTAAAAATTATTTCATTGTTATTATTGTATGTTACATTTAGAGCTCTATATTGACTTTTAAGAATAAAAATGTTTGTGTTATGTGTGAGTTTTACTTCAGGATAGTAAACAAAACATTAAAAACATTAAAAATATTGTTATAAAAAAGTTTTCAACTTGGTTGAGAAGTAGTTTGTGAGACTATGAAGAAACATCAAAACACCTCTTCCCCAAGCCCCTGGTCTGTTAGAATCATGCTTATAGATAATATTTTTTTTTTGTCTTTTTGCCTTTTATCTAAAGCCGCACCCACGGCATATGGAGGTTCCCAGGCTAGGGGTCTAACAGGAGCTGTAGCTGCCAGCCACAGCCACAGCCACAGCAACGCGGGATCCGAGCCGTGTCTGCAACCTGCACCACAGCTCACAGCAATGCCGGATCCTTAACCCACTGAGCAAGGCCAGGGATCGAACCCGCAACCTCATGGTTCTTAGTCGGATTCGTTAACCACTGAGCCACGATGGGAACTCCCTTATAGATAATATTGAGAGATGACAAAGTTCTTCTCAGAGTCGAGTTCTTCCCTATAACTGTGCATCAGGTGCTACTAAAGGAAGAAACAAGAAATCAGCTTTCTTTATTCCGAGCAAACTCCATAAAACTGTAGTTGATGATAATTAACATATTAACTTTCAGTAAAGTACATATACTGAATGAAAATACAGAATTAAGGAAAGTAATCAAGAAATAAATCTTTGTCTTTAATTCTGACCCTCTTACATTTTAAGGTAAAACATGGCTTTTGCAACTTTTTTGATGACTCCCTTTGACCCTGTAAAAAATATCTGAGCACTTCATCTTGGTTAATTCTGTTGTCAATTTGAGTCTTACCTTAGGCACCTTAAGACTTTACATACCTTAAATAATAATTGGAATCATGAATCATTTTTATCTTTAAGTCAATAAAGACGCATTTATGTAATGCACTGAGGGAAAAACAAAATCCCAGACCCAAACTCCGAATCACTCTGTCTTCAGGATTAAACAGTCTCGAGTAGTTACTTCTTTTGCTACTTTAACTGAAGGAACTTCGGTCCAAAATCAATTTAACAAGACCTGAATTATAAAGTATTTCTTAAGCCAATCCTTTTCTCCTGAGTTTTAATAATAAACTGAGCCTTATTCCTGAAAAATATGATCAGAATTGTGGTCTAGAAATGATGTGCAGTGACTAGCCTATATAATATTTGAGTCTGTGGAATATTAATTTACTGAATGATTGGCTGCTTTTTACAAATTTGGTCGGAAATTTGGCAATACTGACTATGGTACAGTCATTCTCGCTGTTCATTATCTTGTAGGTGCATTGACTACTAAAAGGGTCATGAGAGCAATGTGCTATAACTTGGGCTTTCTTGCAGCTGCAGTTCTACCTAATTTGTACTTTGGCACTCGAAAGATTGTAATAAATGAAGTGCTGCTTTCAAAGTTTCAGACACACCAATTTTTTCCCCCTGTTTGGCAAAGGTGGATTTAATTTGACTTTCACGAGTGCAAAATCCGTCTCCTTAGAAGTTGGTCGAACTATTAATTTTATGGCAGGGACAACTGAGTACAGTAAACCTTTTCACAAAGCCAGACAGCTTAACCTAATTAAAGGGTTGTTTTGACAGGTGGTTTAAAGTAGGATGAATACTATCAAGAACATTTCAAGAAATGAGGTTGGTGAATGCTTAGCGTGTGCATGCAGGTGAAAATGTACTTTGGAAGGATGTGATGACAGGTCTGTATCCAAAACAAATACCTAAAGGTTCATCTGTATATTCGTTTGGTAATTTCTTTCTTTTATATAGATATTTTAAGAAGGTGAATAACTATCAAGTCTACATGAAAATCAAAATATCGAGAACTAACATTTAGCATTACAATAATTTGCCAAATAACTTGCTTGCCTCTTAGTATAATTAAAGTATCCCTTTAAGAAAATGGAGATGAGTTCCCATTGTGGCTCAGCAGGTTAAGGATGCAACATTGTCTCTGTGAGGATTTGAGTTCAATCCCTGGCCTCTTTCCATGGGTTAAGGATCCAGAGTTACCATAAGCTGCAGCGTGTAGGTCGCAGATGTGGCTCGGATCTGGTATTGCCATAGCTTTGGCATAGGCCTGCAACTGCAGCTCTGATTTGACCTCTGGTCAGGAACTTTCATATGCCATGGGTGTGGCCATAAAAAGAAAAAAAAAATTGGACATGAGTCAAGACAGAAATTTGAACTTTGGGATTTTTCTGATTATTAGTAAAATTTCTCATGCCTGGTTTCTATATGGAGTTTTTGAATCCTAGGACTTAAGACAATATAGAGATAATTTGAGCAGTAAAATATAACTTTTTATGTTCTCAGGAGAGGAGTCTATCAGATTTGTTCTGACATGGTATACTGTGGTCTTCTACTTCCAACCTTCTTGACACATTTCTCTTTCTCACCCTCTGTTTCTTCTCCTCATCTCTTCAGTACAAAATGTAGCGATGCAAGGTTCTGGGTCCCAGACAGCCAAAAGAAACCAGATCAACATAGGTGCTTGATGGTCATTTGATAATCTCATGATAGTATTATCTAAAAGGTAAATGTTTCTTTAGAATAAACTTAAAACATTGATAATGTCAGGATTTTCAGAAGGAAATACTTTAGCACATCCCTCATCAAATTGCTTCTTTATCTCTCTGATAATGGCTAATAACCTTTTAAAATTAATTTTTGGTCATTTCTATTTTCATTTTTATGTACTTATATACTTTTAACTTATTTTTATTTTCTTTATTTCTAGTGCTGCTCCTGGGGCATTTGGAAGTTCCCAGGTTAGGGATCCAACTGTAGCTACAGCTGTCAGCCTATGCCACAGCCACAGCAATGCCACATCTGAGGTGCATCTTTGACTTATACTACAAACTGTGGCAACGCCAGATCCTTTAACCCACTGAACAAGGCCAGGCATCAAACCTACATCCTCATGGATACTAGTAGGATTCTTAACCTGTTGAGCCACAACAGGAACTCCATTATAATGTTTTTAAAACTCAAAAAGTCAAGAGTTGAATTGGCATTATTGTTGATGACAAGAACGGTAATAAGACTGATAGTAAGTCACCTGCTCAAAGTCACATACAATAAATTAATCTGTAAATTAATCCATACTGCTGAAATACAACCCAAGTTCTCAAAATTTGAGCCATGTTCCTTTAACCATTTTGACTTTCTAAATATTTATTCTGAATTTTTTCATTATTCAAATTTAATTAAAAATATAAAATAATATCATTCAAAGTATAAGAATTTCCCATTCATTCTTCAGGCTAATGTTGTGCCTGCCTAAATTCTAAAACATGGCTTCTACATAGTTTATCATTATGAGATGAAAAAATAAAAAAAGATGAGAATCTCAACTGTATTTAATTAATACATAGAAAAAACTAATGCTAGAACAATACAATTTTTTACTGACTTTAACGTAACTAGAACTAGGGAATAAAAAACTGACCTAAGTATTGACCTTGTTTTGACCTGAGTTTTTTGGGGAAAGGTATCACCTTAGTAAAGGCAGAAAATTCAAACTTCTGTCATCATATTAACATGAGCATTGATTCATGATCTGAGCATGACCCTGAGATGTTATATATTGGATACTGGTTTGTAGTGCCTATCTATACAAAATTTGCCCTGTGAAACAAGCAGAATATTACTAAAATGAAGGCAGTTTTTATAAACCACATAAACTAATGGGCAAGAAGTAGAATAAAACTTGTATGCACTCTTAAATTTATAGATCCAATGAAGATAGAGAAATTCTTGAGAGTTATGATAATCAAGATTTCATAACAGATAACTTAGAAATTACATTTAAAAATTAATCTAACAGCTCAGAATATCAGAAAACCAGGGATTCGAAGTAGGAGATAATAGACAAATTTAAGGATAGCAGAATTAGCTTGTATCCAAACTTTAGAAGACTGTTATGCTCAAAGTCTTCTCTATGAATGTATATTTAAACATCCTACTGGTTGGAGAACAGGAACAAAGCCATACGTTTTTCAGTCTATTGACATTGTGTGGAAGTAATCGTTTGTTAGAATAAACTATACAGTCAAGAGAAGGAGTGAAGGCACATATACACACAAACACACACACTAGACCCTTATCAGATAAATGATTTTCAAGTATTTTCTCCACTCTTTTTTCATTCTCTTGATAGTGTCCTTGGATATGCAAACATTTTAAATTTGGATATAGTCCAATTATCTTTTTTTTCGCTTTTGTTTCATATTCTCTCTCATTATTTTATGCAACACACACAAGCGACTTAATACATACATATTTGTTAAATAGAATTTGCATTACTCTGGGAGGTGGATCTAAAAAGATATTGCTGCAACTTATGTGAAAGAGTGTTCTGCCTATATTTTCCTCTAAGAGCTTTATAGTCTCCAGCCTCACATATAGGTCTTTAATCCATTTGAGTTTATTTTTGTGCATGGTGTAGAGAATGTTCTAATTTCACTTTTTTACATGTAGCTCTCCAGTTTTCCCAGCACCACTTATTGAAGGATTTTCTTTTCTCGACTATATATTCTTACATCCTTTATTGTAGATTAATTGACCTTGGGTGTGTGGGTTTACTTCTGGGCTTTCTGCACTATTCCACTGATCAATATTTCTGTTTTTGTGTCTGTCATACTGTTTTGATGATTGTAGCTTTGTAGTATAGCCTGAAGCTTTACTATACTTTGTAGTATAGCCTGGAGCCTGATTCCTCCAGCTCTGTGTTTCTTTCTCAAGATTTCTTTGCTATTTGCTGTCATTTGTGTTTCCATAGAAATTTTAAAGCTTTTTGTTCTAGTTCTGTGAAAAACATCATTGGTAATTTGACAGGGATTGCATTGAATCTATAGATTGCCTTGGATAGTATAGTCATTTTGACAATGTTAATTCTTTCAATTCAAGAGCATGGTATTTCTTTCCATCTGTTTGTATCATCTTCAGTTTCCTTCAGCAGTACTTTATGGTTTTCAGAGTACAGGGCAGGTTTATTTTGCCCTTTTAGATAGGTTTATTCCTAGGTATTTTATTCTACTCAATGCCATGGTAAATGACATTGTTTCCTTAATTTCTCTGCTTGATCTTTTGTTGTTAGTGTATAGGAATGCAAGAAATTTCTGTGTACTAGTTTTACATCCTGAAACTTTACCAAATTCATTAACGAGCTGTTTTCAGATAGCATTTTTAGTATTTTCTAGCTATACTTTGATGTCATCTGCAAACAAACAAAAAAATAAGCCCTATACTAAACTTAAAAGCTTTTGAACAGCAAAGGAAACCACTTGAAAAACAAAAAAGAAAAGACAACTCACAGAATGGGAGAAAATATTTGCAAATGAAGCAAGTGACAAGTGATTAATCTCTGTAATATGCAAACATCTCATAAGCTTTATATTAAAAAAACAAACAATCCAATCCAAAAATGGTCACGGACCTGAACAGACATTTCTCCAAAGAAGACACACAGATGGGAAAAAAAAAAAAAAACTGAAAGATACTCAAAATCATTAATTGTTAGAGAAATGCAAATCAAACCTACAAGGAAATATCACCTTACACCAGGCAGAATGGCCATCATTCAAAAGTTTACAAACAATAAATGCTGAAGAGGGTATGGAATGAAAGAGAAGTCTCCTACTCTGTTAGTGAGAATGTAAGTTGGTGCAACAACTATGGAGAACAGTATGGAGGTTCATTAAAAAAAAAAACTGAAATATAGAACTTCATGCGATCCACCAGTCCCACTCCTGGGCCTCTATCTGGAGAAAACCATAACTCAAAAACCAGTGCACACCATTGTTCATTGAACTAAGTGAAGTAAGTCAGACAGAGAAAGACAGATATCATTTGAGATCACTAATATGTGGATATAACAAAAAATGTTAAAAAGAATATCTTAACCAAACAGAAACAGAATCAAAGATTTCAAAACCAAACCTATGGTGACCAACGGGGGACATGGTGGAAGGGATAAATTGAATGTTGAGATTATATATACACAACTGTATACAAAATCAATAAGTAACAAGGATCTACTATATGGTACAGCGAAATCCGTAGATACCATTGTGGCTCAGAGGTAATGAATCTGACTAGTATCCGTTAGGATGCAGGTTTGATCCCTGGCCTCAGTCAGTGGGGTTAAGGATCAGGCGCTGCTGTGAGATGTGGTGTAAGTTGCAGTTGTGGCTCGGATCTGGCGTTGCTGTGGCTGTGGCATAGGATGACAGCTGCAGCTCTGATTCAGCCCCTAGCCTGGGAACTTTCATATGTTGTGGGTTTGGCTCTAAAAAGACAAAATACATAAATAAATAAAAAGTAGTACAGGGAAATCTACTCAATGATCTGTGGTAGCCTATGTGGGAAAAGAATCTGAAAAAGAATGGTGCTGTATACTTGAAACTAACACAAGTGTAAGCCAACTTTATTCCAATAATTAAAAAAAAATAGGACTCCCCCCCAAAAAAATGGGACTTAATACTGACACCATGGAAATACAGATCAATGATTTTTCATTGTCAATTGCAAAATCAAAGGAGCTACTGAGATAAAAATTTTTATAACTCAGTTGAGAGTTAAATCTCTCCTAAATGGTTGTGAAGCTAGATGTGGTCTTTGTTTATTTCACTGAGTGTAAATATTTGTCTATTTTGCTGCAGAAATATTAATGTTTGATTATGGGTTGCTACTTCAGACCTCATTGAACATAATAATTTGCACATGTACTTAATTACTTTTCTAAAATTCAAAATATTCTAAATTTTGAAGATATTTTGGCCTAAGAGATTCTGAAAGGCTTGTGAATATGCGGTGACAATAGCAATTAACAATAGTGTAGGGAGTTCCCTTTTTGGCTCGGTGGTAATGAATCCAACTAGTATCCATGAGGATGCAGGTTCAATCCCTGGTTCCACTCAGTGGTTTAAGGATCCAGCATTTCCCTGAGCTGTGGTGTAGTTTGCAGATGCAGCTCAGATCTCGCATTGCTACAGCTGTGGCCAGCAGCTGCAGCTCCAATTTGGCCCCTGGCCTGGGAACTTCCATATGCCACACAAATGGCCCTAAAAAGAAAAAAATAAGTATAATACCATGTTAGTTTATAAAGGGTTTTCTTGTATCTCACTTGAGCATCACTAAAATTTTTGTAGAGGTCTGTATTCATATTTTACAGTTAAGAACACTGAGTCTCAGAGAGGGTAAATGGCTTCCCCTAAAGTGATAAAGTGCTGGGACTGAGAGATTAGATTCCAAGTCTGCTGCATCCAGATTTCAGGGGATGGCACAGCTTCTATTTGCCAAGAGCAGCAGAAGAGATTTACTAATCAAGTTGACCCCTGTGCGATAGAATTTCCTTAGGAAAAAAAGTAGTGGATGCTGATTATATGGAATAGTCTGAAAGTGAGGTAGAAAAAATTCTAAAGGTAAGAAAACATATTTTTAGGAAGATGGAAATGGAAAATTGTTCTTAGCTCATACTTACAGAGCTACAAATCCTCATGCACATTATGAGGAATGTGCCATTATTATGTCCACTTTACAGCTAAGGAAACTGAGGCACGGAGTTATGTGCTAATTTGCCTGTGCTCATAGCTTAAGAAATTCCAGAGTTGGTTTCCATAGTTAGTGCTATTATTACCATTCCATAAATGTCACCCTATTGATATCATGAGAGAAGTTTTAAGCAAAAATATTAAACAGAGTAAGTAACACTTTTAATTAGTGAAGAATGTAATTAAGTAACTTCGATGAACAAAAACATATTGAATATTGTCAAAAGGCAAAGTAATCAGAAAAGTAGGATGAACTTGACAATATACGTTAAAAGTCAATTATATAAATTGATAGTAATGCATTAACTTAATTTCTTTGACAGATATCAAGTTAAAACCAATTACAGGAATAAATATAATATGCTTGTATATAAAACTATTTTCCTTATAAAAGGCTATGGTTTCCTTCCAAATGCTTGTGGAATATTTCAAAATTGGATCTATGTGTCTCAAGGAAAATATCAGAGTCCTTGAAGCAGATGTTTTAAAGGCTATTTTATTTGATTTCAGCAGAAGAGAACTTTAATCAATAAAGTTAATCACCCTCCAATTACCCTTATCCAAAGAAATCAATAAAAATTCCCAAATATCTGGAGATTTAAAACAAATCTACCTCTTTTACCAAAGAAGAAAATAAACCTACTATTATAATGGCAATAATACATACAAAATTTATTGTCTTTATTCCAAGATATATAAAGCAGAGTACAGATACTATTTAGTGTTTTTATTATTGAAGAAAATTTAGAATAAATAAACTATGCCATCAAGGGAGGACACACACAACCCAACACCCACACACACACTCCTATGTATGCATGCCTAAGGAGAATAGGTACTAGCAGAAAATTAATGCAGTTTGCAAGTTGAGATTAGAAGACATTTTTTGAAAGAAAAATCGACAATCCAATTTATGAAAAAAAGAAAAAAATACAGAAGCTTACCCTTATAAAATGATCAAAACAGCTTTTAAAACAAATAGGCCAATAATATAAAAAACATTCAAACTGTGATAACAAATGGATTTTTATCACCGCCTTACCTAGAGAACTTTGCAGGAAATTCTAGTGAACTGTCAAAGAATAGATACTTCCAAATAATTTATACAGTATCAAAGCTTAGAAAATAGAAAAACAATATGAACTACTCAAACGGCAGAATATTACTTTTAACTATAGATTCTCCAAGATTTAAAAATAGTGATGCTACCCTCTGTTTCTGAGACAATTAAGGATAAAGAGTTGTATCTGGCTGGTGAACGTAAAAATGGATTGCATTTTTTTCTGTAGGCATTTGCTACAGAAATAATGGAGGACAACTGAGCCACTAATACATATCTAAGCACTTGATGTAAGGAAGTAGTAAAAACAAAGTGTGTACTCATGGAGTTCCCGTCGTGGCGCAGTGGTTAACGAATCCGACTAGGAACCATGAGGTTGCGGGTTCGATCCCTGCCCTTGCTCAGGGGGTTAACGATCCGGCTTTGCCATGAGCTGTGGTGTAGGTTGCAGACACGGCTCGGATCCTGCGTTGCTGTGGCTGCGGCGCAAGCCAGTGGCTACAGCTCCGATTAGACCCCTAGCCTGGGAACTTCCACATGCCGCGGGTGCGGCCATAAAATGACAAAAGGCAAAAAAAAAGAAAAAACAACGTGTGTATTGAGACATATGTGTAAGGATGTTTACTATAGTGTTGCTTTTTTTTTGTATCTAATAATATCACTATGGTTAAATCAATTTTGGTGCATCCCTGTGTCTATACAATAGACTACTATGACCTCATCAAGAGATGTGATGTAGAGATCTATTTATTGATATGGAAATAGCCTCATCATTTACAGGAAAATACAGGTAAAATCATTTAAAGTTATTTCTATGTATCTTTTCTTATCCATATTATCTTATATATATTATATACATATATATTTATGTATTTATAATAGCAGTTAAAGTAATGCCCTTAGTCCATGTGAAACACCCATCAGAAGAAAGGAACAACTGATTCATAGAGTGGTTACAATTACAACTGAATGTAGGACAGCAGTAGAAGAAGGGTAGTATAAGCAAAGTCCTGCAGGCAGAGTGAGGTGTGTTTGATCTTTGACCTACGTTGGATGAGAAAATGAAATAACTTAGGTTTATGGTCAGTTTACAGAAGACTTGCTCCTGCGTTCATTATGAGCATCCTAAGTTTATCTGGAAATTTGGGCTTCTGGAGCAAAAAAATCTTTTCTCTTGCTTTTCCCTGAGACCCATTTGACTCTTTCAGGAACAACACTTTTTGGGTAATTGATTCAGTAAGATTCTGTGATAATTCCTGCCCGAGTACCTGGCACTTATATGATATTTGATAAACGCCTCTCAAATCGAGCAGCACACAGCGGGTGCTTGGGCTAGCTCATGGTGGATTGTCTCCATCTTTGTAAACAGCCTCTTCAGAACGTTTTCAGGCAGGCACACAGGACAACAGACTGTCAGTTCCTTTCCTCTGATATTCTTTTGGAAAGTGGTGATGCGGGATTCATCAATGAGTAGAAAGTGAGCCCGTGTCAATAATCTGCATGATCCCAAATTTTGGCCATTACAAACCATGATCGCTGTGAACATCCCATGCATATACTTTTATTTTCATGGGTGAATACAGCTGCAAGATAGATTCCCAAAATCTGTTGGCCATTTGTATGCCTTCTTTTGAGAAATAACTCTTCAGGCCCTTTGCTCACTTTTCACTAGGTTTTATTTTTTGGTTTTTGTTCTTCCTATTAAATTTTGTGAATTCCTTATATATTTTGGATATTAATCACCTATCAGATGTATGGTTTGCAAATATTTTCTCCCATTTCATACGCTGACACCTTACTCTGCTAATTTTTTCCTTTCGGTGAAGAAGCTGTTTAGTTTGATACGATGACACTTGTCTATTTTTGGGCTTGTTGCCTGTGTTTTGGTATCATGACCAAAAAAAAATCATTGTCAAGATCCATGTCGAGAAGAATATCCCCTGTGATTTATTATAATAGTTTCATAGCTTCGGGTGTTCTTTTAAGTTTTTAGTCCCTTCTAGTTGACTTTATATACGGTATGAGATAGGGTACACTTTTATTTTTCTGCCTGAGGATATCCACTTTTACCAACACTATTTATTGAAGAGACTGTTCTTTCCCCATTGTATGTAACTGGCATGCTTATTAAAGAGCTGGTAATCATGAATATATGGATTTATTTCTTGGCTCTCTATTCTACTCCATTGGCCTAAATGTCTGCTTTGATGCCTGTGCCATAGTTTTAATTACTAAAGATTTGTAATATATTTTGAAATCAAGAAGAATGAAATATAAATCAGAACCACAATGAGGTTATCACCTCACTCATGTTAAGATGACTGTTATGAAAAAGACAAAAATGGTAAATTTCACTGAAAATGTGGAGAAAAGAGAATCCATATACACTCTTGGTGGGAATGTGAATTGGAATAGCCATTTCAGAAAACAGTATGGAGGTCCCTCAAAAAATTAAAAATAGAGGTACCACGTGACCAGGCAATTCTACTTCTGGGTACATATCCAAAGGAAATGAAATCTGAATCTTGAACAAAAACCTGAACTCATGTGTTCATTGAAGCATTATCCACAACAGCCAAGGCAGAAAGCAACTTAAATGTTTGTTGGTGGATGAAGAAAATGTGGTCTATACAAACAATGGAATACTATTTCACTTTAAAAAGAAGGAAATCCTACCATTTGTGACAACATGGATGAACCTGGAACACATTATGCTAAGTAAAATAAGGCAGATACAGAAAGAGAAATAAATACTACTGTCACTTACATGTGGAATCTAATAACAATCAATCAAACACATGGAAGTAAAGAATAGAATGGTGGTTGCCAGAGTTGGCGGGTAGGTGAGGGGAAAGGGGAAGATGTGGTCAAAGGCTATGCTACAAGGTTTCATTTCTGCAAGATGAGTGTATAGCCTAGTGATGATAGTTAACAATGCTGTATTGTATACTTTGAAATTTCTAAGAGAATATATGTCTTTTTAAATTTGATTTTGTTTTTATTACAGCATAGTTGATTTACAGTATTGTGTGAATTTCTGCTATATAGTCTAGTGACCCAGTCACATATATGTGTGTGTGTGTGTGTGTGTATATACACACACATATATATATGCACATACATTCTTTATCTCATACTATCTTCCATCATGTTCTATGCCAAGAGATTAGATATAGTTCCCTGTTCTGTACAGTAGGACCTCTTGCTTATCCATTCTAAATGTAATCATTTGAATCTATCAACCCCTAACTCCCCGTGTACCCCATATCCTCCCCCCACCCCTTGGTACCCCTATGTTCACTGAAGCACTATTCACAATAGCCAAGATATGGAGACAGCATAAATTTCTATTGACAGATGAATGGATTAAGAAGATGAGATACATTTACACAATGGAATACTACTCAGCTAAGAAAAAAAAAGAACAAAATGCCATTTGCAGCAACATGGATGCAACTAGAGATTCTCTAAGGGAATATAGCTTAAATCTTCTCTACACACATACACAATAAACATTATGTAGAAGTGATGGATAAGTTATTTAGCCTGATCATGATACTCTCTTCACAATGTATACATAAATCAAATGTTAAGGTATATGGCATGAATATCTATAATTTTTATATGCTAAAGGTATCTCAATAAAGTTTAAAAAAGAAGGGAAAATAGAGCCATTCTGTAAATCTCCTCCCTTTCTTCTTTTCTCTTCTGGGTCTTTCGACCATACTTAACTGATACCACCTTCATTCTGTAATAGCTAACCTATTGTACTTATAGAAGAAAAAGTGTAAGGAAAGCATATTTGCCACAACACTTCTGCATCTTGGCAGTATTAACAGGAAGTACAATGAATTTTCATAAAATGTGGTTGAGTCTCTATGGACTTCGTTAACTTTTCAAATTAAACTTTATTATGTTTCATAGCTTCACATTGAGATTTTTACAATACTGTCTTTAGTGAAATTATTTTATAGGACTCACCCTGTGAACTGAATTATTTTAAAACTTAACCTCATGCAAAATAATTCTTTGGTTCTTAGATGAAAATGTGTGCAATGAAATTTTAAACAATCTAAAGATTGTTGAATAAAATGCTTCTAGTTGAATTATTTATTAAGAACGTTGTTATGATTTATTAATAAAAATTGGTATTTATACAAAAGTTTCGAAGATCACAGAATAACGAGCTTATTGGAAATATAAAATGTTTTTCTAGTTTTTACCTCTATCATTAAGATCAATACTGAGTTCATATAAATACATTGTTTTTTTTTTTTTTCCTGGGTAGATTTGTTATTAAAGTAAGTATCCATTCTCATAATGAACAGATCTAATTCTCCATAGATACAAAAAATGGTTACAAGTGAGTGTTTTTCTATTGAAGGCTAAAAATATTCAGGGCATTTAAGTTGAAGCTCTCGTTGCCACGCAGTGGAAATGAATCTGACTAGAACTCACGAGGTTGCGTGTTCGATCCCAGTGGGTCAGGGAATCGGTGTTGCCATGAGCAGTGGTGTAGTTCTCAAACGCGGTTTGATACCCCATTGCTGAGAAGATTTAAGATATTGCTGTGGCTGTGGCAGAGGCCACTTAGCCTGGAAATTTCCATATGCCATAGGTGCTGCTCTAAAAAGACAAAAAAAAAAAAAAAGTTAAGTCAGAAGCTTTGTCTCTTTGAGTTTTATAAAAAGCATTAAAAGTAAAGGAAGTGGAAGTCTCATGGATGACTGATTAAAGAAAAACATGATATGGATTTGTCTCTCAACATGGAAATCAACTTCAAGGGGAGATGTGTTACTTAAAGTCTGACATTATTAGATTAGACTTAAGGAAAGCTAATAAATATGCTTAACCCACACACTGTATTAACAATTTATGTAATAATCTGTAAAGGAAATATTCATAGATTCCTTTATTATTCCTATCTTGAGATGTTTATTCTTGCAGTCCTACTGACATTTTTCCTTAGAGCTTTATGGAGATATAATTCAAATGTTACATAATTCTCCAATTTAAAGTATACAATTTGATGGAATTTGGTATATTCATGTAGATGTAACCATCACTACAATAAATTTGAGGACATTTTCATCACTCCCTAGAAACACACTGCAACCATTAAGAGTTACTCTCCATTTTCATCCAACCTTACTGTTCCCTTCCCCCAGCGCTTAGGAATCACTATCCTACTTTCTGTGCATATATTTGCCTATTTAATGTATGTAGAATCATAAAATATGTGATCACACTTAGCATAACATTTTCAAGATTCATTCCTGCTGTACTTTATTCTTTTATTTCCAAATATTATTATATGGGTATAGCACATTTATCTATTCCGTAACTGATGGACACTTTACTTATTTCCACTTTTTGCTATTACGTGTAAAACTGTTGTGATGATTAATGTAAATTTTTTTTTTTGGCATGGAGCTGTTTTCATTTTTCTTGAGAATGTATCTAGGTGTGGAATTTCTTGGTCATATAGTAGCTCTATGTTTATATTTTGAGAAACATCCAAATTCTTCCAAAGCAGTAGCACGATTTTATCTTCATCCGAACAATGTATTAAAGTTCCAACTTCTCTACATCTTCACCAACAGTGTTTATTATCTGCCATTTTTGGTTATAACCACCATAAGATGAAGATAATAACCTCTCTTTCTGGTTTTGATTTTCATTTCCCTGGTGTCTAATGATATTAAGCATCTTTTCATATACATTTTCCTTTTCTGCATCTTCTTTTAATTAACATGTATTCAGATTTTTTACCCATTTTCTAGTGGAGTTATCATTTAATTATTTATGCATTCTAAATACAAGTCCCTTATCATATGATCTAAAAATATTTTCTCCCATTTAAATATGATTTAAAAACATTTTCTCCCATTCTTTTTGTTGTTCTTTCATTTTTATGGTGGTGTTCTTTGAGGCACTAACTATATATATATATATATATATATATATATATATATATAATATTTTATATATTATAAAGTTCAATTTTGTCTACTTTTTGGTTGCTGTTGCATTAGTTATTATATCTCAGAGTCTCTGAATATTCAAAGTCACTGTAATTTACCCTGTGTGTTCTAAGAGTTTTGAAGTTTTGTTTTTACATTTAGATATTTAATCCATTTTTAACTAATTTTGTGTACGGTATGAGAAAGGGGTCCTATATTTTTTTCTTTTGCATGGGGCTATCCAGTTGTCCCAGCACCATTTGTTGAAGAGACTATTCTTTTCCCATTTAATTGTTTCAGCACTCCTGATGAATACTAAGTTTTGAAAAAGATTTTATTATATTGGCTACCCTAAAACATGATTTCAGATATGCCATCCCTGTAGCTGTGAAAGCCTTAATCTAAAGAGATGAATATACTCTGCTTATTACTCATTGATAACTATACTTTCTATGGGTCAGTGATTATTTTAACTCTTTTAAGACTGTATATGCTACAGTATCAGAGATAATCTTCATATCTTTACACTTTAACCAAATTTAACAAAATAAGAACCCTCCTGCGTGTACATGTACATGCATGTGTTCATGTAATCTGTATGCGAGACACAGAAAGAGACTACATGTGTCTAAAGTAAGGATGTGCTAAATTCTCTTATGTGTATAGAATAGTGAGGTCATATCGAACATGAGATAATTTCTGGAATCATCTAATAAGTTGAAAAAATCAAAATTTATCTGTGAAATCTCTTAAGCTGCTTAGACATGGGTTATTGAAATTTAACAACCAAGGTAATTTTTTCAGTTGTGTTTTAGAATAAACTGGAATAAAGGTAGAAAGCCAATATGCTGTCACATTCATATTGTTCCAGGCCTAGAGGGCAGCTAAGAATTACAATTTTCCTAACCATCTTAGTGAAAGAAGCTCTATTCAAAATAAATTTTTTAACTGAAATAGATGAATAAAAACATCTTTTCTGGCTAAGAAATGAAGATCATTAAAATTACAGACCAATTAGTAATTCCATGTAGTAATAAAGTTCAGGATATTTACCCATAGAAGTCACATTTAGTCCCTTGTTATAAATTTTCTCTTATTTTACTTGCAGTGCTTAATTATCTACCAGCAGTATGATGGAACTGAAAATAAGTTAAAGAAAAAAAATCTTTAATAAATTATAGAAAGGTACAAAATCTTAAAAGATCAGAGCCCCTGCAATTATCATTGAAATATGTTGCATTTACAAACAAAGAGCAAATTTTGTTCATTTAGTTTGAGAACAAAAGAATGAATTTACTTTATGTTTGAAGTACTTCCACAAAAAATGGTTAACAATCTGTTCTGCATAGATGCTCAGCTGCTAAGTTCTGTTGACTCCATCACTACATCTCTTGTATCTACCTCCTACTCTCCATCGTGATAGCACCTGTGCTCTTTATTATATTTATTATTATCACAGTCTTCTCTCTGCTCATTTTATTTCCTTTTAGAGCCTTTACTGATATAAATCCTCTAAGTCAAAATTCTCTAATTTGTTTTCCTCTTTTGAAAACAAAACAAAACAAAAAAACATTGTTTCATTATTGACAGCAGAATAAAGGGAAAAGAAGCAAAGTATGAAGGTGTGGTAGTCCATTTCCTGGATATCAGCTTCCGACTGAACTGGTTATTAGATTCATAAATTGAATAATGAATTCTGAAATACATGTAACCTCTGTCCTAGGGCTTATATTTGACACAAAGCATATATGGCTTTAGTCATCATGTTAGTCCAAGTTCTATGAGACGCAGATGCCAAGATTTGATTAAATGCACAAGACATTTATTAAGGGAAAAACCTGTGAGCAAAAATTGGGATGAAGCCAGGACAAAAGAGGAGTGCTGTCAGACCATGCTGCAGGCGTGATCGCAAGTGCAGGAAAATGGGATGAAGGCACCCTAGTCTGTGAGAAAATTAGACAAAATTGTCAGAGGAGTTCTCAGGCCAGTGTGGCTCCTGAGAAGAATATCTGTCTCCAGAACAATTTCTGCCTGAGGTAGCATCCCTTCTGTATCAAACACCTGGCTGAGAGTAACTGAGACCATGAATGTGGTGCAACTGTGATGTTGAATCTTACAGTACAGCAACTGGAGCCCCCTAGCTAGAGTAGAGGTCTAAAAACTGTGTTGTCATGGCTGCCACAGGTGAACAGGGCACCCTCAAAAAGAATGATAGCCATCTAGATGTAGCTTTGGTGGTAGCGGTGGCTGAGGAATAGCTGGAGGAATTCCCCTAAGGGGAGTTTTTGTTTTGCCTCCAGAAAATAAATTCCCAGTTGAACAAAGTGAATAAGTATTTTTCATGGTACACTGCTTCTGAGTTTTCAATGCATTATAGTCTACCCGAAACAGAAGAGTAAGCTTTAACACAAGTGTTTCCAAGTCATTTTCCTTTTACATTCTCACCATCAGTGTACCAAAGTTTCAGTTTCTACGTGTCTTCATTCTCACTTGGTATCACCAGGCTTTTAACTTTTGACCAAACTAGTAAGTATAGCTGTATTTTATGGATCACATTTTTGACACCTTATCTATGAATATTTTTGCCTCACTCAAAGTCAAAAAGTGTTTTCTCCTTTACTGTCATTTACTTACCATTCTAGTTTTACATTTGTCTGTAATTCAACCTTATTATTTTTTTTTTTGTCTTTTTAGGGCCGCACCAGCCACTTTTGGAAATTCCCAGGCTAGGAGTCAAACTGGATCTGTGGCCACTGGCCTATGCCATAGCAATGCAGGTTCTGAGCCATGTCTGCAAACTGTACCACAGCTCACGGCAACACTGGCTCCTTAACCCACTGGAGCAAGGCCCAGGATTGAACCTGCATCCTCATGGACACTAGTCAGGTTCATTACCACTGAGCCATGAAGGGAAATCCAATTTTTTTTTTTTTTTAATAACCACACAAGAGGCATGTGTACCTTCCTGAGCCAGGTTGAATCCAAGCCACAGCTGCAGCAATGCTGGATCTTTTAACCCACTGTGTAGGGCCGGGGATTAAACCTGTGCCTCTACAGTGACCTGAGCCTCTGCAGTCTGGTTCTCAACCGACTGCACCACAGCAGGAGCACCTCAATTTTTTTTTTTTAATAAGCCCCAGCATCTTTTGATTAAAGGATTAGAATTTATCCACTGAATTGTTTTTTCTTTTATCAAAAATTAGTTGTCCATATGTGTTGACAATTTATTCTGTTTCATTATCTCTTCATCTATATTTCTGCTAATATCTGCCTTAATTCCTATTCCTTTAAAGTAAATCTTAAAGTCAGATAATTTATTCTTCAAATTTGTTTTCCCTATTCTAGAGGTTCTTTGTGTATAAAGTTTTAAATATACTTTAATTTCTACCCAAAAATCTGGTGGGATTTCAATGAGGATTGTGTTGGAACTTTCAATAAATTATGAGAAAATTGGCATCATAAGTATATTGGATCTTTTGTTCCATGAACATAATGTGTCTCACTGTTCAGTCTCTTTAATTTGTCCTAACAGTATACTATAAATTTAGTCAGACTACTCTTATACTTTTTATCAGATTCATCCTTCAATATTTTATATTTTTCATGCTACTAAAATGGTACTTTAACTTTGATTTCTTTATATTCCTTGGTAGTATGGTTGCTTTTTGTATGCTAGTTCTGTGTTCTTAACACTTGTTAAACGACTTATTAGTTCTAGCAGTTTTTTAGTAGATTTCTACTTTTATAGATTTTCCACTTAAAGTGTCATGTCATCTTTGAATTAAGACAGTTTTATTTCTTTTGCTACTATCTGGATGGCTTTATTTTTCCAGACTCTTCCATTACCATACCCCTCAGTGCAATGGTATAAAGAAGTGGTAAGAGTGGACACCATTACCTTGTTCTTGATTGTGGAGGAAAAGTTTCAGTCTTTCACCATTATCTCATTATCTATAGAGAGCTCTTTATAGATGCCATTTATTAGGTTGATAAAGTTTAATTCCATTGCTGACATTTTCTCTACAAGGGTTTTGTAATTTGTCAAGGGCTTTATCTGCTTTTATTGAGATCGCCTTATTGTTTTCTTTTTCAGTTTGTTAATATGATATTTCTTGTGATAAAACCCACTTGGTCATGATATAGTATCTATCTTATATTTGTTGGACTCAATATTAATATTAAATATTAAGTAACAATATCAATGTTAAGTAAACTTTTAAAATAGGAAATATTTATTTACCATGTCTAGTGGTCTTCATTCATATATAAGTCTATATTTTCACTTGGTCTTTTCCCTCTGACTGAAGGGTTTTGTTCAACATGTCAAGTGGTACAAATCTGGTGGTGATAAGTCTATATTTTGACCTTTTTTTGAAATATATTTTTGCTGGTGATAAAATTCTAGGTTTACATGTTTTCTTTCTGTACTTGTGACGTTGCTACACTCTTTTTATCACTTGCATTTTTTTTCTGATAATAAAATACTATCCTGCTTTTTATTTATTTATTTATTTTCCTTTGAAAGTAGTTTGCTTCCCTCATTACTGGTTACTCTTAAGATTTTCTGTTTATGACCCATTTTGAGCAATTTAATGACGATGTGCCTTGATATAGATTTCTTGTCTTTTGGGTTTGGTGAACTTATTTGATATATGATGTATAGTGTTCATCAATTTGGAAATATTTTGGCCATTCTTCAAGTATTTTCTGTTCCCTCCTTTGAGAATAATTACTTTCGTATATATTAGGATTCTGAAAGTTGTACTATAAGTCCTCTGCTGATGTTTTTATTTTTATTTGAGTATTCCTCTGTTTTTAATTTTGGATAGTTCCTTTTGCTATGTCTTAGTTTATGAATCTTCTCTTTTGCAAAATCTAATCTGCCTTAATCCTAGCAAGTGTATCTTTTATCTCAAACATCGAAATTTTCAACTATAGAAGTTCTCTTAGTGTTTTTATTTCTTTCAAGTCACTAGTTAATTCATTGAACATGTGAAATACAATCACAGTAATAGCCCAAATGGCCTTTTTATTCTAATTTTAATATCTATACCAATTTGGATCTCTTTCAATGAATTAATAATCTTTCTCAATACATATCATCTATTCTTGTTTCTGTACATGTCTGGTATTTTTAGATCGGATGCCTGGTATTATGAATTTTACCTTTACAGGTGAGGATATTTTTTGTATTCCTATACATGAAACAATTCCTATAATTATTTTTGAGCTTTGATCTTTATAATCAATTTCTTAGCTTTTAGACTAGTCAGGGGTTTGGATAGCTAGAACTGGTAGGAAATAATGATTGGGAAATACTAGAGGCTGTTTGATGAATGTCTACATCTGCCTAGAAATACTCCAAATTATGCTTATGATACTTATTTATCTCTTGCCAAAATGTAAATACATATTATTAATGGACCATTTAGTACCCTGCAAGTTACAAATAGCTATAATTGGCTGAATATTTTCTTAGAACTCTTAAAATCCAGATTCAGTTTTCTGATTCCCTTACTTGAAAAGATAGTAGTTCACACATTTAATATTTCTCTGTAGTATTGTCTTCTCCCCTGGGCAAAATGATGCAATTAAATTTGACTTTCTAGATTATTGAGAAAAAATATAGAAATATACAAGGAGAAAACTGTCGAGTGCTTTGAAATATCTAAGTAGTTCATAAACCTATGTCTTTCTTTTCCTATATCTTAGTTTTTTTTTTTTTTTTCTGTTTTGTATTTATGATTCTCATCATTGTCAGACTCTTGCTTGGACAATTTCCAAGGCATTCACATTTTACTAAGCCTCTGCCTACAGTGTTCTGAATTATAGAGATTAAACTACTTCATGGTTAAGCCTCTTTCTATATACTGGACCTCTTCCTGATGCAAACGTAGATTTTCTTTTCAGTGGTTACTGAAATGCATTTAGTTTGAAACTCAGGGGAAAGACCAGGAACATTTTTATGCTCAGGACTACAATGTTTCAAAGTAATGCCAGGGTTTACCTTCTGTTTTGCTTTTCACATTTGCACATTCATACCCATGGGGCAGTGAATATTTACAATCTCACAATGAAAAGACTAATTCTTGTCCAATTGAGTAATAGTTTATGGTTGTATTTTCATGACCTTAGCCTAGTGAGGTAGAAAACTTCAAGGGTAAGGAAGAAACTTCATATAAGCCCTTGGAAATAGTGGAAAAATGAGTTGTGTAGGTGTTGCATGAGGCTGAAGTCCAATTCCTCTTGAAAGCATAAAAATAGAAAGAACCCATGATTAGTTTATATCCTATGAACATCTAGCTTTATTTGCTTCTAAGGGATGTCTATCTTTACTGACTTTCTTTGTAAGAGAAAACTATATTGCTTTAAAGTAAATAAAATCAGATTTTAATTATGAGACTTTAAAATTGTATTTATTGATCCATTTGAAATCATTGAATGTTCAACATGACTTTATGAGAGATTCTATTTTTTGAGTTCCTCAGTTAATAACTGTATACTCATGCTTTTGAAGAGATAGATCTACTAGTAACACTTCAATGGTTCCTCCTTATTTGGAGGGATATATGTCCTGGAATGATTCATTTTGTTACCTTTAGTCATAGAACAGAATTGGAAATATTGACAAGTCAGCCAAAAGTGATACTTTGGTCACAAAATAAAGAATATGTCAATATTTTTGAGAAAAAATGAATTATTTAAACAAAGCATAGGATATCTTATGGGCATCTATAAAATCACAAATTTGTAAAATAGTTTTTCACAGAGGCATTATCACTCAAAATCAAAAATCCATGGTAAATTATAAAGGTCTTTGTACACTGAGCGGAGCATGGAGATTTTCCATGCTTTTCTGAAAACAACATCCTCCTTATATGTTAGAATACTGAGTAATAACAGTACTCTGAGACATTACTTTTCATATTCTTCTTAGGCTAAAGAATACCTATTTTTGTTTTACTTATAGTAACTTTCATAATATGTAACTAATTATGTGTTATATATATTTTTGTTATTCAGGAATGTCTCTTCTGATGTAACTTAATTTTTCCACTCCCAGATGGATCATATTTAAAGACTTTTAAAGAAATACGTTAACTTTCTGTAAAGAATGGTTTGTCAAAAATTTTATTGACCTTGATATAAAATATAATGGATTAATAAAACAGCTTTGCACTGCTTCATAAAACAATGCCACAGTATGTTGTTAATAGTGAAAAGAAGTAGTTTTTGAGGCAGAAGTATTAGCGGTGGAGCTATGAACAAGCCACTATACACACACTGTCTGAAAACAGCATAGTTTGGATAATCAAGGTTTTCACCTGGCTTTTGGTGAATCCGCCTGCCTTGAAATGAATAACTGCTTTCTTTGAGCAGTTCCTGGGAGCGGCATCCCACACAAGACAGAAGTGGGATCACAGTTAAAGCAACGCAATTTTCTCAAAGAAGTATTTTCCTGATGTGTTACTTTTTATTTTATATTTTCTTTACATTCGGAAAGTGTACAATAAAGTAAAAGTAGTGCAGTATAAAAGCAATCCATCCTTCATTTAACATGTTTGTGCGATAAAGTAAAAGTAGTGCAATATAAAAGTCATTCATCCTTCGTTTAACATATTTCCCTAATGCCATGAGATACATTTAACATGATATTCCTTACCCACTAAAAATGAAACTTAAGGAAGAGTAAAAAGTAAATGGAAGCCCAAATGCTATGCAAATAAAAATTAATGATTTTTTTATCGCACAATTTTGATATCTATCTAGAGAGATTTATGATATGGGAAAGAAAGAAGGGATCACTGAGAGGGAAAGATGAAAAAGGAAAAGAGTAGAGTCATTTCTATCTGGGTAACAGCATAAAGGAAAGCAGTTGGAAAATTAACCAAGAGGGCTGAGTCCTGGGAGAAGGTGCTGGCAAGGGACTTGATTTTGTAGCAGGTTTAAGCAAGACAATAGAAGGATTTTGGTCAGAGGAAGAAGACAAACTGTTGTCAAGAAAAGACAAAGGTCCATACTAAAAAGAAAATTAAGCATCAGAATTAAAAAATGAGACAAATAATTATGGGACCCAAATGTGGGAAATTTCAGATTAAGTCAGGATGCAGAATCCAAAGCTGCTTGGAAGAGAGTGTCTATAATTAGGTGTTGGAAGCCTCCATAAAAATGGTGATTACATCATGTTGTAGGTATGGGTTTCTTAAAACTAGACACTTTGCATCTCTTTTCACCTTTTCTTTCTTTCTTTGTTTCGTTCTTTCTTTGTTTCTTTCTTTCGTCTTTCTCTCTTTCTCTTTTCTTCCTTTCTTTCTCTTTCTCCTTGTTATGGCCACAACCGTCACATGGAAGTTCCTGGGCTAAGGACTGAATTGGAGCTGCAGCTGCAGGCCTGCACCATAGCCATGACAACACTGGATCTAAGCCACATCTGTGAGCTACACAGCAGCTTCTGGCATCTCCACATCCTCAACTCACTGAGCGAGGCCGGGGATCGAACCTCATCCACAGAGAGACTATGTTGGGTACTTAACCTGTTGAGCCACAAGGGGAACTCCCTGCAACTTTTTCTACTTGACACTATGGTCCAGCCACACTGAATTTCTCTTTGACTTCAAAATGGCCTCAGCAAGATTATTGAAGTTCAGTTGAGCATGTGATAAGTCACATAAGAGAGGCACCCAAACTACAGGAATTTATTGAAGTGTCCCGTGGCTTCTGTGTTTGTGTTTGTAGGAGAGGATGATAAGATTGTTTAGAGAAGCTTGTGTTTATGCAGTACTTTCAATCTGTTCTTGAATATCTGTTAATGTGGAGGTACTTCAACATCCAACAGCATGGAACTGTGTGAACGTAAATGAGATATAAAGGAAATTAGGGATCTGATAGAAAAGAGAATAAATGATATTGTTTATTGAATTCCAACATGAATTCAATGCTCAACAATTTATCTTTTTTATAACCTTATTTTATTTCCTGCAGCCTTTTGTGTTTTTTGCATAGAGAGATGGGGGGAATGGAAAGAAGGATGATTTACATCAAAATGAACAGCTCACTTCTAACATCTTAGTAGGCTAGGGGCCCACAACAAGGACACTGGAAAATTAATGGCCTGAAGTCAGCATTTTTATTCAAGATATTATGGGGTAGGTAAAGGTATTTCATAGTATCTGTGGGGAAAACTTGACAAAAATGTAAGAAGATCATTGTGGATAGTAAAACAAAATCTTCCCTTCAGATTTTTGTTTTGCTAATCCATTAAAGATAACCAAGATCCAGGTGCAGAAATAATTACACAGAAAATAGTCCATGATATGGTGAAGTAGCTAGACATGGTTAAGTAAATAAAAATCCAAGCACCAAATGGCAGAAGATATTTGTGAGATAAATATCTGATAACGATGTTTATCCAAAATAGTCAAAGAACTTTTCAAACTCAACAAGAAAATAAACAACTCAAATAGAAAATGGATAAAATATATGAATAAACACTTCCCAAAAGAAGATAAAATGTTTGAAAAGATGGCAAAAAAACATTTGAAAATATATTCAAGATCATTTGTCATTAAGGAATTAAAGCAATACTGTGACACCAAGGCATTCTGATAAAATGGATAAAACTTGAAAACTGACAGTACCAGTTGCTGGCTGGGATGTGAAGCAATAGGAACTCTCACTGATCACTAGTGGGAATGCAAAATGGTGTAGCCACTTTGATAGATAGTTTGACAGTTTTTGACATAGCTATAGATAGCCTTAATATACAATCTAGTGATTGTGGTTATAGGAATTTAATGAAAATATTTGAAAAAAACTTATGTCCGTATAAATACCAGCAGAGGAGTATTTATAGCAGCTTTATTCACAAATATTCAAAACTGCATGCAAATAAGGTATCTTTCAATAGTGAATGGATGAATAGTGGTTCATGTACACAATGGAATATAATTCAAAGAAAAAAGAAGAAATGAGCTAAGAAGCCATGATATGGATGAATCTTAAATGCATATTGTTAAGTGAAAAAAGTCTAAAAACATAATAAACTGAATGATTCTAATTAAATTTTCTGAAAAAAGCAAAATTATAGATATAGACAATAAAAAGATTAATGTTTGCCAGTGATTTGATTGAAGCCTAGGAGCAAACTTGAATAGATGGGGCACAGTGAATTTTTATGTTGGTTAAACTATTTTTGATGATACTGTAATGGTGAATACAACACATTAGTGCTTGTTGAAACTCATAGAACTTTAGAGCATAAAGAGTAAATCTTAATGAATGTGAACTGGAAAAATCATTTAGAATTTGAGGGATCCCATAATAGAATGCAGAATATGCCAAAGAATCCAAATATATTTAAAATACATGTAAGAGCTTCATTTTCTGGAGTGAAAGGACATGGTACTGACCTAAGTAACTGAAAATTAAAATGAAACTGAAGGCAGAAAGAACTGTACATAAGCACTTTTCTCCAGTTAATAAAGTTGTTCCCTACAGGGGTATGAGTTAAGAATTCTGAAAGTATCATGTATGTTTAGTAGATCTGAACAATTAAAAAATGGATAACAAATGGTGAGTGCTAGTTTTCTCTTTATGGAGTGGGAGGATACAGATTGAAGGGGCATACATGAGATAGTGTATTAGAGCTGGAGACATCAGTATAAGCATATGTTTAATTTAACATAGATACAGATGGTTACATAGAGAGATATTTACTGATACGTGTGTATATACATTTTTGGGCTTTGAAGCAATGGGTCCCCAGTAGCAATGACCACACCGAGCGCCCAGACTTTAGTTTCTAGTACCATTTTTTAATAAAAGGAACAAGAGCTACTTGGAGAAATGATAGATTCTAAGACTGGGGCAGGAAATAAACATGATGAGACTTCAACAGCTTGCAATGCCAGAAAATAAGAAATTACTTAAATAAAAAAAAAAATACAAAACCAACCAATCAACCAAACAGAAACCCCACAATGTTAAGCATGAACTAAAGGAATGTAGGGACCAACTGAAAGAGCTCCTCATGGCCAACCTGGAACACTCTGAGCAAGAAAATAAACACGTTAGTATTGGATTGTAACAAATCATAAAATAAACAATCATAAGTACATACTGACATATATAAATGAGTAGGCAGAGAATCCTAAAAAGTTTATGTAAATATCCACCCATAAGGAGGTGTGGCTTAAGCCTCAACTCCTTGAGTGTGGGCTGCACATAGTGATCTTCTTCTAAAGTGTGTAGTATGGAGAGGAGGGAGAAATAAAGGGTAACATTACTGTGTTTAAATCTGACAAACCCTGCTGCAAGACAGCTGATCAAGGTTAATATCAACAGTTTGTCATGTTATAGTCTGTACCCCTCGATATTGACATTATGTCATTTTATAGTCTGTACCCTTGTGACGTGATGAGAATGGATTTATTTCTGTGATCTTTCTCCCCCAAATACATTATGTCAATCTAATCATGGAAAAGCTTTAGACAAATCCCAGTTAAGGGATATTATACAAATTACTTGATCGATATTTCTCAAAACTCTCCTAAAAATAATTCTGATCAACTGTCACAATCAAAAGGAGCTTAAGGAGACATGACATGGCTATTAAACGTAATGTGGTATCCTGGAATAGAAATACGATATTAGAGGAAAACTAAAAAATGAATGTATGAATTAAGTATAAACTATAGTTCATAACAATTCATCAACATTAGTTCTTTAATTATGACAAACAGATTGTAATAATATAAGATGTTGATTATAGATAAACCTGTGTGTTACAGTATACAGGAATACAATACTATTTTTACTTTTATATGTAAATCTAAAATTCTACCAAAAAATGTTTGTTAAAAAATTCTGGAGTTCTGGAGTTCTGACTTGCCTCCATAAGGATGCAGGTTCGATCCCTGGCCTCGCTCAGTGGGTTAAGGATCCAGCGTTGCCATGAGCTGCGGTGTAGTTTGCAGATGTGACTCCGACCTGGCGTTGCTGTGGATGTAACATAGCACAGATCAGAACTGAACATTAGAGGGCAGGAAGAAAAATGATTAAACAGAATGGGAATTGGAAATGGCACTTTGGTTTCAGGTGTGGCCCACATGTTCTGTCCCTCAGACAGACAGAAATTGTAAGAGTAAATATAACCATTTAGGAAGTAGCCACCAGGTCAGTCACCCTTGCTTGCCATATCCATCTCCACCACCTAAGGCTGTGTAGTGTTCCACAAACAATTTAATCTCTCTGAGTCTCAGTTACCTGATTTGCTTAAGGGAACGAACTATGATAGAATCTTCACAGTGCCACTGAGAGGGTGAAATAAGAGAATGTGTGTAATGTACTTAGCAAAGGCAAATGGATCTTCTATAAAGACTGCCCAAAGGAATGAGTAATGGAAGAAATTCAAGGACTTTGATAGAAATTCAAGGATTTTGGAAGGGGAAGGTGAATATCTTTGGAGCAATATTTTTCAGTATTGGCTGCATATAGCAATCACTTGGGGGGCTTTAGAACATAGTGATGCTTATATCCACCCCTAGGGGTGTGATATAATTGAAGTACAGACTGGGCTGTAGAGAAATACTTTATTCCTTCTTCATCTTCTTGCTCTGCAACTGCTCCACCTCCTCCTAAAGTCAATTTCAATTTATACCTGGGTCCCACCCCCTCATTCCTACTCAGTCAGTTGATGCCAGCTAACTCAAATCTGGCCAATCAGAATTTCATAATTTTCTCTCACAGGTAGATATACAACACTGTCAGGCCAGTGAGACACTATGAGACTTATGGAGGTCTTTGAAAGACAGACACTCTAACTTGCTGCATTTGAGGCTAAGAGGTGTCAAGGTTTTTAGCTACAGCGCTCACCATTCCATCCACCTTGAGAGAGAAATTAAGCAATGGAGAGAAACCTAGTTCTCAGCAGCTTACCCATGCCTGAAGCTACTCTAACTCCTGCACATTTAAGTAAATTGTGTTTGTATGTTCCCATCTTTGCTTAAACTGGTTTGAGTCAGATTTTCTTTTACTTTTTTTGGGGAAAAAAAAAAGGGACTCAATTTGTGCATTCTTTATTTGCCGTATCCAAATTCCCATTCTTTACCTACAGATGAGTCTTTGTTATTATGCTGCTCAAATAATTTAACAAGAATTTTCTTTAAAGGGCACTCTGGGTTAAGCATGAAATTTAATTAACCCATTAAAATCTCAGATGCATTCTCTCTAAGCTACTGGCTGCAGACAGAAGCCTGGGTAATGAGGCCACTCCAAAATATCTCAGAGCTCTCCCCTTCTGGGTTAAACTGGAAGAACTAGCTTTTTGAATCTAAGAGGGAACTGCAGTGAAACTTATATTTCATGTAAGAGAGCTGCCTTAAACACAAGTTGGCCATCTGGACGGTTCTATTTTGTTTCTATTTGATCTCTAGCCACAATAGTCAGAAAATA
The DNA here is from genome assembly GCA_004024745.2 of Catagonus wagneri. Lineage (NCBI taxonomy): Eukaryota > Metazoa > Chordata > Mammalia > Artiodactyla > Tayassuidae > Catagonus > Catagonus wagneri. The sequence continues at coordinate 16,966,953 of PVHT021183631.1, forward strand.
GCTTGGCTAATGCTGCTCAGCAAATTCTCTCAAGGGCAAGGATTCACACCATGAGTTTTTCTCAGGTCTGATGACTAAATCTCCCACTTCATTTATTACTCGGGAGCTATCTGTTCTCTGGAGGCAGCATGGAATAGAAAGGAAACACTTTGAGCTGTGGAGCTGGGTGATGACTGTGCATCTCTTTTCCTAAAGCTGCATTTTGTCACATTAGTCCAGGATAAGAACGGCTGACTAAAGGGCTTCTCAGTGTTGTATTGTAAAAGATAAGGCAAGGACACCGTGAATAGTCAGACCACAGAATGCACTTCAGTTCTTTTTGCTAATAATACTTATGGCATGGAAGGACAGCCCTGTCCTCCTCGAACTTAGCAGGGAAACAGTGCTTTTTCATTTTGCAAAGGCAATTGTAGACTTTGTTGGAAAATTTAGCCACTAGAGGGTCTCTGCAAAGTCATGGCATGTAGTGTTGAATGAAGGATTTGCACACAGAAAAAGAGACAGAGAGAACATTGAAAATAGGAATAAAAGTAACATAGAAATCATAAGGTAATGAGATCACTTTAGCTCGTTACTGTCCTCTATTCCACTATGGCCATATCTCTTAAATAGAATTGCTCCTCTTTGAAGGAGAAGGGAATGAATGAGCCTGCTGTAAAATGCACCAGAGCCTCTTGATAATTATTGATTCCTACTGGCTACTCAACTTAACATCAGAACAAAAGATTGCTTAAGGGCAGTGAGTTAAGGCTACTTCCACCCTCATGGAAATCCTGATAGCTAAACTGAAAAAAGGATGCAATCTTGTGATTTATAAAACAAACAAACAAACAAAACCAAACCATGTATTTTGTGTTTCAGGTGACCAAAATATATTCCTCATATATATTTATGAGGAATCCACAGTTATCCACAGTTTTGGGCTCACAGCTCCCCAAATCCCTGGAACGTCCTAAGTGTTGAGAGCCATGAAAGTGTCTTTTTGTTAGGTTAACAAGGTGACTTTGGGACCCCACCTAAAGATGGAGGGTGGCTGCCAGGAGAACCAGCTATGTGAGTGGAAGGTGGTAACTTTCAGTCCCACCCCTCCTAACATTTGGGGAGGAGTGAGACTCTGGAGGTTGACCCAGTCGCCAATCGCCAACGATTTATTCAATCTTTCTTGTACAATGAAGCACCCATAAAAACCAAAACAGTTCTGGGTTGGTGAACATGTGGGAGAGTGACACACGCAGAGGTCCTGGACATCCGTATCCCTTTCCCATTCCTTGTCCTCTGCATCTCTTCCATCTGGCTGTCCCTGAGTTATATACTTTTATCATGAACATGTGATCTAGAAAGTAACATTTTTCTCTGAGTTCTGTGGGCTGTTCCAGCAAATTAATTGAACCCGGGGAGGGTCATAGAAACTTCTAATTTATCACCAGTTGGTACAAGTAGTAACAGAGAAGAGCTGCTTTTGACTTGAGATGTTAGGCTCAGAAACACCTATGAGTTTCTGCCCTAGAATGAATCGTACCCAAATATTATCTGTCCTAAATGTCTGGGTGTTTACATATGTAGCCCAAAGGGTTACTGTCTCAGAGCTCAAACATCTCCAACTCTCTCTTAGAAACTTGAGGGGCCCTAGATGGTTGTTAGTAAAAATATACACTAGGACTGAAGTTTTTCTCAGCATTGTATGGCTAAAGCATTTTAGGTCCATTTTTAGTTTTGCTGACAGTGAGAATATATTTTCAGGCTGGCCGGGAGATTGAGTCAAATTGGAATAATTGTCACTGCGTGGACAAACTGATTTAGCTGGGAAGATTTCATGACTGCAGTTTTTATACTTTTGTCTGTATTGTTCCCCCTGCCCCATTAGTAGTGTTCTGAAGTCTTCCTTCTCGGTACTTAAATGTAATCAATCTTTAAGAACATAGGAATCTTAGAACACCTTGAAATTCTTTAGTCTTTCCAGATGACTGGTTGTTCTGAACTAAAAGACTCTATAAACTATGGTTTCATTTGGCCCTTGGTCATGTGTGTACTGTCTTAACATTTATTATTTTCATTATTATTATTATTACATTAACTACTGTTAACTATTATTTACAAAGACTTTTGCCTTGCATATAAAAGTAGAGAACTGAGATTTAAAATTATGTCTGCTTGAATTTTTTATATTTAATTAACAGATTTATTTTTAAAGCAATTCTGTTTTTAATGTTTTTATTTTTAAAAGTTTTATTAAATTTAATTGATTTACAAGGTGGTGATGATTTCTGCTATATAACAAAGTGATTCAGTTATTCATATGCACAGTCCATTCTTTTTCAGATTCTTTTCCCATATGGATTATCCCAGAATATTGGGTAGAGTTCCCTGTGCTGTACAGCAGGTCCGTGTTGGCTAGTCATTCCATATACCACAGTGTGCACATGCCAGTCCCAAATCCCCAGTCCATCCCTCCCCATTGCCTGTCCCCTGTGGTAACTTTAAATCTGTTTCCGAAGTCTGTGAGTCTGTTTCTGTTCTGCAAATAAATTCATTTGCGTGCTTTTCTTGACTTTTGTATATTAAATCATTCATCCACTCAGATTCTGAGTGCTTATACATAGAAGACTGTTCTTTTTGGAGAAATCCACAATGGGTATTATTGGTCCCTACATCTGACTCCATTAAATAGTTCTCACATTGAGTGAAATATGTTTGCTTCTCTGGCCCTTTTCTTCATGGAAAAGGAGGAATCTTTGAGGGAGAGACTTTTGTCTTGTTCATCTTTATACCTCTCGCATCTAACGTAGCACAGGTAACATTTTAGGCAATCATTCCTTCTTTCTTCCATTCATCCTAGCGGTCACTCATTTATTGTATTTCAAACCCATATTGTAGTTCCACTCTGTCCCTGGGAATCCAGTTACTACAGAGGCAAAAATGAGTACAGAATAATCCCCACCCCCAAAATAATTGTCTTGTGATGGGTCACTTAACATGTAACCAAACATTACAACCTAACATTTTGAATACAATGATAGAAAAGCCCAGACTGGGCTTCCCAGAGGTTGAATTTCAAGCCCTGCTTACATTTTATAATAAAAAAAATGTTAAATGCCAAATCAGGAGCTACAACGAACAACACTTTATTTTAAATGTTTTCACATTAAATATGTAAAAATATAATAGAATAAGATGTTGCTACTTACAAATATTAAGAAAAGTATTTGACTTGTCAGTAAAGTATTTGACTCCCTAACTTATTGCCCTTGCTTATTTGAAAAAAAATGTACTATTCATACCAAAATTGATATTATGGATACTTATTGCTTATCATTTAAAGACAAAAAAGATAAAATAAAGTGAATGGTTGAGAAAGCATTGTTTACCCTTTGGTGTGTGGGGCAGTAGGGATGGGGTGTCCTGCTTATTTGAGTTAATGACAAATTGCCGAAGGACATTTGAAGGTCATTCGGAATCTCAAATGGTAGAGATCATTGTCATGATTGTACTGAAGGGTATCAAAGTCGTGTTTTGAATACAGTTGTATAATGGAGGAAATGTCCCTAACCCTTTCTTAAGTGCCATTTTGCTTTCTGAGTCTGATGATGATCTTTACATAATCCAAAGTATCTTGGAGGTGAGAGTCACTACATTAGAAGTTCCAAACGCGTGGCAGTATTATTGCAGCAAGAAATTCAGTCAGAACAAAAGGAAGGAGCTCTGATTTGTGCTGCAGGTTCATAAAACCTGTGCTATAGATTCACAAAAGAGTTAGAAACCAGGTATCCAACTGTGAAAGGTTTGCAAAAAAACCGTTTCTGTGGAGCAGAGACCAAAAATACTAACAAAGAAAGCATACAAAGAGTTAAATCCATGCCACCTCAGTCTTCTCACTAAATTGATTTTACCCATATCACTCCTGCCTGTCTACTTCATTTCTTGATCTTTGTTTTTCTTTCAAAAAACAATGTGTCTATGAGAGAACCACCTGATTCCAGTCAGATCTAATTTCTCTATTTCATAGAAAATAATGCCATGTAGGAGGCAAGTGCAGCAATAATTTATTCTATTTTATATTTTTCTGAGTTTCTCTTTTCTCAAGAAAACATTCTGAGCTTTTGGGTTAATAGTGGTGAACACAGAAAACAGGCACTGGGAGTAACGAGGTTGAAATTAGTTATTTTTAAAGGGCATCTTTCCAAATTGGAATTGGTGTGAGCTCTATTAACTGGTATGATGGCTGGCTGAGGGTGGCAAATCAAGAAATATGACAAAATACTAGGTAGCTGGTCTTGTTTTACATCTTCATTAATGATCAAAAAGGAGCAAACATCACATTAAATTTGGATGATATTCATTCAGTAGCTTTTGAAAGCCTTAGTGAGGTCAGGCAAAGACTTTTTAAAAAGCCTTGTAAAACTTAGAGTTAATGAAAAAAGATTGAAATAAGAGAAAGGAGACTTCCCAGAGCTCAAGAACAGGTAACACTCAGAAATAATGCTTAATGAAAAGAGTATATTGTTAATGAGGACTACCGAATACTACCTCAGATTTGTAATGGAAAGAAAAATTAATGGAGCTTGCACTATGACCCAAGTGTGAAAAGATAAAAATAATTAGCATATTGTGTCTAATGCATGAATTTAAGAAAGTGGGCATTTGTATGAAAGGAAGAGATCACTAACACGTATTCTCCCACAGTTCAATCACCACAAACAAAGACCCGAGGGAGGAATCCTTGTATGTGTCAGTCATCCACAACACCTAGGGTTTAAATTCCCTGTTTACTTCCAAAGCCACAAGAATTACACCCAGGTTCTCCTATGACTCATGTGCCAATGACACAAGTTGATATTCTATCTACTGGGAATGCAGCCATGAATAAAACAGATGAAATTCTTTCCTTATTGAGCCTAAATTCTAGTGTAGGGAGACATCAATAAATGAGAGAGAATATGTCCAGAAAATTTATTAAAAAATAAGGGTTATTAAGAATAAAATTAAATAATAAAATAAATGTAGACTTGGTGAAAAGTATTGAAAATTCTATACTAATTATGTTTGTGTTAAGTTTTATAGATACAGAGTTGAACTAATACATTTACTGGCTTGTTTCAGTTGTCTTTTTATATAACACATCATCCCAAATTTAGGGGTTTAAATCCATACCAATAATCTCTTGTTCTCATCCTGGACATTCTAGGGGATTAATTAGGCTTGACTGGGCAGTGCTTACTTGAGTTCTTTTCACTGTTTTCACCAAAGTGGGGCTGGGACTGGGGCTGGAGTCATTGCTAAAGCTTCTCTGCTCACCTGTCTGGTCCATGGGGTGGGAAGGTTCAAAGGGCAGGGGTCTGTAACAGCTGAAGATCCTCAGTCATGTCTTGTCCCATGTGGTTTGCCCTTGAGGCTTCTCAGCTTAGTGACTTCACAGTAGCTCTGGCCTCTAGAGACCCATGGCCTCAGAGAAAGATTAAAACCAGAAGATAAATATATTTCTTTTATGACTTAGTCTAGGATTAATCGGTGTCACTTCTACTGCAGTCTAGTGGTGGAGAAAATTATAACTGTCCACCCAAATTCAAGGAGAGAAAACACAGACACATTCTTTTGTTTGGAGGAGCTCCATGTTGTAAAAAGAGCGTAAAGGATGAGATGTAGACTATAGTCATAATCTTTAGAAAATATTATCTGTCATAAAACACATCATAATTGATACTCTATCAACCAAGTTAGTATGCTTTCTGGTGGGTAAACTCTAAGAGATTGTAGTTCTCAATCTCAATACAATAAAAGTTAATAAATAAATGCTTGAGATTACAGAAGAGCTGGCACAAGATTTTGTATGATATAATTTCTTAGAGAGGAGAGTTTGCATAGATTTGGAGGAGAAAGAACATTGTAGAACACTCTAAGAAATTTCCATCGGAGAAGGACTTTGATCTTCCAAACTGGACTGTCAGCTGAGAAATGGATGAGGTATTCCCAGGCTCAAGGAAGAATGAATAAAGATAAGAGATGAGAAAATTCTTAGGAAGTCTAATCTGAAGAAAGTAAAAAGACAGGAAACTATCCTTAAGAGAGTGATTAAAATAATGACAACAATTGAGAGTTCCTGTTATGTCTCAGTGGAACTGAAGAGTATCCATGAGGATGCAGGTGCGATCCCTGGGCTTGCTCAGTGGGTTAAAGATCTGGCATTGTCGTAAGTTGTGGCGTAGTTTGCAAACGCAGCTCGGATCTGACTTTGCTGTGGCTGTGGTGTAGGCTGGCAGCTGTAGCTCCAATTCTACCCCTAGACTCGGAAATTCCCTATGCCCCAGGTGCAGCTCCCCCCCTCCAAAAAAAAAAAAAAAGAGAATGAGAGAGAGATTCCCATAACTTTCTTCTCATTTCAGCTGGTGTATATAGCCATTATTGCCATGTATATGTCTGTATATGGACAACTCCCATTGATGTGATTCTCCACACAAGCTAAAAACTTATGCCATTCTCTAGTATCTGTTAGTTTGTTACTTTGACTATATATATGAAACATCAGTATATACTATATACATTTTTTTCATAACACATCATTTTGCATGATTAAGAAGGAACTAAAAATTTTCGTTGCATTTTGCAAAAACAAAGATTTAAGATTGAAGTCAATGTCAAAAACGCTCTCCTAACTTAAACGCATGGCATCTGTGATGCTGTCTTTACAAAGCATTTGAGAATCCAGTCTCTAATCGGATATTATGTCCTATTCATATCCCACACTTAGGTGATATAACATATGTCCAGATAGTATTTCAATCAATTTTGCAGACTTTGCACAGTTGCCCCCAATATTAAGAGTATTTCAGAATGGGGCAAGAAAAATATAAACAAAAGAGTGCAGAGCATTCTAATAAGCCTTCCCCACGCCTGGCACACCCTCACCTCAGAACTCCCATGATGGAGCATTACTTCCTCCTTTCATTTCTGAATTTTCAATCAATAGGAGTGATTCAATTCATAAGGCTGCAATTTAGCTTGTGGTGGCCTTGCCTTTCCTCCCTACAAGTTCTGTCAGGCAGTGCTGTGTTATATACTAACACACCTCCCAGTGTTTGCTCTGAGAGGAATGAAGACTAGCCACAAAAAAACAAACATCACAAGCTAAAAAATCAATACTCTTTCTCCTCCTCCCACTCTGTGTACAGTGCTTCCTTTGGAGTAAATTCTATCACAAATACTAGCCTTCCAAAACCTAAAGCAATCGATAAGTCTCACTTAAATGCCACTGCTTCCAGGAAGCCCCACCTAAAACCATCTAACAAGCCCTTTGATACTCACAGTGATTTGTTTACACTTTTGATTTTAAATCATTCTTTCAACAAATATTTATTGAGCACCTAATATCCAAAGACACCGTGCTGATAGGGGCAAAAAAATCAGTGGGTAAAGAAAATAAGCATGGACCTTGTCTTAAACATTGGATCAAGGACTTGAGAGCAACAAGTAGGGGTATCAGGATGACAAGAACCTGTATTTCTGTGTGTGAGTGTGTGTGTTGGGTAGGAGGGGATGAGGACGTTTTATAAAAATTACTCTTAAAAAGCTTCTTGAAAGAGGAAACATTTAAACTGATCCCTATAAAAGTTCCTGTTGTGGCTCAGCAGGTTGAGAACCCAGCATAGTGTCCTGAGGATGTGAGTTCAAACCCTAGCCTTGCTTAGCATGTTAAGGATCTGGCATTGCTGCAAGCTGCAACATAGGTTGCAGAGGCATCTTGGATCCAGTGTTTCTGAAGCCGTGGCATAGACTGGCAGTGCTGTAGCTGTGGCACAGGCTGGCAGCTGCAGTTCTAATTTGACTCCTAGCCCCCCAAGAACTCCCATATGTTGCATGTACAGCCGTAAAACAAACAAACAAACAAACAAACAAACAAACAAACTGATACTTGGAAAAGTTAGTCATGTAAAGGACAAGATTAGGGTTAGGAGTTGGAGAATGGAGCTAGACAAGGTTGAAGGCTAAAGTGCTGGGATATAAACAGCTCAGGATGTTCAGGAGAACAAAGGCTAGAATGTTTGGAGAAGAAGCAAGTAAGGCTGCTTTAGGGACCAGAAGTGGCAAAGAGTTTAATTTTAACTCACAAATGTTGTAGAAAGCCATTATAATTTTTAAAATAAGGGATTTCATGTAATTTCATAATGAGTATCTTTTCTCTCTGGAAGCTTGCATAGTTGTTACTAGAGCATTTGCCTTAGTTTCTTTTTCCAAGTGACAAGTTAATTTTATGCTAGGCCTTGGTCATTACCTACCAATGTCTTTGTCTATTCTATAGAAAGTATTTTTTTTTGTCTTTTTTTAAGGCCACACCTATGGCATATGGAGGTTCCCAGGCTAGGGGTTGAATAGGAGCTACAGATGCCCACCTATGCCACAGCCAGAGCAACTCAGGATCAGAGCCACATCTGTGACCTATCCCACAGCTCACGGCAACGGCGGATCCTTAACCCACTGAGCGAGGCCAGGGACTAAACCTGTGTACTCATGGATACTAGTCAGATTCGTTTCCACTGGGCCACGCCAGGAACTCCCTATAGAAAGCAGATGTTCATGAAATAGATGTTGAATTAAACTGAAACAACCAAATAACTATTTGCTTTTTTCTCAGATCTGTCCATTGTTTCATATATATTCATTATCTTGTACTAAGAAAACCACCCCGCCCAAAAAAAAAAAAAAAAAACCTTAGTGGCTAAGTCAACAACAGTCATTTATTGCCGCTCACAGTTTCTGTGGGTCAGAATTTCAGTACTAGCTTAATGGGAAAGTTGGAGTCTCATTAAGATGTAGCAGGCTAGGGCTGCAGGCACTTGAAGGCTTGCTTGGGGCTGAAGCATCCATTTACAAGATGACTTACTCACATCGCTGAAAAGTTGGTGCTGGTTGCTAGTACAAAAGTCATAGTTTCTCAAAGATGCTTGAATGTTCTCATGTCATATTGGCTTCCCTGAATGAGCAGTCCTAGACACCAAGGTGGAAGCTGCGATACTCTTTATGACTTAGTCCTGATTCAGCATGGAACAAAAAAAATCACAAGAACATGGATGGGAGGAAATAAGACTTCCTGGCACTGAGAGCCATCTTAAAATTTGGGTACCACAAGCTATAAGCACTTGTACAAAGTTTACTGACCATCAGTTGCTTAGGAGTCCTCTTACCTTGTTCTGTCTTAGCTAAATTGGCTCCACTCCAGCAAGGACATAGATGAAGCTTACTTCTTTACTAATCCAGGTGCCCTGTTCTGTGCAGAAGTCTTCCTCTAGCTGCTGAATACGATTCAGTATCCCTTCTGCTCTCAGCTCCATTTCCCTTTTGCCACCATGAGAACCAGATGGTAAACCTCTCAGGAGTCCCGGTGGCTTTTAAAGCATATTTACAAGATTACATGAGACAGCATGTTTTTAAATTTGCTGCTTAGCTGAAGAGTAATATGTTTCTCTTTTTAGGAAATGGTTTTGTCAAGGTACCAGAATAAGGAGTAGGAAATTAGGATTTCTAGGGTCAACTTCCTAACTGACTTATGAGCCTCTGTGTACCCTTCAGCAAAGCACCTAATGTGCTTGTCTGTAAAACAGGGATATGAAGAATAAATTCCTGCTTCAAGGGAATGCATCATAGTCGAATTCATATTAATGTAATAGGCTTTGAAAAATTTCACGAGAAAAGTGCTATGGAATGCAAATTCTTAGGGTATAAAGGGAATGCAAGTTGCTTTGTGCCTACAAAAAATTCACTATTTTATCTGCTTTATGATACTGCTTTTTAATTTCAAAAACTACTTCATTTTCTTAAATTGTTACAAGACAAAGGACAAGTCAAATTTCATTTTGTAAGTGAAATTGTTTTGCTGTCTTTCAGATAACTTTTTAAGGACTCTATCGTTCTCATATGGAACTCACCCTTATAATCAAATAATACCATTCAAAGATGATAAATGCGTTTATTCCTATGCTAACAATGCAATGTATATTATGTAATACCTACATTTTCTTCTTACTGCTTAAAGTGTAATTTTACTAATTATGGAAGTCTGAGGTAGGGTAAAGGAGGGGGGAAGCTAAACTATAAGTGCATAGCATGATTAGTGGGCATAGAAATGTATATTTTATATATATGCATATATATATATGTATATATACACACACACATATACACATATGTAATCTAATACATATTGTGGCTCATTTAGTATCTGGCATATAATATTCAGGTTCTTTGAAATTATTTTGGGGTTATCTTAGAAAAGGAGAGAGGGAAAAGGAGATATTGAATATTACAGAGATTTTACAAATGACTCAGTCATAGGAATTGTCCATGGTATTTCCATGATACACACATACGATCAAAGTCCACTGTTAGCAAATTTTAAAATAGGGTGACTTTTATTCTAGAGATCTCTCCCTTCCCCAGCACAATTTCCTATTTCTAATCAGTTAAACTGGCACTCTCTACCTTTAGTCCTCCATTAATCCCCTGCTGTTTCTCTATCAAAATCTCTTCTTGAGAATGAAGCTGAAACTTCTTCTCATGAAAATCAAAAGTGACAGAAAACCTTTTAAAATATGACCTCTTCCGAGGGAATTTTCAATTTAAACAAGAGCGAAGGTCCTGTGGTGGAAGTTGACAAATGACCCTAACGTGTCTCTTAGTGACAAGGAAGCTTCTTCACCCACAAGTATGATTGGCTTTGCTCACAAAAAATCCAGTATCCATGTGGAAGCCTGGGAAGAGAGGGAAGAGTAAGAAGTGGGGAAGAGGAGGAAAACCAGTCTAAGAAAGGGTAGGGGTCAGAGCTATGGTGTCCCAGGCAAACATCATCCTCCATGTATTCCTGTCACTGCTAATATTTAGGCATTTTTATTATTATCTCACCAAGAAGAAAAAACTCTCCTAATATGAAAAAATATGCCTTTCATTTATTTATTTGGGGGGGTGTACAGCAAACCATTCCAAGTTCCAGCATTTAAAACAATAAATATTTATATTGTTTTTACGGTTTTATGGATGGACCATATGTCTTCCGGTCTGTGTCAAGTTACTTGCAGTACGATGATGTTTGACCGCCTCATGAATATATCTGGTGGCAGGCATGGGTGGTCTAGGGGTGCTACACTTGCCTATCTGATGGCTGACTTGATATTACAGGGCGAAAGTCCACATTGATCTCATCATCGTCCAGAAGGCTAGTTCAGGTTCACTCTTAGGGAAATGGAAGCGCTCCCTGCAGCAAGAACAAGCAAGCCCTGGTTATACAAGTCTTTGCTTAGACAATATCCGTGCATTCCCCACTGTACCAAGTAAGCCAATGGCTAGGCCTAGGGTAAAGGGGTTGAGAGTTTGACTTTACCTTTTATTTTTTTATGGCCGCACCTGTGGCATACAGAAGTTCCCAGGCCAGGGACTGAATCTGAGCTGCAGCTGCAGGCCTATGCCAAAGCCACAGCAACGCCCATTCCAGGACACATCTGTGAACTTCACCACAACTTGTGGCAATGCCAGATCCTTAACCACCTGAGCAAACCTAGAGATTGAACCCACATTCTCACAGAGACATCAGGTTCTTAACCCATTGAGCCACAATGGGAACTCCTCTCCTTTCTTATTAGTCCACCAACATTAAAAATGTATTCCTTCATTGTTTCCCAGTGGATAACCAGTATCGAATTACTCTCCTTTGGTCCCCCCACCAAATAAAAATATTTTCTTGAGAAAAGGTATACCGATTTTGTTTAAACTGAGGTGAGTCATTGTGTAATTCCCAAATGGTCTATCATTTTCACATGGAAAGAGTGTATTGCGCCTAATGTCATCGTAATATGAATAGAACCACAGATTTCCACAGACTAATCTGGAGAGAGATATTTTAGCGTAAAACTGGGACATCCTTTTGATTCTGAAATATTATCATATATGTTCAAAGTGGCAACAAGTAGTGTTTTAAAGCAGTTGCTTCTTATCTTAAGAAGCCAGGCTCTTGCCTGTCCTTTAAAAGCAGTGCTGACACAGAAAGACACCATCAACTAGAAATCCAGCCACCATGATATCAGTTTGTCATTTTCACATATCTTTTTGCCTATTTGTGCTCTTCTTGGTATGTCTGCAGTCTTGAATACGTCCACCTGTTTGTACATTCATTTATCCATCCACTCAACAAATATTTATATAGCATGGACCATGTCATTGTCGTTATTCTAAGTGTTGGGAATATATCAGGGAGGATAATGGATGAAGGAGCTCACCTTCCAGTGGGTGAACCCTTTTTTTTTTCCATTTGCTCTTCCCAATTGACTCTCGCATCTCACCCTTCTCTGTACTCCAGGCTATATCAGTGAGTTCCCTTGCCCTTTAACTTTCAGAGTTTGAGCAGTGAGAGGCATCAGCAGGGTATCAAAGTGTGTGAAGAGGAGGAAGTTCTGATCTTGATTCCCAGGACTCAATTTTTACTGGATTGCCAGACTGGCGGCATTTTCTGCCAAACATTCAGAGGCAGCATTTATCACTGGAGGAAAAGGAAGCACAATTATCATGATAAGCCATTCCACTGGGGTGAGTGAGATTTGGGACCCACAAAAATCTGTCACGGTAGTAAACTGACCATAGGATCCTGAAGAATTAAGTTGATGCATGCCCTCCTAAGATGCTTCATGACATGTATGTTAGCAGACATTTTCTAAATGTGATAGAAAGAAACCAAACCTGAGCCACCGTCATAGAGATTATGATCCTTAACAAAGGGCATAAGCCAGTAAAAAGATCTAAACTGCTCTAGGTAAGACCCTGATCCCTCTGAAAAAGACACTCTTTGTGGCCACCAATATACCCTGTGCATCTTCCCCTAAGACTTCCCCAAAGTGGTCAGTGGCCATTTCCAAAGTGTCAGTGATCTCAGAAAAGTAAATGCCTAGACATTTTTGAGATATTACGAAGTGATTTTGAACTTGGAATAACCACTAGACCTAAAATACCACTCAGGACCACTGGCTGAAGAGGCTTATGAAGATCAGAGGATAATTGGAGCCTTAGATAAATCTCATGATCTGTCCAGGGGGACTGAGTGTCCATTCATCATTTCATTTAGATCCAGACTATATGGTAGAAATTAATATACTAAGTGACTGAAGGAATCTCCACAATGGTTCCCTGAACTATGGTATTTTTTAAAAAATTTTTACAGTTTTTTTTTTTAATTTTATGACACACCTGCAGCGTATAGAATTTCACAGGCCAGGGATTGAATCTGAGCTGTGACCTATGTTGCAGCTATGGCAGTGCCGAATCCTTAACCCACTGCACAGGGCGGGTGATCAAACCTGTGACTCTGCAGTGACCAGAGCCTCTGCAGTTGGATCCTTAACCCACTGTGCCACAGGGGGAACTCCTGAACTGTGGTCTCTTATAGCAGGAAAAGGCATGTGGAAATCCTAGGAATCACCCCTTACAATACAGAAAACCCAAAGCTACACAGGATTCCTAAAAGAATGGCAAATTCGTACTTTTGCCAAAGTCTTGACAGGTGTAAAACTGTTGATTACCAACTCATCATGATTTAACTTGAACATTTTGGTCAGTAAAGAAGCTAGATCATTCATGAAATATGACAGATTATTATAGATATAATCAGGTCATGCTATAATTCACAGTTATAAATATAAATACAGTGCCTTTGCCGAAACAAAGAAACAAAAACTATAGAAATTAGTATGCAGTTACTGGCCTAGAAAATTCTCTTCTCTACATCCCTGTTATCAAAGATAATCAGGAATAATTTTCAACTGCCAAGGACTGCAGTATATCCCTACTTTCTTACCTCTAGGTTATGACAGCTCTGTTACTACCTCCTTTTGTAATGTGGATGGAATTTGGGTGTCTCTTTCTTTCCCTCCCCCCAGTTTTTATCAATAAAAATTGTATATTTTCAAGGCAGACAACTTGATGTTTTGATTATATATATGCATTGGGAAAAGATTACCACAATCAATATAATTAACATATTTATCACCTTTTTATTTACCATGTGTGTGTGTGTGTTTGTGTGTACATGTATGTGTGTGGTGAGAATACTTAGCATATGCTCTGTAAACAAATTTCAAGTGTATAATATATTATGACTAGCTATAATCACTGTCTTGTACATTAGGTCTCTGGAAATTATTCATTTTATAGCTGGAAGATTGTACCCTTTGACCAATATCTCTCCATTTCCCCCACACTGTATCTCCTGGGAACAACTCTTCTAATCTATTTCTATGAGTTTGACTGTTTTAGATTCCACATGCAAGTGAGATCGTGCAGGATTTGTCTTGCTCTCTGGTTTATTTCACTCAGCATATTGTCCTCCAGGTTAATCCATGTGGTCCCAAGTAGCAAGTGGAACTCCCTGTCTACCAGTTCCTTCTTTTTAAAGGCTGAATAGCACTCCATTGTATAGATACACCCCCTTTTCTTTATCCATTTATCCACTGACAGACACTTAGATTATTTCCATGTCTTGGCTATTGTGAATAATGCTGTCATAAATAATGGAGTGTAGATATCTCTGGGAGATAATAATTTTATTTTGTTTCCTTTAAATACATACCCAGAAGTGAATTGCTGGATTATATGGTGGTTCTGTTTTTGATTTTTTGAGGAATCTCCATACTCTTTTCCATAATGGCTATACCAATTTACATTCTCACCAACAGTCTACATGGAGGAACCTGGTAATCTTGGTAACAGAGAGACAAGGTCCATTATACTAATGATATGAAGTTAATTGGACTGGGTGGGCAGGAAGTATGAAGTACTCTAGAAAACCTATTATGTTTCATGCTTGTCAAAGGGTGACAAAAATCCTCAAGCAATTTCAGAGACTTGTTGCCTTGGTAATATTGCTAGGAATCCAGGATTCCAATGCATGTCAGTATATTACATCTAAATGGAAAAAAACAAATGTTGCATCTGCTTTTTCCACCACAGAGAAACAGACACTTGTGTGTTTGTCTGACCCATATACCGTATAACGTCAAGGCTACCTGTTCTCAGTGGGATTTAGAGCAAAAAAAAAAAAAAGAAAATGGTGTCGAAGGTACATAGTGTGACTCAAGTTTCCCTTGGGTCTTATGAAAGCATAATCGTTGGTAAGGGAAGTGTCTGTGGCAAATAGAGATAATGCATGGAGCCTTTGGGAAACCCTCACAGAAGATTCAACAGACTATATGCCTGCATTTTGGAGAAGGGCAATACTTTTCCCTGTCAACAAGTCCTCATTGTAAAAGAGATTTTTGACTTGGTATTGGGTCTGGGTAGAAATTACCGTCTTACCATAAGATAGCCAGAGGCTGAGTGACCTTAACTGGTTGTGTTACAAACTACCTAACCCACAAAAAACTGGAAATGATAAAGAAGCCCAGCTCTATGGATATCTTGAAGGCTAATGCACATATCATGAGCAGGAGTCTCAGGTTTTCATGGTACCTGCTCTTACTGCTTCACAGCTCTCCGTTATTACACACTTATAGATTCGTCAGGCGTTCCTGGTTATAGTTTCGTAGAGGAGGAAGGTATCCCATTTGCTGAATGAGTGGGTCTTCATGATAAACTAGCACTAAAAGTGAATGTAACTCTACTGAAGAGTGACCACATGATACCACAGTAAAGGGAAAAACTCCCAGTGGGTAGAACTTTGGAAGCAATATCTGGTTTTCCACTTCATGTGGAAGGACACTTGGCCTGAGGTATGGATTTAACACTCCTTTATAGGCCATAACTATGAATTTATCATAGGATTAGCAGCTTAGAAGAAGACTGGAAGATTAGTGGCAAGGAGACCGGGGAAGAGGTAGGTGAACAAATCTCTCAGGCTGTGCAGAGATTTTAGAGATATTCATTCAAGTCCCATGCTAATATCCACCAATATTTCTTTCTTCCTTTCTTCCTCCCTCCCTTCCTTCCTTCCTTCCTTCCTTCCTTCCTTCCTTTCTTCCTTCCTTCCTTCCTTCCTTATTTCTTTTGCTTTTTTAGTGCCACACCTGCAGCATATGGAGGCTCCCAGGCTAGGGGCTGAATCTCAGCTACAGTGGCCTGCCTATGCCACAGCCGCAACATGGGATCCGAGCCATGTCTACAACCTACACCACCGCTCATGGCAACAGAGGATCCCTAACCCACTGAACTATGCCAGGGATCAAACCCACATCCCCAAGGACGCTAGTCAGATTTGTTTCCACTGCACCACAACGGCAACTCCCTGTCCACCCGTTTTATACACTGTAGGGGAAGCTTAAATAATTATGTAGAGTAGATGGCTCACTATGTGGATGCCAGTAAACTTCTTTTCCCAGACATCCTAGGGCTAAATTAACGAGTTCTCATAAAAAGTATTCACAACTGAAGGAAAAGAGGCTATATATGGGACTGAAGCCCTGTGTATGGGATGTCCCATACCAAGGTTAATCTGGGTATCACCACAGCTGAGAGCAAATCTACTAAGACCATAGGTCAATGTTAAATTACAACATAGTAGCATACTGTGGGGAATTTAGCAAAGTTGCTGATGACAGGATGATTTACAGTAGCCCTCTTCTATCATGGGGAGGAGAGAATATTTTCCCCTTGGGAATATAAAGCTCTTGGATTTTTAAAAGGTCTTATCTATTACTATGGTAGTCATGATACCAATGTTCGTGTCCAGGGCATGTTCTGGAGAAGGAAGAATGGCATAGCCTCATGCCGTGAATTCACATGCTCCGCCCCCTCTGCCCCCCATTTATTCTACACGTCTCTGCTGAAGAGTCTGATGAAGGCTAAGTTATAACAATAGTATTGTGACCTTCAGCTTAGTGACTATGCAGATCTTGGGGCTCAAAAAATAAATGCTTTTATCAGGTAATACAATCATAGCTCCTAATCCTCTTAAATTAGAAGCTGAGACTGTCTTTTAGGCTCTTTGTGCCATTGAACTGACAGTCAGGTATGGGAAGTTGTGCTGGCCAAGGTAATGATCCTAAACACAAAGAGAATATTACTTTCCTAATTCAAAATGAGGTCAAGGAAGACCATGCATTGACTTAGGAGAAACTCTGGAAAGGCTTTTAGTGCTCCTTTGTCTTGTAGTCCTGATCAGCTAAAAACTCTTGAAATCCATTAAATATAGGGGTCACTCCACTAAAAGAAAACACTCTTTTCCAGTTATAGTGCTAATGCTTGTTTGAGTCCTTTACACTCTGACTGACTTTTTACCTGGTTTATTGTCAGTTACTGAGATAAATGTGTTAAATTCTCCAGTTATGATTGTGGATGTTTTCCATTTCTTTAATTCAATTTTTAATTTTTTTTTCATTTTTTAATTGGCTTTTTAGGGTCACAGCTGTGGCATATGGATATTCCCAGGCTAGGGGTCTAATCAGAGCTGTAGCCACTGGCCTACAGCACACTCACAATGAAGGATCTGAGCCACCTCCGCAACCTACACCACAGCTCACAGCAACACCAGATCCTTAACCCACTGAGCACAGCCAGGGATCAAACCTGCATCCTCACGGATGCTAGTTGGGTTCATTAACTGCTGAGCCACGACTGGAATTCCAATTTTTTATTTTTTTTTAATTTATTTTTATTAGAGTATAGTTGATTAACAACATTGTGTCAATTTCTGCTGTACAGCAAAGTGACCCAGTCATACATATATAGACATTCTGTTTCTCATACTATCTGCCATCATTTTCTACCCCAAAAGATTGGATATAGTTCTTTGTGCTATGCAATGGGACCTTATTGTTTATCCACTTTAACTGTAATAGTTTGCATCTACCAATCCCAAGCTTCCTGTCCATCCCACTTCCTACCCCACAGCCCTATTCTCTACATCTGATTCCGTTTCTGCTCTATAGATAGATTCACTTGTGCCATATTTTAGATTCCACATATAAGTGATACCATATGGTATTTGTCTTTCTCTTTCCAACTTACTTCACTTAGTATGAGAATCTCTGTTTACACCCATGTTGCCGCAAATGGCATTATTTTGTTCTGTTTTGTGGCTGACTAGTATTCCATTGTATATGTGTACCACATCTTCTTAATCCATCTGTCTTTTGGTGGTCATTTAGGTTGTTTCCACATCTTATTCTATTGTGAATAGTGTTGCAGTGAACACTATTGTATCTTTTTGAATTACAATTTTGTCCAGATACATGACCAGGAGTGGGACTGCTAGATCATATTGTAATTATACATTTAGTTTTCTGAGGAACCTCCATACTGTTTTCCTTAGTGGTTGCACTAATTTACATTCTCAATAACAGTAAAGGAGGGTTTCTTTTTCTCCACATGCTCTCCAATATTTGTTATTTGTTGACTTGTTAATGATGGCCATTCACCTGTGAGAGATAGTATCTCCTTGTAGTTTTGATTTGCATTTCTCTAATAATTAGTGGTATTGAGCATTTTTTCACATGCCTACTGGTTATCTGTATGTCTTCTTTGGAGAAATGTCTATTTAAGTCTTCTGCCCATTTTTCAACTGATTGGCAATTTTTCAATTGTCTGTTTCTTTTTGTTGTTGTTATTATTGAGTTGTATGAGCTGTTTGCATATTTTGGAAATTAGACCCCTGTTGGTTGCATCATTTGCAAAGATTTTCTCCCATTCTGTGGATTGTCTTTTCATATTTAAAAATGGGATCCTTTGGTGTGCAAAAGCTTTTGAATTTAATTAGGTCCTGTTGGCTTGTTTTTTGTTATTTCCATTACTCTAGTAGGTGGATCCAAAAAGATATTACCTTGGTTTATAACAAAGTGTGTTCTGCCTACATTTTTAACTAAGGGTTTTACAGTATCTGGTCTTATATTTCAGTATTTAATCCACTTTGAATTTACTTTTGTGTATGGTGTTAGAGAGTATCCTAATTTCATTATTTTGCATGTAGCTCTCTAGTTTTCCCAGTGCCACTTGTTGAAGAGACTTTCTTCCTCTGTATGTTCTTGCTCCATTCTCATAGATTAGTTGACCATGTGTGTGTGGGTATATTTTTGGGCTTTGTATCCTGTTCCATTGATCTATATTTCTGTTTTTGTGCCAGTAGCACACTGTTATGATGACTCTGGTTTTGTATTAGAGTCTGAAGCCAGGGAGTCTGATACTTCCAGTTTCATTTTTCTTTTTCAGTATTTCTTTGGCTATTCAGGGTCTTTTATGTTTCCATACAAATTTGAAATTATTTGGTTCTAGTTCTGTAAAGAATGTAGTATTTATCTTTGTTATCTTGCTTGAAGTTTTCTGAGACTCCTGGATCTGGAAGTATTAAATTTGTGTTCAGCAAATTTGGCAGTTTTACTCATCACATTTTTTTTCCTGCCTTTTCAATTTTATCCTTCTAGAACTCAAATTACATGTTTATTAGACCTTTTGATATTGTCCATAGGTTGAATGGCAAGTCTTTTAAGTCTCAGAGCCTCTCTGATCATTTTTTGTTTTTATTATAGCAATTTTTTTCTCCATTGTTTGAACTGAATACTTCCTATTTATCTCTCTTCGAATTTTTTAGTTCTAATTTTTTCTGCTGTCTCCAATCTGCTATGGATATCATCTATTGAACTTTATTGTTAGTTATTTTACTTTTCAACAAGCTAAATTTTACATTTCCCTGTTGAGACTTCTTTTTTGTTAATACTTTGATACCATGTTTTCCTATAATTTTTCATCATATTTAAAATAACTGCTATGAAGTTGTTGCCTGCTAAACTCAACATCTGGTTCCACTTAGATTCAGATTATTTTAACTTGTCTACTTCCTGAGTTTTTTTTTCTTTTGTATGTCTAATTTTTGTTTAAAAACTGGATATTGTCAATAATATATTGTAGCATCACTGAATTCTGGTTATGTTTTCAGAGTTATTGCTTTTTGTTCCACTAAACAATTAATTTGCTTGAGCTCATACTAAGAACTTTGTCTCCTACACAGTTTGTATATAGCTGCTATTTTTGCCTTCTAATTCCTACCTTTCTGTTCTGATCCCTGGGGGTGTTGCCTATGTTTTCATAATATGATAGTCAACCAAAGATTTGGGCAGAGATTATTGTCAGATTTAAGGATTTAATGCCTTTGGTTTTCTTGCTTCCAGGAATTTTCTTCTCATTTCCAGCTGCTTTGTCAGCCTTGGGCTCTAGTCTCTAATGCCTCAGGTCAGTAAACTCTAGCTTTATGCTAATTAAGCTGCAAACAATTGCAACTTCTCTCAGTTAAAAAAGCCACAAATTCATGTAATTTGCCTAAGTGTGACCCAAGCTTTCAGGAGCAAATTAATCTTTCATCACTCTTTTTGTCCCTAACCCCAGGGACTCCTGTGCGTGGGTATTTTCTTTGTTAGTTATTAACTTCAACAGTTTTCTTGGTTTCAAAATTGTTATCTAAGGGAGAGGTTATATAACCATGCCACTCCACTACCTTTTTCAGGGGTTCTTCCTTTCTTTGTGAATTTGCCTCCATTTCCCCATAATCTTCCCAATAGAGATCTAATATCAAGCATAATGGACTTTTGCAAGACACTGTTAGAGCTCTAGGGTGTTTATTCTAATTGTTCATTCCTCTATTATATCAATTGCTAAAACTTATACTCCTGGTTCTATGAATGCCATGAAATATCCAGGAAATAAGAAGATCCAGGCAGTTCTCTTGCTGTGCAATGGGCTAAGGATCTGACGTCACTGCAGCAGCTCAGGTGTCTGCTGTGATTCAAAGATGACTGGCCTGGGAACTTCCACATGCTGTGAGTTTAGCAAAAAAAAAAAAAAAAAAAAAAGCCAGAAAAAATAAATATTATCCTGATCATCCTATCCAACTAACTAACCATTATTGTTAAAGTGATCATTTTAAAATGCAACTGATCAAATTACTTAATTACTTCTCTATGTGGAATTTACCTTTAGCTTCCTGCTTTATGTACATCCAAGCTCTCTGTCATGTTACATAAAGTATATTGTACTTGAATAAGTATATGTAGATGACTATGGACACAGTGTCTGACATCATTGGATGTTAGAAAATTCCTGAGCAGAGTTATCTACAGAATTAGGATGGTGCTTGTCATTTGGTGAATTAATGCCATATTAGTGATTGAAACTTTTAAAGTAAATAAATAGATTGGAATATCTAGAGTGTGATGGTTATATGTCAACTTGACTGGGCTACAGGGTACCCAGATGCTTGGTCAAAACATTATTAAGGTTGTAGTTGTGAGGGTGCTTGTAGGTGAGATTAACATTTAAACCAGTAGACTGAGTAAAGTAGGTTACCCTCCCTAATGTGGGTGGGCCTCATCCAATCAGTTGAAGAACTGAATAGAAAAAAAAAAAGGCCTGATACTCCCAAGTGAGAGAGAATTCTTTCTGTTCTATTGCCTTCAAACTGGGACTCTAAGTTTTTGTCTGCCCTTGGACTCAAAACAAAGCATTGGCTTTTCCTAAATTTCAAGCCTGCTGGTTTAGGGACCAAAATTATATCCATGACTCTTCTGGTTCTCAGGTCTTCTGCTTCATACTGAAGCTATACCACCAACTTGCCTCACTCTGCAGATCTTGGAACTTGTCCAAATCCAAAACTGCATAAGACAGTTCCTTATAAGAGATCTCTTTGTATATCTCTATCATCTCTCTCTCTCCTTTTTTCCCTTTTTTTTTTTTTTTTTTTTTTTTTTTTTTTTTTTTTTTTTTTTTTTTTTTTTTTTGCTTTTTAGGGCTGTACCCACAGCATATGGAAGTTCCAATTGGAGTTACAGCTGCTGCCAGACTACACCACAGTCACAGCAACGTGGGATCCAAGACGCGTCTGCAACCTACAGCACAGTTCACGGCAATGCTGGGTCCTTAATCCATTGAGTGAGGCCAGGGATTGGACCTGCATCCTCATGGATACTAGTCGGATTCATTTATGCTATGCCACAAAGTAAACTCCCATCTATCTATCTATTTCTTATTAGTTTCATTTCTCTAAGGAATACATATTACTGGAATAAAGAATACATATCTGGCTAATACATAGAATAAGGAATACATATTACTGGAATAAAGAATACATATTGCTGGAAGAATAAACTGTAACAACAGCAAAATACTCAAAGAATCACTAATTCGGATTCTTATTTTCTGTGTAATTACAAATACTTAGTTTGAGTAATGCAGTCACTGATTTGTTGTTGCTCAAACTCTTATTTTTTTTTATCCCCAGTACTGAATTAATATTACTAAGGTTTTAGTACATTAATGGTAATAATAAATACAGCTAATAAAATTTTTAAGAGAGCAAAAATATGTACCAGAGTTTATTCTAAGAGCTTTATCCATTAACTCATTTAGTCTTCACAACAAATATATGAGGTAAATATTAATGTTACCCTGATAAAAGTAAGTAGAATCTGTTAGGTATCTCCTCTATGCCAGCCCTTATGAAAGATGTTTTAATAAATAGTTACATTAAAATTTCACCATAAATCTTTATGTTATAGCATCACTAACATTCAGTGATTTTAATAATCTGTTCAGGTTCAAGCAACATGAGAGGTGTCAGTTTGAAATCCATGTCTAGGTAATTACAAGAATCTTTCCCCTGTGTTGTTCTTGAGGAAACATGCTCTTTTCCCCTAAGTAAGCAGTAAGGAACATAGTTTCTTTAGACCACGACAACATTTTCAGGACTTTTCCAGGGTCTATCTACAAAGAACATTGCAAGCTTGTACAAGGGTCTGTGCACTAAAAGCATTGGGTGCTTATCAGAGAAGACTGGTAAACAACAATGGATGGGAACATGTAGATCTTAACAAGTGACAGTCTTAGAACATTCGAAAGAAAATGGAATTTGAACTACAGCAAAAGTGACTCTAAAGTAAGTGTAAAAACGAAACACATTCAAGCCTGAATATCTGCCATTTCATAAGTTTCTTCCATGGCTTTTCTCCTTCTCTCGAGTACAGTGTGTATTTATTGCTTCTGAACCAATTACAGAAAATCTTTCTTGGCTCTAAATTGAGTCACTATCTTTAATAACATAGTGACATGTCTATTAGATTGTATTCCATCAATGTACAATTCCATCCATTGTGTACTTTGTCCAATTCTCCAATTAACCCGATGATGTGTTTTTTCATCTAATCATGTTTCCAAATATTAGTAGAGATGGAATTGTCTGCGCCCTTAGGAAAAAGACAATCCTTCATACATCTCTAAGTCCTTTTTAAAGGAACTTTGGCTCTGATGGGTTTTGCCCTGAGGCACTTTCATTGCTTCTGGCCTGCCAGGTGAACTTTGCAGAAGGAAGATACGCCTCTTCCTTGAGAGCCACATATTCAGTAGCTGCTGTTTGGTTTCTAGTTCAAAAAACATATCCCTATTATGGAGAATCTGTCAGAAGTTTTAGCAGATGTTTCAGCTGTACAAACCATAACAATTCTCTCCCCCGTATGTAGACTTTACAGACCAGTTTTTATGACCCAATTACTCATAATGTTTTATTCCAAAAGCATTTCTAAATAGAGCTCTAAATTATCATTCTTTTAAAATTCTTTGAAATAGCAGAGATTTGCCTTGAACTATTTAACAAGAATTTAAATTATGCAATAAATAGAATTAAGCTGACATAGAATATAAGATACTAAAGATATTTTCTTGAGGTCTCTTAGAGGCATCGGGACTTTGCATATTAGAGTAATAATAATAGCTGGTATAAACCCATGAGAGGATCTCAAAACATGTTTATATTTTGTTCACTAATATTATGTTTTTTTTAAGAAAAAATCATTTTTATTTTTATTTTTTTGACATAACAATGAATTTTATTTCAATTATAGGTGTACATACGTCATCACAAGTCAGTGTGATAGATTTTGTGTCCCAAACCCACAGTGCATCCCCCCACCCCCCAGACTGTCTTATTTGAAAAACCACGGTTTTCCAAAATCTGTGAGTCATTGCCTGTTCTTCAAAGAAGTTCACTGTGTCTCTTTAGTTTCCACATGTAAGCGGTAGCATTGGGTGTTGCTGTCTAGTTGTCTGACTGGTTTCACTTTGGATGATCATTTCTAGGTCCATCCATGTTGCTGTAAATGTTGTTATTTTGGTTCTTTTAATGGCTGAGTAATATTCCATTGTGTGTGTATGTACCATACCTTCCCTATCCACTCCTCTGTCGATGGGCATTTAGGTTGTTTCCATGACCTGGCTTCTTCCCTTTCTAGCTGCTTTGAATGTAAAGTTAGGTTGTTTATGTGAGCTTTTTCTTGTTTCCTGAGGTAGGCTTGTATTGCTATATACTTTCCTCTTAGAACTGCTTTTGCTGCATCCCAGAGGTTTTGGAGTGTCGTATCTTTGTTGTCATTTGCTTCTAGGTATTTTTTAATTTCCTCTTTGATTTCTTCAGTGATCCATTGGTTGTTTAGTAGCGTGTTGTTT
>PVHT021183631.1:16992387-17053962 GCA_004024745.2 Catagonus wagneri
TTTCTTGTTTCCTGAGGTAGGCTTGTATTGCTATATACTTTCCTCTTAGAACTGCTTTTGCTGCATCCCAGAGGTTTTGGAGTGTCGTATCTTTGTTGTCATTTGCTTCTAGGTATTTTTTAATTTCCTCTTTGATTTCTTCAGTGATCCATTGGTTGTTTAGTAGCGTGTTGTTTAGTCTCCACGTGTTTGTATTTTTGGCCATTTTTTTTCTTGTTGTTGATTTCCAGTCATATAGCATTGTGGTCAGAAAAGATGCTTGATATGATATCAATTTTCTTAAAATTACTGAGGCTTGATTTGTAGCCCAGGATGTGATCAATCTTAGAGAATGTTCCATGCGCACTTGAGAAGAATAATTGTGCATTGATAATTTAGTATCTTTACTGTATATATGCCTTTCCTGGTGAGCCTTGTCATTTGTGGTGTTTTTGTTTCTGGTTGTGGCCTTTTCTTTTCTGACTAGAGAAGTTCCTTTAAGATTTGTTGTAAAGCTGGTTTAGTGTTGCAGAAATCTCTTAGCTTTTGCTTATCTGTAAAGGTTTTGAGCTCTCCTTCAAATCTGAATGAGAGCCTTGCAGGGTAAAACAATCTTGGTTGGAAGTTTTTCCCTTTCATCAGATTAAGTATATCATGCCACTCCCTTCTGGCCTGCAGAGTTTCAGCTGAAAAATCTGCTGATAACCTTATTGGGGTTCCCTTGTATGTAATTTGTTTCTTTTCCCTAGCTGCTTTCAAAGTTTTCTCTTTGTCTTTAATTTTGTTCATTTTGATTAATATGTGTCCCGGGGTGTTCCTCCTTGGTTTTATTTTATATGGTACTCGTTGCGCTTCCTGGATTTGAGTGAGTGGTTCCTTTCCCATATTAGGGAAGTTTTCGGCTATTATCTCTTCAAATATTTTTTCTGTCCCCTTCTGTCTCTCTTCTCCCTCTGGCACCCCTATAATATGAATGTTGGTGTGTTTAACATTATCCCTGAGTTCTCTGAAACTCAGCTCATTTCCTTTCAATCTTTTATCTCTTTTCTCTTCTGCATTAGTGATTTCCACTAATCTGTCCTCCAGCTCTCTGATTCGTTCTTCTGCCTCCTGTATTCTACTGTTGGCTGCTTCTAATGAATTTTTTATTTCAGTTTTTTTATTTTGCATCTCTTCTTGTTTAATTTTTACAGCTTGTATTTCTCTGCTCAATGTTTCCTTTAAATGATCAATCTTTGCCTCCAGTTTATTTCCAAAGCCTTCCATCATCTTCAGCATCAACAGTCTGCAGTCTCTTTCTGGGAGGCTGGTAATCTCCTCATTACTGAGCTGTTTTTCTGGGCTTTTCTCTTTCTCCCTTATCTGAGTTGTAGTTTTCTGTCTTTTCATTTTTATAGGTTTTTGGTGTGGTGACCTTTTTGCTAACAGTAGAGTGGTAGCCTGCCTTAGTTCTGGCATTTGTCTCCCTTAAGGTTAAAGTTGGTATGGAGGGGGCTTGCTGTAGGCTTCCCGATGGGAGGGACTGACGCCTGCCCACTGGTAGGTGGGGTTGATTCCTCTCCCTCTGATGGATGGGGCTTTGTCTCTGGATGAGATTAGAGGCTGGCTGTGTGCCTGAGGAATCTTCAGGCAGCCTCTTTACTGATGGGTGGGGCTGAGATCCCACTTGGATTATTGTTTGGCCTGGGGCTTCTTAGCGCTGATGGGAGGGAGCAGATTTTCCCAGAAATGGCCCCCTCCAGAGAAATGCAGGCTGATGAATGTTCTGGAGAGCTTCACCTCCAATGCCCTTCCCCCACTACAAGCTACAGTCACCCCTGTTTTCCCAGGAGATCCTCCAAGAATTGTAGTCATTTCCACCCGGATTCCTATGGAGACTGCTTTGCCCTGGGACCCAGTGCACGTGAAAGTTTTGTGTGTGCCTTTCAAGAATTGGGTCTCCGTTTCCCCCAGTCCTGTGGAGCTCCTGCACACAAGCCCTGCTGGCCTTCGATGCCAGATGCTCCAGGGGCTCTTTCTCCCTGTGCCCGATCCTGAGGTGTGGGGTTTTGACACCCCAGAACTCTCAGTCCTGTAACTGAGTCTCTGTGATGCAGTTACTTTCCAGTCTGTGGGTCTTCCCACCCAGGAGGTATGGGGTTGCTTCTATCGCCCCTCCTACCTCTTGATGTGGTCTCCTCTTTGTCTTCTGGAGTAGAATATCTTTTTTGGAAGTTTACAGTCCATTTGGTTGAAGGCTACTCGGCATTTGGTTGTAGTTTTGCTGTTTCTTGGGAGAGAAGTTGAGCCTGTTCACTAATATTATGTTTTGATGAATTATTTTCTTTTGCTAGTTTTGATTCCAGTTTAAGCAGATTTCTGTGAATGTATATCATTATTAAAACATAGAAAATAGTAAAATTTGGCATAGTTTTGAAGATCTTAAAGAAGTACTCATATTTCTATAAAGAGAGGTAAATCTGAAAATGCTCCTTTCTTTTTTCTGTGGGCAAAAATGGAAAAGTTTGGAGACAAATTCTAAAAATAAGAATCATTTCTCACTGATGACTACATTATTATTAGTTTTATTTTATTTTATTTGGCTACGCTTGTGGCACGCAGAATTTGCTAGGGCAAAGGATTAAACCTGCTCCACAGTAGTGACTACACCAGTTCCTTAACCACTAGGCCATCAGGGAACTCCACGACCATGTTCTTTGATGAAGGTGAAAATAATTCTGGGTTTTCACTTATTTTCTTGGCATTTACACAAATCTGCATATTTATATGATGCATGATCATGGGTAGGAATGTTTTCAAAACTATTCTTGGAGAGAAAAATACCAACATAACACTAGCATCATGATATACGATGTATGCTTAGGACTACTAATAAATTATTTCCAAATAAAATGAAACCTTATTCCAACTTGTATTTGGTCATTTTTTAAACAAAGTCAGGGGTAGATTCTTATTCTGTCTTTCAAGCAGCTTTTAATACGAGTATTTAGTATCAGAATTCTAGAACAGAGTTTGCAGAGTCAAGAGAGCTTTAGGTGGAAACTTTAAACTTAATGCAAAACACCTCTTTCATACCTGCACCTTTTTATAATGACTCTAACTAAAATGAGAATAATGTGAAAATACTGTTTATAAATATGGGTAGTTACATGAAAATTGAAAGGCACAGTTGTGTGATTTATTCAAAACATAAACATATATACCATAAATTCGCCTTAATAAACTAGGTGAATTGATGACCAAAAAAATAATTTTAGTTGCAAGCATTAAGAGTAAGTTGGGGTACAAACATTTCCCTAAGAAGTAGGGAATAGTTATAAAAATATAAACATTGCCTTTCTAAACAGGGGACTTGGAGTACAGGAAAAAAAAAATAGATGGAACAGCCCACAAGCATATGAGGGACGCTAGAACCAACCTACACAGGGTCTGAGAGTTAAATCATTAGATTATAAATTGATAGCATGACAACCTCTATCGAGCACCATAGAGATTTTTTTTCTTTTTTTTAATCTAGGTTGAATCTATAGGTGGCATCACAATTTGTGCACTCTTTTATGTATAACTATTAGAGATCTCTTGGGACTTCCTACATGAACTGTGAATTGCAGGTGAGGGAAGAGTGCAGAAAGCAGCAATTCATTTTTTTTTTTTTTTTATGACAAGACCCAGGAACACAGGATTTCTATGCCCTTCTCTTTCCTCTCTCTTGAAAAAGTTGATTTCCTGGTAAAAGGATATGAGACATATTTAATCACGGTCCTGGCAGGAAACAGATGGCATATTCAAACTAGTAATTTGAAGAAATTTAGTAAAGAGATGATTTAAAAGGGCTTTGGCAGATTTCAGAAAAATCAATAAGGGAATGCCAAGGAGCCTGGGGCTAGAAAGAGTCTTGTAGGGGCAAAGTGTTATAGAAAGTCAAGGTAGTTATAAGGGCAAGAGCGCTGATTGAAGAATGCAGCCAGACATCAGCTGCCTGGCAGGAAGCTGGCCTTGCATTCCTCTCATTTTCTCACCTCCTGTTTATACCCCTCACTGGCTAAAACCAACACAGGGAGAGAGGGCAGGGATCCTCTAATGAGAGCCCAAAGGCTCATCCTCCCGTGTCCAGAGTAGGTGGAAAAGGAAGGGGTGAGGTTCTGCAGGGGAAAAATTATATTTAGCACATAAGGGTAGAATAAACAACCTTTTAAAGAATTTTTACATCTGCCCTGGGGCAAACTTATCTGATGAAAAGGATGAGTGATATTTTTTCTTTAGATTTTTGTAATTCCATTGTAGTCAAACACAGCATTCAAGATAGAAGCCAATGTGGAAAAAATAAATGGAGGGATCCACAATGTAGGAGTACAGAAAGACTGGGTAAAAACGGGAAAAAATGTAGCTTCAGAAGCAGACTGCGCAGGTCTGCAGCGTGAGTAGATATCTGGCTAGCCAAGGTAGACTTCTCTGGATTATGGTCTAGGTTTGAGGCTTGACTTCTGTCTGATTTTGCCAGTTGTTTCCTCTTTTATCACCTGAGATAAGGATTTACTCAATATTTTCTGAAATTATAGCACATGGCCAGTTCATTTGAATTTTTTCTCCACTTAGTTTTTGTTTTGTTTTGGCAGAGAATCTGGAGATTTTTTTTTTCATGTTTTAAAGTTTTATTGGGAGCTTCCATTGTGTCTCAGCGAGTTAAGAATCTGACATAGTGTCCAGGAGGATTGTGGATTAAGGATCCAGTGTTGTCACAAACTGAGGCATAGTTCGCAGATATAGCTTAGATCTGGCGTTGTTGTGGCTGTTGCATAGTCCTACAGATGCAGCTCTGATTTAACCCCTAGCTTGGGAACTTCCAATGCTGCGGGTATGTACAAAAAAGAAAAAAAAATTTATCAAAGTATAGTTGATTTACAAGATTGTGCTAATTTCTGTTCTATAAAGAAGTAATTAAATTATATATATATGTATATGTATATATGTGTACATATGTGTGTGTGTATATATATACATATATATCCATTTTTTCCAGTTATTTTCCCATATAGGTTATCAGAACTTTTTTTCACTTTTAAAAGTTTTATTGAATATATTTGATTTACAGTGTTGTTTAATTCCTGCTGTACAACAAAGTAATTCAGTTATATACACATCCATTCTTTTTCAGATTATTTTCCCATATAGATTATCACAGGTTGTTGAGTAGAATTCCCTGTACTGTACAGCAGGGTGGTGTCTTTAAATATCTTCACAGTCTTTATCCATCTTTCCTCGTCCCTCTTGCTGAGTCACTTAGCAGACATCTGAGCTGCATGGAGGAGTGGCTTTCTTAGAGGAGGCAGAATGAGTCCTTGTGTTACTTATTCTCTCTACTCATATCTTTTGAGCCTCTCCTATCACATAAGTTGCTCTAAGAGTGGCATAGTAAGTGGAACAGATGCACAGACATGGCACAGCCATCTAGCAAGAGTTGCACGAGAGATGTCCAAGATAAGTACATAGCATACACAGGAAGGATAATTTATAAAAAAGCAATTTGGAGGGCTCTGTGTACGCTGTGTGGCAATCTTTATAATGAGTTCTGTTCAATGATTTGATTCAATATGGAAGCATGCTTTTGTACTCAGTGAATTAGTTGTTACAGAGGGAAAACAATGTATATATCTGTAAACCAGCTATAATGCAAAAACAAAAAAATAAAAAAAAAAACAATGTATATAATATGTAGTTTGTCCATCTAGGATATTTCCAGCTAGTTAAGAAGACATGAAAATCCATTAAACAATGAATTAGATACTGCATGGCATTGCTGTTTAAGGGCCCAGGGAGTGCTACTAGTATTGAATATTGAAATAAAACTGCATAACAAGAAAGCCTCGATTAGATGAAGGTCAGACTATGAGCTAGCAACAGGGACTGTAAAGACTGTAATTGTAAGAGGAGATGGTTTTTCAAAGGGAGCCTGAGCATCTTCCTTTACCACTTTCAAACTAAAGTGATAAGGAATCATAGCACCAGCAGAGTTGGCGAGAGTAACAAGATTCGTGACCTCCAAAATCTTCCCTATCCATAATTCTCATGGATTTCCATCTGTCTCAGCAAAGATAAGAATGTGAATTCTTTTGCCGTGTGGTCTTACTTATCTGATATGTGTTCTAATTTATAGTGTCTAAGAATTCTGAAACTATAGCTATTTGGGGTTCATAGTAAATCTAAAATGCTTGTATTAAATCTGTGTATTTATGTATATGTATGTGTATATAAATGTTATATTTCTAAATGTGTATATAAATATTATATTTCTAAATATAATTATATACACACATACGAATATATTTACAGTATTATTATGAAGTGTTCTGAGTTAATGGGATTATGAATAATGTACTGTTAGAAATATAAATACCACGTAGGTTTTAAAAGCTTAATCAATTTTATATAATTATTCTAAAATATTTTATGAGAAACTTTCAGTTTATTTTGTTAATTCTTCATCCATATTTAGTTCTCATTAAAAAAAAATAGTGTGCTTTTCCTGCTTAGACTCATAATTTCTCTCTTCATGCTTGATTATTTATTGTAATATCAGAATTGCTTGGTTTGGCAAGATGTTTTAGCATTCAGGAAGTTAAAATCATGCACAGAAAATTACATTCTGCTTCATTATAGAGGCAGGTCTTATTGTTTTGTGTGTTGTTTCTATTATAACACATAGTAAAATATAGTCCTCCTTTTTTGAAAGTACATGCAGATAAAGTTATTTATATCCTTTGGGGCCTCCTATGAAAATATGGAACCGTCAGCATTAGAAGTCAGATTCCAGATGCTCTTTGTTTATTAATATTCATGGCCCTAATTCAGATCCATGTTTCTTTTGTCCTGAATTTTTGAAAGCATTTTCTATTCTCCCCATCTCTAAAGCATTTGTGAAGTATAAAACACCATTGTTTTTATACATATATCATTGGAAAACTTTCACAATAAGATCTAACGTCTCTTTTACATTCTTGTTTCTCTGTACACTAATTTCTCCATTTACTACATAGACTTGCCAATAAGAATATGAAGCTGTAACTGAATGTGTTTTGGTTTTTATCTGCATGTATTTAGTTATATGGTACCTGTTTCCTAAAAGGACATCGCTCCCTCTCCTGCTATTGTCAAGTCTGTCCATTTAGGTCAAAATCAAATCTCTCCGGTTACAATGTTTTCTCCTCTATGTACTTGTGTTCCATTTATATTTTAATAAACTGTGTGTCCTTTTTGGTCCTGCGTTACTATAATTCATGTGCATTTTTCTCTTCCACTGTCCAGAACTTCGCTCAGAAATATTTAATATATATCTAAATTGTGGGTCATGCTCTTTTGTAAGGAAACGTGGAGACAAAATAGAACACAACAGAACTTTATGCTAATAGAGCTTATGTTGAATTTAGTGGGTCAACAGCTAAACACATTTACGATTCAACGTAAGTGATCATAAAAAATATATGAAATATTATAAACAAAGAGAAGAAAAAGTACCTAAGTTTACCTGCGAGAGTAAAGGAAATATTTACTAATGTTAGGTTATGATAAAACTGAGACTTTACGAATGAAGAGAAATTTACTAGTCAGACAAAAATGAGGAAAGACTCCTAGAAGATAAAGAGATAAATTGGGAGAATATGAGTGTTGGATGGGTCCAAGGATAACGTCTGGTTTCAAGTGCATAGAGAGGAAATGCAGTAGGAGTCAGGTTATAAAAAGGCTTCTGTGCCCTACCTAAATTTTATAAGGAATAGGGACAAACTGAAGATACCTGAACAGAGATTTGCTTATCTGAAATACTGCCCACGCAGTGGTGTAGAGAGAGAATTTTTGGAGTACATTAGACTTGAGAAGGGGTGTGAAATTAGATGATTTGATTGCTTCCATGGTTCAGATGAGACATGATTAAATAATGAACCATGACAGTGGCCTTGAGCATGGAGAAGGGAGGCAGATTTGAGGGTGGAAAGAGTAGTCGGGGAATTCCCATCTGACTAGCATCCATGAGGACACAGGTTCAATCGCTGGCCTCACATAGTGGATTAAGGATCCAGCATGGCCATGAGCTGTGGTGTAGGTTGCAGACATATCTTGGATCCCACATTGCTATGACGGTTGTGTAGGCTAGCGGCTATGGCTCCTATTTGACCCCCTAGCCTAGGAACCTCCATATGCTGTGGGTGCGCCCCCCTCCAAAAAAAAGACATAGATAAATAAACAATAAAATAATGAAAGAGTAGTTGGTAGACATGCAGGATTTTGTGGCTACAGGGCTACATGAGGCCCCTGGCTTATACATGGTTTAACTTAAACTTTACCGACAAAAGCAGCCTGGTTTATGGCCTTTTGGACATGCATTGCATCATCTGCTTTGGCCGTTGAGGAGGGGAATGACCGTGAAAACCAGGATGGAATGACCATGGTTCAGACATCCAAGGTCAAACTAGGTGGCCACTGTGGATGTGATTTCAGATACATTCTTGTATAGCTAAGAGCATGAGTTTTCTGGGCTGTGTCAGAGGGATGCCACTAGCAATTCGCAGAACAAAAGCAATGTCTGCTGGTCCTTGATAGCTACCACCCTACATTTTCTTTTTTCTTTTCTTTTTTTTTTTCTTCCTTTTTGCCTTAGCTAGGGAAGCACCCATGGCATATGGAGGTCTAACAGGAGCTGCAGCCGCCGGCCTTCACCACAGCCACAGCAACGCAGGATCCGAGCCATGTCGCAACCTACACCACAGCTCACGGCAACACCGGATCCTTAACCCACTGAGCAAGGCCAGGGATCGAACCCGCAACCACATGGTTCCTAGTCGGATTCATTAACCACTGAGCCATGACGGGAACTCCTACCACCTTACATTTTCAAGGTCTCTTCTCATAACTATGAATTTTTCTTTTTTCAGACAATGAAATTGCTCTCAGAACAGATATTAGCAGAAGAGGAGACATAAGTATAGTGGCCAATAGCTCCTGTTATGTATATGTTAATGCTGCATCAGAAGTTAAAACCAGAGTTCCTGTTGAGGCTTAGCAGGTTAGGAACCCAATAAGAGTGTCCATGAGGATGCAGGTTTGATCCCTAGCTTCACTCAGTGGGTTAAATATCCATCATTGTCACAAGCTGCAGTGTATGTGGCAAATGCAGCTCATATGTGGTACTGCCATGGCTGTGGCATAGGCCTCAGCTCCCATTAGACCCTTTAGGATGCAGAGACCTGGGAGGAGCAGTCAAGAAAAAATGGTGTGGCCTTGGAGTAGGGTCCTGGGTTCTCCTCAAGTAATATACATGACAATATCTTTGAGCCCTTCTGGGGAGCTAAAACCCCCAACAAACGAAAAATGTTAACTACTTAATGAAGCATTCTTCATTCCAGAAGGAGGTTTCAAGAGTGTGTGGTGTACGTAGAAAAAGGAGAGAGTTTTCAATGGCATCACATGCTGGTAAAGTAGCAAATATTATCCTTGGGAAGTTCCCTTGTGGCATGGGGGTTAAGCATCCAGTGTTGTCACTGCAGCAGCTCAGGTTGTGGCTAGGGCAAGGGTTCAGTCTCTGGCTAAGGAACTTCCATATGCTGTGGGCATGGCCAAAAAAACAAACAAAATATTATCCTTTGGATTTGGGCATTAGGGATCCTTGATTACTGCATTGGGTCATTTCATTCCTTCCTTCCTTCCTTCCTTCTTTCCTTCCTTCCTTCCTTCCTTGTCTTTTTAGGGCCACGCCCAAGGCATATGGAAGTTCTCAGGCTAGGAACTGAATCAGAGCTGCAGCTGCTGGCCTACACCACAGCTACAGCAACGTGGGATCTGAGCTGCATCTGTGACCTATACCACAGCTCACAGAAACACTGGATCCTTAACGCATTGAACGAGGCCAGGGATCATGCCTGTATCCTCATGGATACTGGTCAGGTTCTTGACCATGGAGTCATGATGGGAACTCCAGGTCATTTGGGCAAGTTTAAACATCAACCACCTAAGGAATGCAGAAGTAGAAACATCATGTACTGTGTTCTTTTTAACTAAGAGCTAGCACATGATAAGACAATAGTGAAAAACAAATGCAGTACTATTGAATATTTTATTTTTATGTTTTTTTTAGAGGTGAGATGTTTCGTGTATGCATATATAATTAGGGGAATGATCCAGTGAAAAGCAATTAAAACTCACTTGAGTAAGATGGTAGTTGATAGAAGTTGTTTTCAGTTAAGATAATTTGTAGGTTTTAGAAAGAAAAGGTGACAGAAGAGCCTTTTTATGGAAAAAGACAAGATTTTAGATGAAGAATTTATACATAGTTGTTGTTTTCACTGTGAATTAGGAAGCTAGGTCATGTGCTATGATGTAGTGAGAGGAAGGGGTTGAAGAAAAGAATACCTATTTGAAGTAACTGCTGTTTGAAACAATTGCTGTTTGAAATAATTGCTATGCAGATTTGAAGGATTTGACCAAGTGCATGTTGCAGGATGTCTGAGCAGTGCTCAGGACCCTGGTGCAGAGATAAAAAATAGTTTGATGCAGATTTGAGAAATTTAAGCTTAAATAAAATTGAAGTATATGTGCAAGGGATGTGGAGGTGATGCTATAAATGTTTGGAAGTAATGAACCATGAGGTCTTAAAGCCGGGAGCAGATTTGAAAGACTTAGAAGTGGGTGGAAGTTCAAGAAAATGAGACTTTCCTTTTGGCTGAAGCAGAGGTGTGTAGTTCTCAAACCAAATGGTATGTAAGAATCGTCAGGAATATCATGTTAAAAGTGTGGGTTTTTTAGGATACCTCCACAGATTTTTCGGGTGGATACTTGGAGCTTACATTTTTAAACCAGCCCAGATGATGATTCAGGTCTTTAAAAATCAGTTAGAAAACAAACACTGGGAAGCAATGTCACTTGAGAACAAACATTGAGAAAGAGTCTGAAAAGGTAAATGAGGTTTGTATTGTCATGAGATTTGAACCTTTTGGGCTGAAGAATGTAAAATTCTTCCTTCAGAAAATATATTAGACCAAGGAATTTACCAAAGGTCTCCAGAAACAAATAAAGGAGTTCAGAAAGATTGCAGGATACAAGATCAACAAACAAAAATCAATCACATTTCTATACACTGACAATGAACACATGGAAATGAAAATTAAAAACCAGGTACTATTGGCAATCATCCTAAAGAAATGGCAAACCTAAGTATAAACTTGACAAAATACGTACAGGATCCATGTGCTCAAAATTACAAAATTCTGATGAAGGAAATATAAGAAAAACTTAATAGATAGTCATATGGTACTCATGGATTGAAACAGACAACATGATAAAGATGTCAATTTTCCCAACATTGATCTGTAAATGTAATGCAGTTACTGTCAAAATCCTAGCCTGATTTTTGTAGACATAATCAAATGTATCCTAAAATGTATGTTGAAAAGTACAGGTTCTAGAGCAGCTAAAGCAATTTTGAAAAAGGTGAATCAAGTGGAAGAATAGCTCTACTAATTATTAAGACTTGCTCTATAGTTCCAGCCATCAAGAGAGTCTGGTCATGGTAGAGAAATTGACACTTAGACCAATAGAATTCAATAGAGAACTCAGAAATAGACACGTACTTGAATGACCAACTAATTTTTTAGCAAAGCTGCACACTGATTCAATAGAATTTTCAACATATCATGGAAAGCTATTGGAGTAAGCAACTGGACATCCAAAGGGGGTAAAAAAAGGAAAAAAGGAATTTTGACTAAATCTCATATTTTACACAAATGATATATTAGGTAGATTGTGGTGCAAAAAAATGTGAACAGATTGTTTGAGAAGCAGAGGTGGCAGGCCCAGAGGCTTTCCCTCCCTGACTAGAGCCTACGGCTCCTTCATCAGCCACTGTGACTCCTGAGTAATTTTCATGGTTCTCATAGGAAAATAGATCTCGAAAGTGAACTTGCAAGGGTATCACCTGGAAGCTCTGTTTGAAGACAGATTTCTTTCCCTACCCTCAGAATTTCAGACTTTCTGCAGTTCCGGGAAGAACCAGCGACTTACATTTCTAAGTTGTTCCCAGGGAATGCTGATGTTGCAGGTATGGGCACCACACTGACAACCACTGCTCTAGGGATCCACAGAACACAGGGGAAAACGACTCTTCTTCCAACAAGGAACCAAGAGGAGTTTTTAAGCAAGCGATCAATGTAGTGAAAGTAGTTATTGGGAGTTCCCGTTGTGGTTCAGTGGAAAGAAATCTGACTGGTATCCATGAGGACGCAGGTTTGCTCAGTGGGTTAAGGATTCCATGTCGCTGTGGCTGTGGTGCAGACTGGCGGCTACAGCGCCGATTCGAACTTCCATATGCTGTGGGTGCAGCCCTAAATAGACAAAATAATAATAATAATAATAATAGTAATAATTTAATTTATATGTGAAAGATGGTTCTTATAAGAGATTGAAAGACCAGTGAAGAGAATGCTACAGGGGTCCATAAAAGTGGAAGGAAGGGGCATATTTAAGGAGTCAGAAGTCTAACTGCAAGTTGTTAGTGACAGACCGGAAGTCAGCAAAAAGAATGGAGAGGTCAGTTAGTGATATATTGAAGCTTCAGGATCAAAGGTTGCCTTCAATGATGCTACAGAGAAAATTTATCACTGCCATTCAGCTATGCAAAGAAAATACGGTTATTTCCTCCTAAGTTTCTACTTCAGCAAGTATCAAGAGATGACTGGAACTTTAAATTGCCAATTTAAAGGGAATGAGTCTTTAGAAGGGGAAAAAAGTATTTCCAGAAGCTCCACCCTTTTCAGGACCTCCGTGTTTAGTATATATATTCCCTGTGCTTCTAAATGTATGTCATTGTGCTATCTGAGGAGTGACTTAGAGGTCTCTGAGTGTCGGTGGCATTACCACCTCATGAGCTCTGATGTCACTCCCTCTGTGGCTGCTTTCTACCATTGTCCATGGTTACTGCTATTTGCATTCATTATGGTCACTTCTTTCTGATGCAGGTTGTTTTGGTCCAGCTGTCCTCTCAGCATCTCTCTCTCTTTTTCTTTTTTTCCTTCAGAGCCACACCTGCAGCAGCATATGGAGGTTCCCAGGCTAGGGGTCGAATCAGAGCTATGGCTGCGATTGGCCTGCATCACAGCCACAGCTACTCGGGATCCAAGCCGCTTGAGCGACCTACATCACAGTTCATGGCAATGCCAGATCCTTAACCCACTGAGCAAGGCCAGGGATTGAATCCGTAACCTCATGGATACTAGTTGGGTTTGTTAACCACTGCGCCACCATGGGAACTCCTCTCAGCACCTCTTGATCCTCTTGGCCAGACAGGTAGCAACGTCTGTTCTCTTGCATGCCATGTGTTGACCATGGACAACCAGTACTATAACCCAGCTCTTTACTTAAGCATCTTCTCCTGAATATACTGTACAACTAATCCCACACTGCACTGGAACTAGATCCTAGCCAAATAATCCCCTTTGGGAAGTTAACCACCTACTTGCAGTCTTTTCCCAGGAAGTTAAGCTATAATGCTCTCTAGGTTTTCATAGTTTATTCTTCATTTTTATAACCTTGGCTACAAGAAAAACAATATTAATGGGTCCTTCTCTTACCATTTCTCTTCTTCTTCTCACAAACCAAGGAAGGAAAGGGGGAGTCACCGTTTTCTAGAAGGGCTGGGCAAGGAAGTCCCCTATACCATATTCTCTTCATTCCTGAGGTGGCATTTGATTTTCTTTTCCATCAGCCACAATCATGGATGAAGCCAGGTGAAAAATAGTTATGTTAATAATGTTAAATATGTCAGAGAATGTGAAATAAGCAGAATATCCCAGGTACAGGGAGATACCAAATTTGCAAGAGGAGCTACTTTGTTAGGAGAGATGTTTTACTCTGCTTGAGAAGCACTGAATTTGTCTTGCTATCCATCATCCAGGTGGAGATAATCCAACAGAATTTGGGGACATGGACCTGAAGTTCAGAAATAAGACTGTGTTGATGGTACAGATATAGTAATTATCCAAGTAAATCCTCAGGTTGCCTGGTCATTTAATTAAAAACAAAACAATCAGTTAATTAAAAGCTGTGTCCTTGGCTTGAATATATTCAAACTAATTGGAGTGGTTTTACCGTCATGTGTTTTTTCCAGATGTCAGACTAGTTAACTATTTTGACTATGACCCTGGAATACACTCTATGTTTGATAGTTAATCTTGACATTTGGAATTTGGAGAATTAATTTCACAGGGTTAAATTACAGATAGTGACAGAGTAATGTAGAAATGGTTCTACTTCTTTATTACAAAAGTGATGGGGTTTCAACTTATTTCTGAGTTGCACAAAAGAAAGTACATATTTGTAATTACTTCTCCTCAAAGCTACGGCTCAAAATTTCTCTTCGATGGGGAACTTGAAAATGAAGTCTGATCACAGTGAGAACCCTTCTGGAGTCTCTTATTTTTGCTAAGTTCCTCTCTTCTCTCTGCTCCTTTTTTTTTTTACTCCCTCCTGCTCCCAACCCAAGCCAGGATTTTTCTCTATAACCCTATTTTTCCTTCTCTCTCACCAGCCAGATCTCAATATTTTTTCCTAGCTTTCTCATGTATTTGTACAACTGCTGACTGTTGGAGTCTGCCAGACTGGGCTGGGCACACTTTTTTTTCTCTTATCCCTGCAGATCTCATCCTGTCCTCTAGATCAACTGCTGTGTTGATCATCACAAATACCATCTATCTGTAGATGATGTACATTTTCTATCATTCACTCGGACCTCTGTGAACTCCACATATTTCAACCCCTGACATCTTGGCTCAGAATTATAAGACGTTCAAATTTAAAATATCCAAGACAGAATTCTTAATACATCTTCCGCATTCGTCTCCTCAGGTTGCAATAACCAAATACGACGGACAGTATGCCTTAAGCAACAGAGATTTATTTTCTCACAGGTCTGAAGACGGGAAGTGCAAGTTCAAAGTGCATCAGGGTTGGAATCTGGGGAGGATTCTGGGGAGGATTCTTCCCTTGGAGTACAGATGGCTCCCTTCTGGCTATGTCGTTACCTGAACTTTCCTCAGTGCCTTTGTGGAGAGAGAGAGAGAGAGAGGGAGGGCGAGAGGGAGAGAGAGAGAGAGAGAGAGAGAGAGAGAGAGAGGGAGCGCCAGAGCGAGCAGGGTCTTTCTCTTCTTTATAAAGTTACCAATGATATCTTATTAGGATCCCACCGTCATGAGAAAATTTAATCTTAATTACTTTCTGAAAGTCATGTCTCTAAATATAGTTACATTGAGGGTTAGGGCTTCAACATATGAAATTACGTGTGTGTGGGGGGGTAAACACAATTCCGTCCATAGCCCCATTTCAGGATTCTGGAACTTTGCTTATAGGGGAACTTGAAAGCAGAGGGTACTGTAAGGGAAATTTCATTCTCTGGTGTCTCTTCTTATAAGGATACCAGTCCTATTAGATCAGGTCAGGGTCTTACACTTATTACCTCATTTTATTTTAATTTCTCCCTTTAAGATATTACTTACAAATGCAGCCACACTGGGGGATAAGGGCTCTGACCTATGCATTTTGTTTTTTTTTGGGGGGGGTGAGAATATTCAATCTATATCATCTTTCCACCTTGAATTTTCTCCTCCCACAATCTTCCATGTCTCAGTAAATGAAAGCATCATTATTAATTAACTCCAATCCACCAGTCTTGTTATTGGCTGTATCCTCAACATCTGTGCTGAGCTGGATCATGTTTCACTTTCTCCACACTACCTCTCTATCCAGGCGTATTGCAACAGACTCCTAACAGGTCTCTCTGCTTCCACTCATGTGTATCTACAATCTCTTCTCCACAAGCATATATCGCATTATTTCACTCTCTTGCTCAAAGTCTTTCCATACCTTTCATATCACTTAGTATGAAAACAACATTCTTGCCTTCGCTACGAGGCCTAATAGGATGTATGAGGCTACCAACCTCCACCTCTCTCCTATGCTGTTGATTGTGTTATGTTGCCTCATATCAGCCTTCTTACTAGTGCTCATGCTTCTGCTTCTCCACTTTTACATTTGCTCTTTTCTCTCTATGGAATGTTCTTTCCCTGGCCCTGTGCATGGTTTGACGCTTTCATTAAGGCCCGTGTGCAAAGTGTCTGCTGCTGTTTCCATGTTTTTTGTCCTCCATTAACATTTTAATTCCTTGGTGCTAAGTACCAATTTGGAAAAATCTGCTCTTACTATCCATATTGCTAAATCTAACAAAGATGTTTCAGCTTGTGTATAATGCTGCAACACTTGACTCGTACACTCTTTTATGAACTATTCCTCTTTGCCTTTCATTACACCATTTTCCGAATTATTTATTTATTGAGGCATCTTCTAGGCATTGCGTGTGCAACACGAGTGTCATGAAACTGACATTCTACTGAGGGCAAAGGTAATGAATAAACAAATGAATGTACAGCAGGTCACTTCTATAGGACAGGCCTTTTCTAACTACTTTGTATGAGTAATAGTCCTTCTTTTACTTTCTACTCCTTGGCTCTGCACTTATTGCCACATTACATGCACTAGAATGTAAACTCCCTGATGACAGAAGGTAGAGAACATTTTTTAGCTCTTCTTTGCTATGACTCCTGTTTTCAAAATACTACTTGGCTTGTGGTCTTATTGGTCCAATAAATATTTTCTGAGTTACTAAGTCATTGTATTATTAAGCCGAAAAGAATACCAATATTTGATGCCTTCCATCTTGGTGTAACTTCAAGTAATCTTGTTTTCTGTATTTTTGATGTGGACAATTCACGTATCCACAGTTTTTAGAAAGTGTGTATAGCATTCACAGTCTTGAAGGAATCTGGGTACAGTTTACACCATTACAATGAAATTTCAAAGAGAGTTATGAGGTCACTCTGCTGCTTGTCCGCAGGGAGAGGTTTATAGTGCAAAAGGTAGAGATGGAAACTATAAACTATTTTTTTCTGAATTTAGATGAAAGGGTCAGTGTGCCTGAACAACCTTGCCTATGTCTGTGGTTTGGTGAGGAAGAAGTCAAGGCAAGTTCACATCCAGTTGATCGCCTCCTTTATACAATTTCTAGAAATAATTGCAATAGCCCTGATGGTGCCATCATTTTTGCTGTCCTCAAATATGTTTTGGTCAGTTGTGGGAAACAAAGCTAATTCTTCAAGCTCCAAAATTTATTGGTGAAATCTGCTGCTGAGGAGCTTATAACATTCTAGGAAACACCACAGTGTAGACTGAGTGTGATAGAAAATCCAAGTGAGAATCTGAATACATTTTTATTGTATTTACTGTTAGAAACATATTGCACTTAATGAATTGTGGTGTGTAAATGTACCCTTTTGAATCCATAATGAAACGCTGTTTCAGAATGTAAGACAAATACACACACATAGATACACACACACACATTTAGAAATGCAGCATCTTGAAGATCAAGTGTTGAAAATTGCACTTTTGTTGGCTATAATAGAATGGTAGATTCAAGCTTCTATTTGATACCACACCCTCTTGTGTTGTTCTACTTGGAAGTGGGAAATGAAACTTATTGTCTTTGCATTGATGGAAGCAGCAAGCTCACTTATTACAGATGCATCAAGTCCTTGGCAGCATATCTCACCCAGTCCACCTTCCACGTTTGGCATTTAACGTTTCCCAGTGAGGAATCTTCTCTTTATACTAAGTTTGAGAAGTTCTCTACTTCATCCTTTAACATCACTGCCATCCAAAGAATCCTGCTAAATGGGTGGCCCTTCAGCCGTATGATTTGTGGCAAGAACTTGAAAGACAAA
Source organism: Catagonus wagneri (assembly GCA_004024745.2). Taxonomy (NCBI): domain Eukaryota; kingdom Metazoa; phylum Chordata; class Mammalia; order Artiodactyla; family Tayassuidae; genus Catagonus; species Catagonus wagneri. The sequence goes on from PVHT021183631.1 coordinate 17,010,177, forward strand.
ATCCATTGTTTTTTCTTTTTGCTTTTTAGGGCTGCACCTGTGGCATATCAAGGTTCCCAGGCAAGGTGCTGAATCAGAGCTGCAGCTGCTGGCCTACACAACAGCGACAGCAATGTAGGATCCAAGTCATGTTTGCATCCCTCACTACAGCTCACAGCAACTCTGGATTATTAACCCACTGAGTGAGGCCAGGAATTGAGCCCGGATCTGCATGGATCCTAGTCCGATTCGTTACCACTGAGTCACAACAGGAATTCCTCAAAATCCATTTTTTAAACAATCTAAATTTTACTGCATCCCTCTTGTCACCACTGTCTGTGGAGAGGTGGCCGGTGGCAGTCATGAGAATGGCAAATCCCTGACTTGACAAGGTGTGGTAGGCAGTATTCTGGATTGCCCTCAAGGTTCTTGCCCTTCAGCGATACACAATCTTGTGTATTTCCTTCTCCTTCAGGATAAAAGGAGCCTACAATTTGCTTCTAACTAGTAGAATGTGACAAAAGTGAAGAGGACTTTTTAGATGTGATTAAGGTCCCTAATCTTTTGACTTCGATTTAGTCAAAAGAAAGATTATTCTGAATGTCCTAGACCTAATCTGGTAAGTGCTCCTCTGAAGTTAGAGACTTCAGACTCTAAAGTCTGGCTCTGAAAAAGCAAAACACCTTGAATCCTAAAGCCGAAAGGAAATGAATTATGCTAATAAACTGAGGGAGCTTAGAGGCAGATTTTTCCTAATCAAGCCTCCGGAGAAGAACACAACTCAGCCAACATCTTGGTTTAATTTCTGTGAGCTCCTGAGCATAGCACCCAAGTAAAATGTGTCTAGACTCCTGATCTACAGAACTTGTGAAATAATAGACATGTTGGTTAAGCTGTTAAATTTGTAGTAACCTATTACACAGCATAGAAGACTGTGACAAAAGGGTATAGGAAGTTAAAAATGGTCCCTGAGCAAAGACAAGGATTTGAGGCATTAGACCTGCTCTTGGCTATCCTGGCGAAAAAGAATGATGAATACTGATGAAATTCCAGCTTTAGAGTTCTTGATAATCTGAAGCTCTAGATGGTGTCTTAAAAGTGTCTGTTTATTTGGCTCATAATATCACTTATATAAATCTCACATTTTCATCCCCATCCTCTAAACCCACGTTATCATTTTTCTTTGTATACCCACTAGACTGTGCAATTCATGTGTTTGTCAAGTAAAAATAAATGCACCTCCATCTGGATAAAAACTGAAAAAAAATCAATGATTTGGAGTGCTTCAAATATATAGATATTTAGTGTTGAATAAACTAATATTCTGGATAATGGACTGATTTGAATTTTCTTTTATTTGGATGTTTTGGGACCATGCAGATATACCACCTGAAGCTGTAGATAATGGTTAAAAGCCAGATTTGTCTGTTAGTGATGACAATATATAACTTGATAACATAAATTAGAATCTGTCAAAGCCTGTGCCGATGTGTGTTTGATAAAGTGTTTGTACTTTTCCACTATACCAGAGTTTAATATATACTCAAAGTGAATTATAATAATACAGCCTTTCAGTGAATTACATTTGTAGTTCACTTCCCATAAATGGAGCTTCTTATTTCTTATTTCTTTCTCTCTTGTTCATTGCATCCAGTTTCATTCTTAAATGCCCAGTCTCACTGGAAATGATTTATGACAATGGAAGAATATCACACTTGAGAGTAAGAAAGAGCAAGGGATTCAATGTGGCAGAAAAGAGACATTCTTGTTAGGTCTAGCTTGGAGAATTTTGATCCTGCAGGATAGATAGTGACATGGAGTCTGATGTTCTGAAATACAGCTATGTATGAACATGTGTAACTGATAATTTTCTTGTACTATCACACTTCTTGTCACTGAGAATCCTTCACAGATTGTCACACGAGATTGGTGCCTCCAAGCTTTTTCAATGAAGTGTGTGAGAGACTGCTAATTCACAAATAATTCTGATTTAGATGATGTGACAAGAGTCTTCCTTGTAGATGTATAGGGACTACAGTAATTCAGAAAAAAAAAAGTGGAAAAGAAGGGGGTTCTAACTCAAGCGGGGCATGAGTTCTCAACCTATTTTAAAATTTAGTTTACAATAACTGTTTAATGTCTGATTTGCTCTGGCATACAGGGAAACTTTTTAAAATTGTATTGAGCACTGGAGGTTGTATATATTTTATTTTTTCCCTTTTTTATTAAAGTACAGTTGATTTACAGTCTTGTACATATATATGTGTGTTTATATATATATAAACTGAATAATATATATAAATTATCAATAATTATTAATATATAAAGCATAATATTTATGTATAAAATATATATTATTAACCACTCAAATGTGTCTTTAGTTTGCATATTTATACTTTTATCTGGTGAATGGATCCATTGCATTGTTGGAGAATCGTATTTGTGAGGAAAGTACCTTCTGGACAATCAATTTAGGTATGCTCTGGGATTACAGAGCACTTGTTTCTAAGAATCTGATGGTGGCGAGGCATGGAGTCGAGTGAGAGGTGGAATGGGAATATGTTACTCAGGAAGCTGGATTAAGTGTTTTTACATTAATCTCTTAAATGTATGGGCTTTTTAGACATTTCTCATTGCAAATAAATACCACTGTCTCACTATCAGGAGTGATACTTTTTAATACAATTAATACTTGAGTTTTAAAGTGTTTCCATATATGTTATTTCAAGAAGACATGATCTCCTTTAGGAGGAGAGTAACATTTTTGTTTTTGTTTCTGCTGAAGGTCACCTTGGGCGATTGAAAAGAAAAGCATTCCTATGCATCCAGATACATTTATTTTTTGGCTTGAGTTTTGTAGCAGGGAAAAAAACAACAGTTCCCCACTGTTTCCTGTTCTTAGCAGGTCCAGCTCCCTGCGGGTGGTCTGTATACTTGTGGAAGCAAAAGCTTGTCACATAAAGGAAGGGGTTGCCCGTGGACTTTAAACTTGGTATCCCTCAGCTGGAATTTCTGAGATTTGGCATAAACTCTAAGGAGAGAGTCTAGGTTGGAAAACACCTCCCTTTAATTAATGATTTTACCTCTTTCTCAGTATAAATTTCCCATGTTTGAAGCCATACTTACATTTACATATTAATTTATATTATTGATTTTTGTTGTGACATTGCCTTAAGATAACGTTTCTACACAGAGAAAGGAATTATATTTCCTATATTTTGTTTCAAGTCAAAGTGAATTAGTGGGTAGTTTGGTATCATCGATCATTAAGATGGAAATGAGAGGGTAGTAATTTTAACTTAATTAAAAAAACGGACAAGAAATTTCAGATCAAATACATAACTTAGACAATATAAAGTTGAAAAATGTCAATTTTATTCTTCTATCAAGGCTACATAATTAAAATACCAACTTTATTTCTGTAAGTAATTGATATAATCTGGTCTTTGTGCTATTTTTTTAAAAATGAAACTTTCATCTCCAGTACTATTTTAGGTAAAAATCGTTTGCGATATTTTGCATTTCAGGAATGGTAATATGTCCTTGGCATTCAGAGATAAATTTGATACACCTGGTACTCACAGGCTAGTGAAAGAAAATAGACAATGTCCTGTGATAGGAACGGAATGAAGGAAGTACAATGACCTTATGAGCCATATTGTTTTAATCTACTTTTTGTACAAATGTGGACATGAGAAAGAATGACTCACTTACCAGCAGTTTGTCATGTTTAGTCAACTTGAATTCGTCGGTGGCTCTTTCGTGTTTGGCTGACCTTGCCTGAGTTATTATTACAGATGAGACAGCAGGACATTGAAGAGACTGGGCTCCAGCATCAGATAATAGGCTGAGTGTGAATCCCAGCCCTTCCCTCACTTCCTAACTCTGTGACCTCGAGCAAATGATGAGGTCCCCAGTGTGCATGACTCCATTGCAACAGCAAGATAATAATAATGTCTCCTTCACTGGATTGTGAGCATCAAAGAGACGATGCAAATAAACCACTTAGAACACTGCGTCAAGTATTAATGATGAACACAAGCTATGGGTTTAGAACTGTAAATTCCATGTAAACATTACAAGTATGATATTTTAAAAATAAGTTCTTGGATCATAAGATAATTGGAAGATTTTGATAAAGACAAGATGACCAATTTGAAATCAAAATTAGATAAAGGCAAGTATCCAGTGTTCAGTGACATGGCACTAACCAATAAGAAAACTTGCAGGATATCAGTGATAAGAAAGATGAATAGACTCTGGCAAAAACTTAATTATAAACTTTAAACTTATGAGAGAATTTTCTGCCCTTGAACTCATGGCCTTTGATAGGTTCCCGAAGTTATCTCATTTAATGTGCACAGGAATCTTGTGAAATGTAGGTGATTATCCCCATTTTATAGGCGAGTTAACTAAGGTCCATAGCGCTGAAGTGAATTGCTCATAGCTATATAGGTAGCAAAATGCCGTTTCTGAATTTGAACCATGGCTTTTGACTCTGAAACCCAAGTAATTAACTGCTTCTTATCTCCTTTGGGAAAGCTGAACGTGGGCTGTGCTTATACAATATGAATTTGGATAAGTCAAAAAAGAAGAGACAGCCATCTCACAGTGGGTAATTAGCTGGGGCAAAGTCTCATAGATGGGGAAACTGTGGTTGACAGTGAGAGACCCACTTGGTCGACACGGTTGAGTTGAACATGGGATTAGTATAGTCGGGGCTGCTATCAAAACAGTATACTAAGAAACTCCAAGTACCTCAAACAAATACATTCTTTTCCATATAATAAGAAGTTAAGGATAAGTGGTTACTAGGTAACTAGGGATAACTTAATGATGCCTATCAAAATAAAATATTTTATTTTTATTGTTTCTCTTCCGCATTTGTGATGCAGTGAATTTTTTCCATATGCTTGTAATTTTATGGTTATGTTTCAGTTCAAAGTAGAGAAATGGAAGAAACTTAAGGAAGAAGCCTTAAAAACCCATGCCAGCGATGATTGTCTGCTTTCTTTAGGGAATCCATAAGGTTCCCTGAACTACCACCACCCCAGGCCCCAACCAAGTAGACTCTGCCTAGGTCTCATTGGCCTGAATTAATTCACACAGTCACCCTAAACTGTTTGGAGGCTGGTCAACTTTCAGAATAATTCAGTCTAATTTTTAGCTATGGGTATGCATTTTGTTGTAGTAGCACAATGCCCCCGCCCCCCCAACCAAAAAAAAAATCTTGGTGGCATTAAGGACAAGAGAAAAGAGATTATGGAGAAAACATAAGTTTTTTTTTTTTTTTTTGTCATTTTAGGGTCGCACTGTGGCATGTGGAGGTTCCCAGGCTAGGGGTCTAATGGGAGCTACAGCTGTTGGCCTACACCACAGCTCACAGCAACGCTGGATCCTTAACCCACTGAGCAAGGCCAGGGATTGAACCCGCAACCCCATGGTTCCTAGTCGGAACTCCCATAAGATTTTTTTTTTAAAAGTTTGGTTTGGAAGTGATTCTTTCTATACTTGGCACATGCACTTTACCCTTTACAGAATAACTTTCATCTCTCTACCGTTTTCCTCAGTGTCCCACTTCCCATCATTTAAGCTTAGCTAATACATGAACATTCATCAGCATCTCCAGAGGACATTTCCTGAGTCACCTGTATAAGGTAGAGGTCTCTCTGAGGGTTCCCACCTCCGTGTTTAAGACTCATCATACCATAGTGTTTTCATTTATTTTTATTTTTCATCTCTCCAAACAAACTCAGTTCTTTGTGGCTTGGACATTGGTATTTTTGTATTTACAAAATCCAGGTTGAGGCTGAATGATCTCCATCACTGTTCTTAGAGCACTCTACCAAAATGGCAAAGGAACACACAGGCACTTTTCTTTCATCAGTATCTAGGGTATGAAAGATCTTGTAAATCTTTACTTGAACCTAGAAAGAAAAATATTTACTACTTGGATCTTAACTAGACAGACAATATTTAAATTTCTTCTGTGAAATTCTCTGCTATTGAAACTTGCAGCTATAATCCTTGAAGTTTTCTTGTAATTGTCAGGTTCTTCTTATGTGTTGTCAATGACATCCACGAAGATTGTTTGAACAATAGCTCTTTTAATGTGAAACATATCTGGAAAGGACCTGAGAGGACAAATGATCTCTGTTTCCCTGTACACAAGTTTATGACCTATCATTGAGTATATGGTATAAGAAAACATGTAACATATAGGACACGGAGTTACCTGAAAAGGCAATAAGGCCATGGTTAGTCTAAAAGTAAATGAGCAAAATTGTTCAATGGCATCTTCCAAAGCACAGCATGATATGGTCAAAGAATACAGTATATGAAATCATGGTGGGCCTGAATGTTTCCTCTGCTGGTGGTATGTTTTTGTTTTGGTCAATGTTCCTATTTTATTTTATTTTATTTTATTTTATTTTTATTATTTTTGGCCACCCCGAGGTACATGGATTTCCCAGGCCTGGGAACAGATCCAAGCTGCAGTAAGACCTATGCTGCAGTGGCAACAGTGCCAGAATCTTAATCCACTGTGCAGGACTGAGGATTGAACCTGTGTCCTAGTGCTCCAGAGATGCTACCAATCCCCTTGTGCCTTCACGGGAAAGCCTTCCTAAATTTTGTAAGATGTACTTTCTTCATCTGTAAAATGTTCGTTAAAACAGACTTCACAAGATTCCATGTGATATGAAATATTACGCATTCACATTAGACCTTCTTATTTCCCTATTTCCCTCCATGGTTTGCTGAATCTCTTCATGCTTCAGAAATCTGAGTGTTCCTTCTTTTTGTACCTTTTGTTTACTTTGGAATGTTCTATCTTCTTTGTTTCCTATCTCCCTCTTCTAAAAACTCCTACTGTTCTCAGTTAAGCTAAGCCATGTGGCATTATATAATAATAACAAATTGAATATAATAGCCTCCATTTTTGAGTTTATACTCTTTGTCGTAACTTTGCTAAAGATTTTCTCATTTAATTTTCATAGGAGCTCTTAGAGAAACTATATTGCAGATTAAAAAGCAAGATTTAGAAGAACATTGATAAATTCATCTATTTAACACATAAGGTTAAGTTTCTAACGTGTACCCAGAATGAGAGTTAAGACTACCATGGACCCTACTTTATCATGAAAACCAGGATTCAAATTCCAGTCTATCAAGATTAAGATGCATGATTTAACAGCTCTGTTCTATATCCTAATTGCTCAGGTTCTTCTTAATTGAATCTGAATTAATCCACAACAAAATGTTAAAAGTATAAATGAATTCTCAAATTTTATATTTCCAAATAGAGAACTTGTCAGAAACTCCAGTTTTATTCTATCTGATACATATATTTTAGAGATAAGGAAATGGAAGGAAAGAGCATAAACTTTGGAAATGGTAGAGGAAGACTTTGAATCAGAGTTTCTCACCTTCCTATGCAGTTTCTTCTCAATTTTTTGTCCTCTTTTCACGGCCGCACCCACAGCAAATGGAAGTTCCAGGTTGAATCAGAGCTGCGGCAGCCAGCCTACACCACAGCCACAGCAATGCTAGATCTGAGCTGTGTCTGCAAACTACAGCACAGCACAAGGCAACCTTCTATCTTTAATCCACTGAGTGAGGCCAGGGATTGAACCCAGGTTCTCATGGACACCAGTCGAGTTTGTTACTGCTGAGCCACAATGAAACTCTAGTTTCTTCTCATTTTTTTATAATGATTTTTATTTTTTCCATTATAGCTGATTTATAGTGTTCTGTCAATTTTCTACTGCACAGCAAGGTGACCTAGTCACACATACATGTATACATTCTTTTTTCTCACATTATCATGCTCATTTTTAATTCACTACCTCTCAAGATAGTGTCTTGTATTAGTCAGGTTATGCTAGGTTATGTTGTGGTAACAAGGGCACAACAGAACAATTCTACTCTTATTTATTCTTATTCTACTCTTATTTACTCTTACTCACTTTGCAGACACACCTGGCTTATTAAGTAGGCTCTGTTCAATGTAGGACTCAGGATGATTAAGGCTCCAGATTAATTTATGTCACCAGGATCATCACAACAAGTGGCAGGGAATGTGGCAAATCATGCAATGTCTCTTAAAATTTGCTGCCAGAAGTAATAAACATGACTTCTATCCACATTTCATTAGCCAAAACAAGTCACTTGGCCCCAGCTGACAAAGGGAGTAAAACATTCAATCCTGTTGTGTGTCATGAAGAATACAGGAGTTCCTGCTGTGGCCGAGTGTGTTAAGAACCCAACATAGTATCCATGAGGATGCAGGTTCAATCCCTGGCCTGCTCAGTGCCATAAGGATCTGCCTTTGCCTCAAACAGTGGTGTAGGTTGTAGATGCGGCTTGGATCTGGAATTTCTGTGGCTATGGCTGTGGCTGTGGTGTAGGCCAGCAGCTGTGGCTCCAATTGGACCCCTAGCCTGGGAACTTCCATATGCTGCAGCTGTGGCCATAAGAAGAAGAAAAAAAAAGCACAGAACATTTGTGAAGTGTTCCCAAGCATGCTTTTTAAACATATCTCAACCCTAGAGTATAACAGCATTGTTAGTTTCACATCAACTCCTTACAAAGCCATTGATCTTCTGGTAAAACTTGTATCCTTTTGCTTGTCCACAAAGATAAAAAGTCTCAACATTTTGTTTATCTGTAGTCAGAAAGTACTTTCTTAAAAGTTTCATGTATTAGCTTTGGTTAAATGTCATTTAAAACTTAAAATGCTCTCCTCAGGGTCTCCATTTCCTTTCTTTCCTCTCTGAAATTAGCATGAGAAACAAATCCAAGAGAAGTGAAGCCTAGACTAGTCTAGACTAGAGGCAATTGTTACCCAACATAACTTAGCACATCCTGACATAGGCAAAAAGAGTCTATTCATTTAGAAAAATCAATAACTAGAAGAAACTGTGTAAGGTGTTAAGAAACCCTTATTCAAATGCTGGTGATGGCATTTCCTGAGTTTATGTTCTTACTTACTAATTTGTTAATTAAGAGGAAGCTGTACAGGCAAGTACTGGGTTAGTGTAATGTTTCCTGAAGTCCTTGTGGATTTGAGAGTCAGAAAAACATGTATTTAGATCACAGCTTAACTGTATTCTCAACTCTATAACCATATTCTCAACTCTATGACCTAATTAACTTCGTAATCTTCCCTAAAATTAATTTTCATCTCTGAAAAGTGAAGGTAAACCCTCATGTGGAATATGGGAAAACTGATGAGAGGGGTCACTGACAAAAGAAGGCCACAATTCTAATTTATTAGATCTCTGCAGTTTTTAGCCATTGTGTTGCCTGCACTAAACAGGTCAACTTCAAAATGAATGAGAGTGCTTAAAATCAGGAAACCAAATTCTGAAAGAATTCATCAAAGCTAACTCTGGTTCAAGTAATCCACAGCCAGTCCTGGAAATGGCTCTGGCATTGATTTTTGTGGGAATGCATTTTGGAACCTGTATTTACATTGCCTCTTCCCACAGTTCACTTTCACACCTGCTGCTTTAAGTATTGATGATCATTGCCTCTTGCCCACTTCCTGTTTCTACTGTTCAGAGTAGGTTTGACCTGTGTTATGGATGAAACATTAGTTTCTTCCCAGCTCCTATGTTGAAACCTAGTCTCCAGTGTGATGCTTTTTGGAGGTGGGACCTTTGGGAGGTAATTTGTTCATGTAAGTGGACTCCTCATAAATGGAATAAATGCCCTTTAAGAAGAGCCATGAGAGGGTTTATTTCTCTATCTCTCCCCCCCATCAAGTGAGAATATAGCACAAAGAGCTCTATCTACAAATCAGGAAACATGGTCTTACTAGACCCAAACTCGCTGGCATCTTGATCTTGGACTTCCCAGCCTCCAGTACTATGTGAAGAGGCCATTTCACTTTTTTCAAGGAAATTCCTTGGATCAAATATACTTTCCATTCCGTTCTCATACAGTAGTGGTAGCAACTGTATTTGTAGTCATAGTAATTTTAAGACAGTTACAAAAAAGAGAAGAAACTTTTTTGCTAATTAGGTTGTTTCAGACCCAGGCAATGTATGCCCCGTCCCAAAGACCTACACTAGAGATAATCCTGCACCCTGGTCCTCCTTAGCTTTGTCCCTTAGGACAAGAAGTGCATGGGTACAGGGCCTCTTCTAGATCATATTGGGTTGCCTACAGCACTGAAATTCCCTTACTCAATGTCCCTGAACCTATTTCTATTCCTGCATAGGCCTCTTGCAGGCCCAGTGGAATGGCCATTGTCAGCATCTGGGAGGCACAGGCATACGGGAGTGGATGGAGCATGGATTTTAGGGGATGTGTGTTCACACATCTGGCCAGGACATTCTTTATGCTGAGGAACAGAATTGGAGGAGGGAAGGGAAGAGGTGAAATCCAGGGGTCTCTGGTGGTATTCTATTCTTGGGTCTGGTGAATTTTAAGGATGAACCTTCTAGGGGAGAGAGATGGGGGGAGAAAAAGAGGGTGTGAGTGGGAAGGAGGAAAATGCAAAAATTCACTTGCATTTCAGGTCCTTGAAAGTGCATTCTTATTTCTAAGGGAAAAGAGAGCTGAAGCTCACCTCACTGCAGAGGTGAGAATCTGGTCCCTGCAGAGGTGAGAATTCCATCCCGGCCTGACACAGTGGGTTAAAGGATCTGGTGTTGCTGCAGCTGTGGCATAGGCTGTACTGTGGCCCAGATTCAACCCTCAGACCAGGAACTTCCATATGCCTTGGGTGTGGCCATAAAAAAACAAGCAAACAAAATCCCCACAATAATTTGGTAGGGTCAGATCAAGGACTTTTCTTTTTTATTGGGCTCTGTTAGTAAGGAAGGACACAGAGGCTCAGTGAAAGAAAACAGGGAGTAGCTTACTGTTGGGATGATTATAATTGCTCCTGGGAAACCAAAAATGCTCTTGAATCTTGATTGAAGGAAACAAAACTACCCAGTTCCATGAGTCTTTAGATGTGGCTACTGAGGTAGTTCTCTGTTTCCAGTCTTCCCTAGTGTGTCCTTACAATTAAACCTGATTCCCTGCGACTCCATTCAGTTTCTTGCAAATTCTGTTTCTTGTAAACCTAGAAGAGCTGGACTAACACAGCTGCCTGGGGAAATAGTTATCCTCAGTGCCACTGCCACTCTCCTCATGCCTCCAGAAACTCAGAGCTAAGATGTTATGAGGGATCCTTGCGTTTGGGTTTGAAGTTTTCCAAATCAGAGCAGTTTAACCAATTACAAATCTGCCCGCTGTTCCCTTCAGTAGATGAGAGGCAAATGCTGGGAAAGCCCAACCCATGACTACTTTGCAGATGGAGAAATTGACCTGGAAGCAGTTTTACTGGCCCCAAGCCAAAGGATGAGTCTACGCAGAGTTCAAGGCACCCATTTGACTCTGCTTCCTTCCTTTATCTGTACATTCAGGCTCCTTGACTGTACATTTTTTAAGTAAGGAAGCTCCTTAGTCTCTTTCAAAAGTTTGGGACTAAATACAATACTTAGTTCAAATCCTTTCCCTGCCTTTTTTTTGGGGGGGGGGGTTACTTTTGCAAAATGCTGAGAGATTCAGTTCATTGACTTTGTTGCACAGGCTCATCCTTCTCTGCACAGTTCTAATTGCTAACTCCTGTTGAGAGTCATTGTGTGAAGGTATTGTTAGGCTTCCATGCCCTCTCAGTCCCCAGCCTTTCTTCTTAAACTGCCAACAGCGCCAATTAGTACCACATGTCGTGTGAGTTCGCACAGGGGTCTTTGCAGCCAAGTCCTTAAAATGTATCCAAAAATGCAAATTGGCCTTACAGACAAGTTCTTGGGTGTGAGTTTAGGGGAAAAAGTCTAAGGACCACAAAGTAAATATCAGGGTTTTATTCCCTGTACCTCCTGGCATGCTTTAGACCTTTAAAGGGAAATGTGCAAAAGGACTTGGAGGGCTCCAAAAGAGAAGGTATGACAAAATGCTTTCCATAAAATCAGAAGAGTCCGTCTTTTATAACTAAGCTGAGGAACATTAAAGGGAGAGAAGATGCGTGCCTGGATTTTGAGCCTATCTCACAGCAGAAGACACTGAGTTCTCCCCACCAGCAGCAAGTGAAGATCCCTCATGCCCCTCCCAACACCTTGGATCTTTTTACCAGTTGCAAGAAATTCAGTCGTATGCATCAAGGACCTTGTTTGTGAATATGGACATCTAATCTTGATTTTTGTGTGTGCTTCTTCTCTACAGATGTGCTCTATCATCCCAAACTGTAACCAAACCCCCAGAGGTTTTTGTCACATTTTCTTCTGCTGCGGTTGTATGTTTCCGCTGAACTCAAGTATGGGGTCTGTCTTCCCTGGAGAATTAACAAGATTCTTGGAAAGTCTCTTTATGCATCTCTGCCCCAATCTGGAAGAAGGCTGGGGAGAGCAATGACATAATAAATGGCCCTATAAATGCTTGAGACTTTCATAGGAGCTTTTTTGTACCATTGACTTAATGATCAAATGATCCCTACGAAGTAATTATTGCTTCCCTCACTACAAAGGTGAAGAAACTAAAGTTCAGTGAAGGAAAGAAATGTGTTCTAATTCATAATCTATGAAGGGGTAAATATGGTATTCAAACCTAGTTGTCTCATTCACTGGTACTGTCCCATAAAACATGGGTGATCATAGAGGTTACATTTTATGCTTTTATGAAGCACTCCCAAGCACCATGAATAATGTTTGGTGCTTTTCACTAAGTCTTCCCATAAAACTAAAGGTATCACTTGCAAGGTAGGAGCAGGCAGGTTCGGTGACTTGCCCAAGGCCACCCAGCAGGAAGTGACAGAAATGAAAGTCAAACACAAGTCAGCTGGTCTTTATAACCTCCCCTCCTTCATTGCATGGGACTTTCTGCTCTATTAAGAGGCATTAGTGGAGTTTCCATCGTGGCTCAGTGGTTAACAAATCTGACTAGGAACCATGAGGTTGTGGGTTCAATCCCTGGCCTTGCTCAGTGGGTTAAAGATCGGGCATTGCTGTGAGCTGTGGTGTAGGTTGTAGACGCAGCTCGGATCCCGCGTGGCTGTGGCTGTGGCGAAGGCCGGTAGCTAAAGCTCCTGTTAGATCCCTAGCCTGGGAACCTCCATATGCCACGGGTGCGGCCCTAGATAAGGCAAAAAGATTAAAAAAATAAAGGCGTTAGTTGTCTGAGACACATTGGTTGTGGGGTCCCTTCACCTCTCAAGAGAAATACCAGGGCAATGTGGGTCATCACAACTCCAAGATGTCCTGTCAAGAGGCTATCTGTAAGTTTCCAGTTCTGTATGTTCACTTATAAACTCAGTTCTCATTTTTCCTTTGTGGAAAATCAGCCAATACATTCTTCAAGAACCTTGAAACATGCTACAATATTTCTTAAAATAAGCAGAAGGCACTTGGTCCCTGAACATGGATTCCCACATTGGTATAAGATCCTGTTTCCCCAAGTTTCCCACTTATATGAAGTTGCTGGGGTAAATAGGGCATTTAGGGGAAACATACCCAAGCTCTCCTTGTACCTGACCACATGTCATCCCCATTAGCTAACCAGATGTGGGCTCCCCTTGTTATATCACCAACATCACTCAATGAAACATATTTGTAGATGTGCTGGCCAGTTGGTGCTCTGGCCAATCAGAATTGAATTCTTTCTCTGCATTTCTTGTGCTGAGCATGCCAAGTGGCTGTCCAAATCACAATTTGGGCTTTAGCAAGAAAAGAAAAATCTTGATGACCAGATAAACTCATTTCCCTAATGTATCAAGCTTTCACCCCAAGTTTAAAAATGATCATTCTTGATCCAGCTGGGTTTAGTCAGTGACCTGAGCTCTGTGTATATCTTATTACCATCACGCAGCGGCACAAACCACAGCCTGTCTAAGTATTTGCATGGAAAACAATCCTAACCAAAGATTACGCAGTTTGGGTTGGGAAAAGCAATCCATTTCATTTACAAACATCTGCCGGAAAGGTCAGGCACAGGCTGGCCAGTCCCTGGGCTCTGATTCTGGAGACTATTTTTGTTGAAAGTACTGTGTCCAAGGGAAATTAAAATTCAAAGAGAACCCAGCTTCAGGCAGAAATCTTTGACAGTTAACTCAAATTCAGTCCAAACTAAGATTTCACAGTCTTTTTCAAAAGGTGTTAGACCAGAGAGATAAATGAAAGGATTTATTACTTTTATTCAAGAACATAGAGGAATAGTATAAAGTGTTTGTGTGTGTGTGTGTGTGTGTGTTTGAAAGAGAGAGAAGAAAGAGATCTGTTGGTACATCTTAAATTCAGGATTTTGTTCCTTTGTCTGTAAAGAAGAAATTGTTTTCAGGTAACCAATGTGCTGCTAACAAAATATGGAACATTTGATTTAAATTTTTTCTTGGAAAGCTATGCTACCACTCAGGTTAATTTAAAACAAATTCCCCTCATAATAATGTGCTGTTTAAGCAATGGAAACAACAGAGACTATCAGTTTCCATTTCAAAGTATTAGAATGAAACTTCTTTCAGCTTGGGGTCAGTGAACACATACTGTTGCAATTCCATACAGCCTGTGCCCCAAAGAGCTGGTCTCCCTGATCTGATCTGACCAGGGATGTATCTGTCAGGGAAATTCATTACCAGTCTCCCAGCAATGCCAAGTGAAGTGAACCGCTCAGCAGGGCACCCTGTACATATACAAGAAGCAAAACCTGCTACTATTTGTCGGCGATTAAGAGAAATTTCCTTTTAGGATCCACAAATATGGCTTGAATTTAGTGGGGTCTATTTTGAGGGGGTGGGGAAAGTTGGGGGGATAAAAGAGGAGGGGAAGTTTCAGAACACCTCTTCTCATGTAAACGGAACATGGTGCTTCCACTCCTGGTCTACCAAGGGGAGAAAAAACACCAATCCAGCAATCTTTCTTACATGTATCAAATTCCCATTTTGCTTTTGGGCTAGAGTGTGGTTAGGGCTGAATCCAGAGGCGGCCTTACCCTCAATAGCTGGGAAACCGCCTTTGTCATCTGTCCGTTTATTTTGACTGTCTTCGCTGTTATGCTAATTATAACCTAGCAGCACTGCCTTTGTCCATCAAAGTGAACAGATAGAATTTGTTGCATTTGTGTTTGAGTCTGACCTTGCGTTTGTATGGGTGTTCGTCAGAATGGTATTATCTTCAACTTTAATTAGAATTTTAGCTCAGAGACCATTTGTCCGTTTGTGATTTGAAACCTATTGTGATTTGAAGCTCAGTGGTCTACAAAGGTGTGATTAAAGACAGCTACAAGTTCTTTGAGAAATGGAGTCTAAGTCTACTCCACTTAGGTTGGTCTAAATGACTTATTCAACTAATGGGATGTGAAGGAATTGGCAGCTGGACGTTCCAAGTTTAGGTTTTAAGAAGTCTGGCAGTTTCCTTCCAGGTCTCTTGGAAAGCTCACTCAGTTAGCTCTGAGCTACCATGTAAGAAATCTGAAAGCCCCCCACCCCAAAACAAGACCACCATCATGTGGGCTCTTGGTCAACATCTGAGCAAAGTCCAGCATTTGGACCATCCCTGCGAAGATGCTAGAGATGGTTTGTATCCACTGGAACAGCCTGTCGACCTGATGGGTATCACCAAAGTGACAAAACCAGGAACATGAAAAATTTCCCAACTCACCTGTCAACCCCAAGAGCAGTAAACATACATTGTTTTTCTGGGTTTTGTTTGTTTGTTTAGCTTGTTTATCTTTTTGGCTGTGCCTGTGGTGTGCATAAGTTCCAGGCCAAGGATTGAATCATCATCACAGCAGCGACCATGACAGATCTTTAACCCGCTGAGCCACCAGAGAACTCCCATAAATTGTTTTAAGCCATTACTTTCAGGAATATTTGTTAAGCAGATATAGATTACCGATTCAACAATAAAAGCACATTACATTACACACTAGAATGGTCATTTGGTTCTATTTTTTTTTTTTTGCCATTTTAAAAAATCTGTTGAATCTCAGATTGATTTTCTTCCTCTTAAAGCATCCTCCGTCTCTGCCCCTGACTAGGAAAAATTATATCCTCATTTTTTTATTAATTCCTCCTCTCTTAATTTTAAAATGAATTATTTGTTCATGTCAGAAACATAAATTGGACATCTACCAAGTGTAAATTATCATTTTCGCTGTTGGAAAAATTGAAGAGCTTTTCATTTTCTTTTCTGTAAACTTAGCACATACGTAGCTGGAGCTTGACATATGTTAAATTTGCTAAATTCAAACTGAGGATATATTCTCTTTTCATCCAGCTAATTAGTTTGATCTGAATTGCTACATTTATTGTTGTACAATAGAGATGATGAATGTTGATAGCGAATGGAGACAAGTTCAAATCCTGTCTTGGCCAAATATGGGGCATGTGACTAAAATGAAACTTGTTTTTGCTTTCTCTGCTGAAGCTAGAGGATCTATGGGTTCCATCACATTTCAGCAGGTCCTTAGTTTCCCTATTGGTAAAGTGGGACTATTGTTATTTAACTCCTAGCATAGTTATGAAAATTAAATAAATTAATGCATGAAAATGGCTTAAATCTGTGTCCTGTTCATGGTAGCACTAGAAAAAGTACCTGTTAAATAAAATCATTTTTAAATTAAAAAAAATTAATTTTAAATAAAATCATTTTTAAATTAAATTCTCATGCCCTGTTCTTATTTTGCCCTTTTGGCCTCTTTGCACTTCAAATGAAGTAGCGTATTTATACATTGTTTATCATTTTTAAATCTTAAGTAATAGATAAGTTGGAAAATAATTTGGTTTAATACTCATGTCAAATGTATATGGATAAAACCACTTTGTTTGTTGATCAAAATACATACCTGATAATCCATGACTGATTCATGTGAGAAGGTTTTCAGATGAGCCCAGTGTTTTGATTCTTCTTAAAAAAAAAAAAACCCACCTCATTTATTGTTGGTTTACTTGTCTAATACTATTGAATGTCTCTGAAATGATACTTGATCAAGTTCTCGCCAATGTAACTACTGTGTACTTTTTCCCCCTTGAAAATAGTTTTAATTAGTTAATATTTGAATCAATACTAGGAATAGAGGTGGGAGCAAGAAAACAAATAAACAAGAGGGAGTCAGGAATACAAAAAAAGACACATTATGAATTTCCTGGCAATCCAGTGTCATTGGCTCCAACTCATTTCTGTTTCAGACTGATCTTTATACTGAGATTTTAGAAGTTCAATTACATTTAACTTGCTAATCATATTCTTTAACTTGGGTAAATATAGAAGTAGGAGCTTCTAATTTTTACAATTACTTATGGGCAACAGACATCCTTAGAGCTGCAATTACACTGGCAAATTATATTCTTTGTGTAGAGCTACATAAATATGAATATATACATAAATGTATACATTTGTTTCTCTGCATATATCACTGGCTTTAAATATTTTATTTAAGCTGATGTGCTCAAGTAAAATTCGAGAGCCCATATATAGAGAAACCTAAGGACTTTTGAAAAACCGTATTTATGTCTAATTTCTAGTAAGACATCAAAAGGTGATTGCCTTAAAAAAAAAAGCAGAAAAATGAGACTAAGCAATTGCAAAGGCATGGAAATCAACTACTGAACGTTATATCAAACAAATATTAAAAGTAAAGAATATAATGAGTAGGAGTCAGGGGCCATTTTCCATGCTTTTACTCAGTATTTTCACTCTGACCTACTGTTTCTTCTCCTATAGCACCTTACATGCTGTGCCCTAAATGCTCATACTCTTGACTTATTTTCTGGTTAGACTGTGGGTTCCTCCAAGATAAATTACAATGTGACTATCTCTGGTTTGACCGACATTTCATTGAGACGATTTGTTTACCCTGCTGGGTTCTTCACTTGCCTATAGAGGGCTTAGATTACATTTTATCCCTTCCTGGCTTATTATCTCAGAAATCCAGCACGTGTTACAGAATTTTAAGTAGAACTTTTCTTCATGTCTTAATTTTTCTAATGGCCTAAAGCTAAAGGTAATAGACGACAAGAAATCCTGTGTTGTAGTGATGGCTGCTACACACATCTCCATGAAGTTTAATAAAAATTAGGCAAACTGACTCTCCAACTACTAAAACCCTTACCCAGCTCCAGTACGTATAGAAAAAGGCTAGAAATTGAAATTTAAAAAGTGTGTTTTTTTGTTTGTTTTGTTTTTTTGTCTTTAGTCTTATGCTGCATCTGCGGCATATGGAAGTTCCCCGGCTAGGGGTCGAATCAGAGCTGAAGCCACCAGCTTACACCACAGCCACAGCAACGCGGGATCCAAGCCACATTTGCGACCTACTCCACAGCTCACGACAGACATCACAGGATGCTTAACCCATTGAACAAGGCCAGGGATTGAACCTGCGTCCTCGTGGATGCTAGTGGGGTTTGCTGAGTCATGATGGGAGCTCCAAAAGCATTTTTTTGTTTTGTTTTTGTTTTTGTTTTTTTTTTAATGAAAATCTGAAGGAGAAGAAAGTGCTATTAATGTTTTCTGTCATCACAGCATGAGGGAAAGAATCAGATATTTTTCCTTTCCCCTTTTCCACTCCCACACTCATTGAAGGAGAAATGAGAAGAACCCTCATGAATACTTGTTTGTTTGCTTGTTTGTTTTCCAAAATGATGACTGGCTTCTTCATTCCCATGTAGACTTTTGCTGAAATGTAGGCTGATGCCCTGATGTTACAGCAGCCAGCAGAGCATAAGAATGTTCTCACGACCATCTGATATATGTCTGTGAAAAGACTTATACTTGGGCTTTGCCTGGAAAAGCCAGAAATGGGAAGGACATCTGGTGGTAACCATTATAGCTGGGCAAGACGATAGATCTGCAGCAGAGACAACTATTATTTTTATTATTTATCCAAACAGGGAGACTATATTCTGGTGAGTAAATGTACTTCAGGAAGGATATTGGGCTTCGAGTCCCCATTGGGCCCAACTGACCCCAGTAGAAAGAGGCTGTGGGTGTACTGTCTGGGTCAGGAACAGAGGCGTGCAACATAAACCAGGGTCCATCACTTCGTCAGGAAAACAGTGCAATTCAGTCACTGGAGGGGAGGTGGAGTAGGAAGGATCTTAAAAAATTGCCCACATGCTTAAGGGTCATTATTTTGATACCTGACATAGCAGAGGTAGCTACCAGTCACCTGAGGCTTTGCACTCAGGACTTTACACCTTGTCTATAAAGACCTCTAACCTAGAGGATCTCTGGCAATGGAAGACAAAGTCACAGGAGTGAGGAGAGCAATGGGAAAACTAGACAACGCTAAAATTTTAGTTAAGAGCACCTAGTTTGTTTGTTTATGCTTTTTAAGGTCACACCCGCAGCATATGAAGTTCCCAGGCTAGGGGTCAAATTGGAGCTGTGGCCGCTGCCTGCACCACAGCCACAGCAACACGGGATCTGAGCTGCACCTGCAACCTACACCACAGCTCATGGCAATGCCAGATCCATGACCCACTGAGCGGTGCCAGAGATTGAACCTGATCCTCATGGACACTATTCAGATTTGTTTTCGCTGTTCCACAACGGGAACTCCAAGAGCACCTAGTTTTAAATGCACATTTTGTTGAATTTTGGCAAATGTATACACCTGTGTAACTACTGCCAAATCAAAATATGGATCATTATATTCAGCTCAAGGAGAAGTTCCCTTGTGCCTTCTCACAGTCTGTTGTTGCCTGTTTCCGCTCCTGATCCTAAGAAACCACTGATAACCCTGCTTTCTGACACCATGGATTAGGCTTTATTCAAATTTCAAAGAAATAGGATGATAGAGTATGTGATTTTGTGTTTTACTTCATTAATTTATTCAGTGTGTTTTTTGGGGATTTATACACACTGTTGCTGTATCGGTAGATTTTTACTCTTTAATTCTGAGTGGTGTTCTGTTATACAGCTATACCAAGACTTTGTCCTTTCATCTACTGGTGAGCTTTGGGGTTATTTCCAGTTTGGGGCTACTATGAATGGAAGCTATTATGAACAGTAAAATCTTTGTTTTTATTTTCCTGAGTAAATAACTAGGATTGCAATTTCTGGAATATGTGCTAAGAATATGCATTTAACTTACCATAAGCTGTAAAACTATTTTCCAAGCTGTACCATTTTACAGAGTCAAAAGCAAATGTATGAAAGTTCCAGTTGTTCCATATCCTTATCAAAACTTAGTACTGTAAACATTTTTAATATCAGCTAATTTAGTAAATGTCGTGACATTTCATGTAGGTTCACTTTGCATTACCCTGTTGACTAATGATTTTGAGCATTTAAAAAGTATTTTTATTCCCATAAATTTATTTTCTGTTGGGAAATGTTGAAAACTTTTGTGTTGGGTTATCTTATTATCGAGTTGTAAGTTTTGGTATCCAGTATATACTAGACACCAATCCTTTGTGAGACGAATGTATTACAAATATTTTCTCCAAGCACGTGGCTTGTCTTTTCAGTTTCTTAACCATAACTTGTAAAAAGAATATTTTAATTTTATAGAGTCCAAGTTCTTATGGTTTCGTTTCATGCTTTTGGGGCTCCAATTTAAGAAAACTATTCCAAACTTATAAAAATGTTCTCATGATTTCTTCCAGAAGTTTTACAGTTCTAGACTTTATAGTTAGGTCTATGATCTGTTTCAAGTTAATTCCTGTGTATGACAAGAGATAAAATGTGGTTTTACTTTTTTCTCAAATTATCTATATTTCTCCAAATAAATCCGTTAAAAATACTCTCTGTTCCTCACCTGGGCACCTGTGTCATATTCATATATATATTAACTGTATAGGAATGGGTTAAATTATGAACTATCCATTTATATGTTTTTCCTTATGTGGATATCAAGAGGTCTTGGTTTCCACAGTACTATATAAGTTTTGAAATCAGATACTACAAATCCTCCGGATTTGCTCTGTTTTTTCCAGATTATTAACCATCCTAGGTCTTTTGCATTTCCATATACACTTCAAACTAGGTTTTTAATTTCTATGGAAAATCTGTTGGAATTTGATCAGGAGTATATTAAATGTATAGATCAATTTGAAGAGGATTGACATCTTTATAACACTGAATCTTCCAATCTATTTGCCTGGAATGTTTCTTTATTATTTGTACTCTTTTTATTCACCAATATTTTATGGTTTTAATTCTATGGCTCTCACACATGTTTTATTAAATTTAATCCTAAGAATTTTATATTTATAATGGGTAGTACTTTTTAATATTTCATTTCTAATGTTTATTTGCTGATATACAGAAATACAATTGGCTTTGATATACTGACTTTACGTCCTATATTCTTACTAGTTCTCCTTGTTTTTGGAGATTCTTCATGTCATTTGATATAGAAACAGTATTACTCTTCCTTTGTAATCTCTGTGGTTTACTTAATTTATTTTTGAAATTCTTAGTATATTTTTTATTTTAAAATCAATAAATAGTTAAAATAAATTAACCTATTATAAAAAAACCTCTTCCCAATTTTTGAAAGCTGAGAAAAAGTTTCCAAGTTATTTGGATGTTTGGATGAGATATTGTAAGTCATCTAGATAAACCTCTTACCATATAACCCTAACTCTAACTTAAGATTAATTCAGCATCAAATTGAACTCAAACTGACTTAATGCAATACTGACAACTTGCGGATTAACGAAACTGAGATGTCTGGAGGTTAGCAGGTTGCAAGTGGGTGATCAGCTCCATTTCTCAAGAATATTTTAAAATCTACCATCCTAGAGTTCCTGTCGTGGCTCAGTGGAAATAAATCTGACTAGTACCCATGAGGACACAGGTTCCATCCCTGGCCTCCTGGATCCCTGACCTCAGTGGATCGGGGATCAGGCATTACCGTGAGCCATGGTGTAGTTTGCAGATGTGGCTCAGATCTGGCATTGCTGTGGCTGTGGCATAGGCCAGAGGCTGCAGCTCTGATTTGACCCCTAGCCTGGGAACCTCCATATGCAGCAGGTGTGGCCCTAAAGAGACCATAAATAAATACATAAATAAATAAGTAAAATCTACCATCGTCCTTATGTTGGTTTCGTACTCAGGCTGCCGTTGATCCTAGAGTTACAGCTATCTAAAGTACGTGAGCTTCGTGACACTCAAATATAAAACAAATGCCTTCTTTCCTCAGATGGCATCACCGAGGATACATGCCCATCTCTTGTGGACAAAGTAATTGCTTAGCCTGATTGGACTCAGCATGAGATTAAATGCCCGTGGTTGAGTCAACCAATGTGATAATAGGTAGCACATGGTGGTATATTTATTTACTTGTGTTCCTTAGGCCCTACATTTGAGTTGGGGCTGCAGTTAATTCCTCTTAGTCAACACCATTGATGTTTAATGGGGAAAAATAATACAGTGTCTTCTGTAAAGACCACGTGCATCCTCCCCATTCATGAATATCCAGAGGGGCCTGCATATTCTCTGTTGTGGAAAATTTATTACAATCTGCCCAAGTCAAATGTTTCCAGTATTCACACATTTTGATCTTTATGTCACAGGTTTTATGTTTGAGGATGAATTGGAGGAAAAAAGATGCCTACCTCCGTGGGTGGATTGAGTCAGTCTTAGCACTTATTTAATGGTTCTTACGTATAAGTCAGAATTCTAAGTGCTCTGTGTATTGTAATTATTTAATCTTCACAATCTCATGAAGCAGGATCCAGTACCATCTGCATTTTACAGATGAGACAACTGAGACACTTTGTGGTTAAATAACTTGTACAAGGTAGAGGTTACAGATACATTGGAAGAGCTAGGATTTGAATCCGGTTAGTCTGGCTCCCAAATTCATATTCTCAATCATAACACAGTAATACAATACCACCTTATCAATTGAGAATTCCTAGTGTATAGAGAGGTGAAAAAAAATTGTAAAATCTGTTTGACTGATTGGGAAGACTTGATCTAATTTACTCTATCTATCTGTCCATCCATCCATCCATCCATCTACCTATCTATTTACCCATCTACCTGTTCATCGACCCATCTAGTGAATCCACCTATTTTGTTAGGGATAAAATTAGGGGGAAGTATAGTAACTGCTTCCAAAAAGTTTTGGTATTGTATTTTAAATACAATGCATATGCACTAATTCATTTATTTAACCATTCACTTACTTTTATTCACTAAAAATTTACTACTCATTCATTCACCCCTAGGTGTTGGACCAGTTCCTTGGAATACAGAGATTTAAGAAAATCTTCCTGTTATAAAGGAGGTCATAGCAACAATGTTTTTGAAATTGTGGGTCATGACTCATCAATTAAAAATTTTTAAAAAAAGAATAAAAAATGTTGCATATGACAAGTGTAAGTGTTGTCTGCTTTCTGTGTTTTACGTGTGAGTGAATATTCTGTGTGTATGGTTTATTGTATAAATGATGTTTCATAGGTTTCTTATTTTGACTATGTAGGGCACGTTCCAAAATATTCTAGAATTACTGCCTTAGAATCTAGTCAAACAAAACTTTAGACCTTTCCCAAACACTCTACTTCCTATTATTATATTTAATTTACTTGAGGAAAAGCGCTGGACCTTATACTCTACTTTGTTCCTTCTGGCACCCATTCTAGTAATTTGTTCAGGGTAGCTATTTGAAGCAACTGGTTGTCTTCCTGATTAATGAAGAAGTGTTTTATTTGAAATTATTGGTGTCTGTTATTGATCTATATCTTCTTTCTTTGGATTTAGTTTGTAAGTCACTTTAACAATGTTTAACTTTGTGATAAAACAAGCTGCTGGTTGACCAAAATTTTAAGTTTTTCAACCAAATTTATTTTCCTCTTACAAACAGAGCTGAAGCCTTGTGATCAGCTATCACAAAGCAATAACTCTTGTCCTCTAACCTTATTAAAGCAGATTTATCTTGTCAATATTGAAGTAAAATGGCTTTAAATAGTATTACTAAGCCCTAAGCTAAGCAATAGCTTTGCCGTCGAACTTCATGTTTTCTGGTTGCAGCATTTTATGGATTTATTCTCCTCACTGTCAGCATTTAAAAAAAAAAAAAAAAAAAGAACAAAAAGGCTAGCCAGAAAAGGCGACATTTACTGAAGACCACAAGATTTTGGCTATGCAGAAGACCTAACATTAAGGAATCTGGGTTGGAAATTGCATGTGTGCGGAACAATTTTATTAAGTGTGTCATGCTTCTTACTACCTCTTTCTCTTTACCTTTAACTTCTGTAGGCACATAAAGATGTGGCATGATTTCCACCATTTTCTTTTAACTAAAAACATTTTCTGGCATAGAAATTCTAAGGAAAATATGGGAAGAAGTGATCAAAGCAAGTGATTTATTCTCTATAAGAAAATGGAGTAGAATAGCCTTTATAGGATGTTCAGGACTTTTCTATAAAGAATGCTAGTGTAGTTAACATTCCCATACTCAATCTAATTTTTTCTAAACTTATTAATAGTCATCTGAAAAAGCAATTCTTTAAAGGAGTTATTCATGCACACAAAGCACTCCTTAATTTACTTTCATTGCAGTCTAAAATGGGACTTTAAATTTTATCTACCTGTCGATCTATCTATCTATCATCTATCTATCTATCCATCTATCCATCCAGCTATCAGTCTATCATTTACCTACCTATGTAATAAGTTCATTCATTCATTCATTCACTACTTTAAACATAGTTAAAGGAAAAAGAGAATCCCAGAGGATTAAAAGACAGTGAGAGCACTCTCTATGCCTAATTAAATATTTCACAAAAAATTCTGAGTAGAAGCTTAAAAAAGCATTTCCTATGATAACATTGCATAAGTACAAGTTGAAACAAAAGGCACATCCACACAAATTTATCTTTCAAAAGCAGACTATTGGAAAGCACCTGAAAACATTAAAAAGTAGCTCACAGTGTTGTGATGTCTTATTGTTACATATTGAAGTCACTTATTAATAAAATAAATTGAGTAAATATCTCTTGCTCCCAGTTATCAGTCCATTTCCCAGTCAACATGGTAATAATTAGCAGAGACACAACTTGTAGAAGAGAAACAGTCTCATCATGAAGGTATTTTACATCTTTATTTTGTAAGTTAACTCACTATAATTAGCATTGTGTGGTTTAGTAAATAAAAGTCCTTATGCTCATACAAAATAATTTCTTCTTGACCTGAAATTCAAATGTAACCCAGTAGCCTAAATTTTATCTGACATCTCTAACTAATACAGAGATTTTTTCTGTATTAGCGCTGGTTAGTTAAAAAATAAAAATAAAAAGAAAACACTTTGCATAGGCAAAAATCACCAAATTAAGAATAAATCTAGCCAAAGGAACCTAAGCCTTCACCTAAAGAATCAAATAAATTGTTTGATCCTTAAATGTAGCAGTTTCCCATCAGCATTTAGATATCAGTGGTTTAAGGATATTGGAGCTAAGTTTCAAGCCGTCCTACTAATGGATATTTTCCCTTCCTAACTGGTTGTGTTGCAATGCTTTGTGAGAAATTTTCCTTCAAGGTAATGCTCTGAACTTGGGGATACATTCTCTGTTTCAAGGTTGGTTAATTGGATGGCTCTGTCAGATTCTCCTTTTCAGAAGTCTGAAGGAAGGAGTAAAGAAGATAATACCCTCCCCATACTCTAGTTTTTGCCATCTCCAATCCAATGATTAGGAGTAGATAAAGCATTCAAAAAGCTGTGTCTGCAATATCTTCAACACTCTGAGAGGGAGGAGAATGGGATGGGGAAAAATCAGATTTGCCCCCATATAAAAATGACTTCAGGCCTAATCTAAATTATGGGATTTCCCAAATACTGAATATACGAATTATTTTAGAATTCTTTGCATGAATGGTGCTGGGAGAGGATAGAGAGATCACTTTTCAAGGTTTAGTTGTAAAATGCCAGAGTCTCATGTGGCATACTTGGATTAATTCTGCATTGATACACTAGGTACTGTATTCTAATGCAGATCCCCCAAATCTGCAAACTCTGTTTTCATAACCTATTTACTGTCAGATTTCTATCAGTGCTGAAATGCCTAACAGTCAAATTAATTCAAATCTGCCTTAGCATCTCTTCACCTCAAGATTAAAAATATTCATAATACTGTGTTACAGAATATTTTTCCATGTTTTCCTTACAGAGCTTACCTAGTTTAGATTTTTCTAATACAACCTTTTGATCAGCTAACTACTGAAGCATTAGCTCTATTTTCCATTGCCTCAAAAATTGGTAACAGAATCTGAACTTTTGACCCCATCCTAGCAAAGTAGTAATTAATGTCAGATACATTCTGATAACACTATTAAAATTGTTTGCAACACTTGAGTAGCTAATTAGAGAGAGTAGATTCCCTGTATTACTTTACCATGCCTCCTCCCAGGGTGAATATTATCTTTCTGATTAAACACAATGCAACACCTAACACTTTAGAAAAATAATCAAATAAAGCATATTTTGGTATAAAGTGTGTTTATATAGGGAACAGACTTAACAAAATGGCAATTCCTTCTCTTCTGTCATTGAGAGAGTGAAATGGTATTTTAACCCAACACATTCTTTACATGATGATGGCACCGTTTGTGTTTTGAGAAGTTATGAAACTCAGCTAAGGTCATGGTTGGGTCTTGCAATCTCTTACAAGATTAATTTTTCCAATATATTTTGTGGGTGTAGAAAGGATCAGAGGAGGCGTGTAGGTCATCCTAGGGTCTCATGAAATTTTCCTTGGACACCTGCTGCCCATTCCACATTTTTTTCTTTTTTTTTTAATGAGGGTTACTTCAGCTTGATGAACCAAAAGTATTTTGTCTGTTATTTACTCATGAACAAATAAATCCCATAAATTTCTATATTATTTCCAGATTCGGTAAATACTCAACTAAGGCTGGGAAATTAAGACATATTTTTCTTTCAAACATTTTTTCAACATTTCACATTAATTAAAGCCTAAGATGGGTTGGCAAAGCTACTAAAGTAATTTTAAATCCAAGACTTTAGGCTGTCAACACTTGGTCAAAGTAATCTCTAGTCTTTAATAAATCTCATGATTACTTCACACAGTATTATAGGATTTTTTTCTCTTTAAAGTGGATGTGGTAGGCACGGTGTTTTCTTTTTCTCTCTTCTAACTGCAAGCAATACATCAGAAATGGATAAGAAAATTCAGTTTGAAATTTTCAAATGACCATTTCAAATACTTTGAAAAAATTATTAAAACATCAAATGAATAAAAGTATTTTTTAATACTAAATATTACTAAGGAAAAAGATTGTAATTTTATATTAGATAAGGAATTGGTGATAACTGGCCTTTGCTTAAACATCATGTTGGTTTATCCGCATTTCCAAGGTGTATTCTCCTCTGTTAGAGCGGACAGATGCTGGTACACTCTGGTCTTTTCCATTTGGTCTTTGAATACGTGATTCACATCACCTAACAATTCCTCACATTTCTTATCTAACTCCCCAATTCCTACAATTTTCAAAGAAAAGTGTCTACCATGAGGACATTTCTGACCTTTCAAACACATGTCAACCTCTCATTTTTTTTTTTTTTACATTTTCTTCCTAGTAAGTAAAACACAGTCATTCATCTTTCTCAGGTTACTTAATTATATTCCTTGCAACTGAATGCTATTCTTGCAAGGAATATAATACATATATACGTATATACATATATATCACCAAAACCTTACTAGAGATTTTACTGTGAACTGATTATTTACTGTACTCCTGGAATGCATTAATTCACTTAATCTTCATAACAAACCAAGAAGGTAATGACTGCCATGTTCTCTCTTTCTGAGCAGGGGACTCTTAGCCTTAGAGATGTTGAAGTGTCCTAAAGATACCAGCTGGTCTACACTGAAACCACATTCTTTACACTATGTCATATGGCTGCACAATAAGGTTCTAGTCAATACTCTAAAGTCAACCATGAGTATAGGTTGAGATGAGCAGAGAAATTGTTCCATAAGTCTTCAGATTTACATAGGGGTAATGGGCTTCAGAAACTAGGATACACCCACCTTTTTGAAACCCACTCACATCGGCTGTTGATCAGCTGTGCTGGAACTGACATGTATGAGCGCGCCCCTCCCCCCCCCAGCTCCTGCTTATGAAGGGTAATATTCCTTACTCAAGGTCTACTGATTTATCACATCTAAAAAACAAGCTCACAGCAATGTTTTGTCATATATGTTTTTAAATTAAAGTATGGTTGATCTACAATGTTATGACAGTTTATGCCGTGCATCAAAGTGATCCAGGCTATATACATATATAGACATTCTTTTTCTCCTATTATCTTCCATCATGTTCTGTCCCAGAGACTGGATATAGTAGGACCTCATTGCTTATTCATTCTAAATGTAATAGTTTGCATCTACTAACCACAAACTCCCCACACATCCCATTCCCTCCTTCTCCTTGACAGCCACAAGTCTGTTCTCTATGTTTCCACAGCAATGTTTAAACAGGTGTTTGAACAAACAACTGGACACTATGGCCTAACCAAAAGCTTGGTTAATAAAATTAGCCATAAAACATGTTTTGCATGTAGATTCGTATGATACAGAAAGATAAATATAAAGATAGGAAATAGAAACTGTTTAGAAGCTAAGATTGAGTTTTTTTTCCCTAAAATCTTAAGGTTATTGCTAATCAAGTATGTGTGAGAAGGAATTCTAACTGTGGTTCAGTGAGTTAATGATCTTGCCTGTCTCTCTGGAGGTGCTGGTTCAATTAGCAGCTCCACACAGTAGGTTGGGGATCCAACAATGCTGCAGCTGTGATATAGGTCGCAGCTCCAGCTTCGATTCGATTCCTGGTCCAGGAACTCCCATATGCCATGAGTGCAGCCAAACAGAAAAAAAAAAAGGGGAATGTGTGAGAAATAATAAGCTTCCTCCATCCCAAAGCTCATGCGATAACAGATAAAATAAAAATAAAACGATCTGTGAATACCACAATGCTTTGAGTCACATGAGCTGGAAATAAAATTGAGACTGAAAAAGGTGGTTTTCAATGTTCCTTTGTTTAGGAATTAATTCATTCAAAACAAAATATTTTAGTCTTGAAAAATATTTAGTCTTACGTATTCAGCAATACTTACCGAACATATTCTATATTACAGACACTTTTTAAAAACTCTGGTGAGACAGCAAAGAGCAAAGCAAACTCTAAATGAATTTCACTTTTCGATACGATCACCAGTAACAAAGAAGTAAAGATGGCCCATGTTACAAACTAATGGGAAAAGGAGTATTTTTAGAGAGGTTTGTTATATGATGTTTCTCTAAGCAGGTAATGTTTGAGCTGAGATCTGAATGAAGAATGTGAGTTCTGAAAGATCCAGGTTGGCCTGGTGGGTAAAGGATCTGGGGTTGTCACAGCTGTGGCATAGGTGGCAACTGTGGTGTCGGGAACTTCCACATGCAGCTGGTGGAGCCAAAAAACAACAATGAAAAGAATGTGAGTTCTCTTGATATCTGGGGAAAAGGGAAACTGAAATATTAGGGATATTCAAGAAGCAGCTAGAGATGAGCGTGAATGGAGTTTAGAGGAGAACAACAGGAGATGACCTCAGAGAGAGAGAGTGGGAACTAGAATATCTATGCCTTTGTCGGTCATGGTAAGGATTTTGAACTTCACTCTTAGTGAGAAGAAGCCGTTAGAGAACTGGAGTGTAGGAGTGATAAGACTTAGATTTTGATAGGATGCTTCTGGCAGCTCTGTGAGGAAGATTTCTAGTAGAAGGCTAGACAGCAGTATTTGGAGAGTTGCTTGACCTAGGATGGGAGCTGTGGAGAGAGTGAGAAGTGGTAGGATTCCGCATGTATTAAAATATATCTTTCTGAATAGTTACAAAGGTGTACTGGTACAATTTTTAAGATATTTCCCAAAAGGTCTGCTCACAGGGAAATACCCTTTGAACTTTTCCAGATATGTTGGTGTTTGTACATGGGATTTATATCCTTTCTCCTGCATTTGCTTGCTCGGCTCCAAAACCATGTTCCCTTTCCATCATTTGCTAGGAAAAGACAGTAATCACAAAATCACACAGTGGGATTTGCGAGGGGAATGGAAAATCCGAGAGCAACTTGTTCCACACAGGGGTGTGATAGACCTGTCAGGGTAGGTCTGGACTGTGGTGGGTATCATGACCAGCAGCTCTTTGCACAGTGGCCTAGGAGAGGATCAGCATCAATACTTGGGAACAAAACTTCATGTGTAAGCGAGTTCCTTGGGGAGAAAGTATTAGGTCCATCTTAGGGCTGGTTTGTACAAACAAATAAGAGTTTTAATAAGAATTTTAATTAAATAAGAGTTTTAATAAGGGTATTAATGTGAGTTTTTGTAAATTAAACTCAAAATACTAACTCCAGCACATATCTTCATGTGCACGTATGAGGGAGATGGAAGTACTGTTTAAATGTCCTGTCTGGACCATAACTTTTTAAATAGCATATGGTTGACTCTCATTATTCTCAGCACATATGTTCTATACATTTGCTGTGAACATGGAATTAGGAAATACTGAACCCATCCCTTCAAGATGCCTGTGAGCCTCTTGTGAGAATATTTGCATTAATTAATCAATGCATAATCTTATTTTATGTGTGTCTATGTTTAAAGACACTTTCTTTAATATATATTGTTGAGTCATTAGCCATTTAAATCACCACCAGTGGTACTATATCTCAAATCTGAAGGAAGTGTTCTAACGTATATATTTTTCCCTAAGGCTCATCACAGCTTCCCTGCTCTGAGGGACACTAGCAGCACCCAGCGCTGTGTTTGGGGGACATTTGAAACGGCAAGATCACTCCCCAAAGCACCAAAATTAAAAAAATGCAGCATTAAATAGACCATGAGAAAGTTGTTTGCAATATGAAAACTGAAACAAGAAATCAGAGTATCACCTTATTTGACCTCATCTGGAAATGTACACATCAGGCCACGGAGACCCAATTTTTTTGCCACTCTGCCTGGGTCTGCTAAAGATCAGGCAAACACTGAGAGTATGGACTTTGGGATAACAAATAGATTTTAGGGAGCAAGCAAATTTGCAAATATGAATTCACAAATAATTAGGATCAAATTTGTTCCTGTGGCAATGGGCTCCAGTGAGTTGAAAAATGATGGGCAATGTACATTCTACTTCAGTTTCCTCCTTTTTGTAATTTCCATTTGAACAGCAAATCCAGGATCTATGTAATTCCACTGGAATTATTTTATAATTTTCTGGACTATTAAGCGATGAATTTATGCAGTTTGGAGTGTGGATCTTTTTATCCGCCATTCAGTCTCTGTACATCTATTACCACAGATTATATATTTCTAAAATGGGCACAATAACACCTCCCTCACAAAATTGCAGTGAGAATGATGCATTGATATCTAGCACATTGGGGAGCACCTGGAACGTGTTCATAAATGGCATTTCTTTTAACTAAGCCTATTTCACACCCAACCCTGTTGTTGCTTCATGGTCCCTCTTGGTTGTTCTTTCCCTCCATTTCTAGGAAATCCCAAGTGAAATATAGGACTGTTTTTCTGCAGTTGCTATCTGAGATTGTGATATGCTAATCCCGTCCCTTTTTTATGAAGGATTTTTCATCCATCAAACCCATGTTCTTTTGGAAAATAATGGAGAAAAAAATTATAAATTAAAAAAAAAAAACAAGCAAACAAATGTACTAATAATGAAGTCATATTTCTCAGGATTTGGTAGAACTGGCTTTCTCTGGAAGATTTATAAAATCTAGAATTACTCTTTTATATAGCTGTATATTACAAGTAAGAAAAGATCCTGTGATAGGCAGTGAGCCTTTAGGAGGGTAGAAGTCATGGTGACTAACAGAACAACAGTAATTAAGGATCAGAATTCTAAAGCAGATGTTTGCCTGTCTTTGTGAAAGAGTAGGAAGAAGAATTTAGAGTTTATAAAGAGTGGACTTACCGAATTAACATGGCCAAAGTCAAATATTTTTCTGCAATTTAAGTCTCAGTGATACGAAGGGGAATAACACCAAATGATAACTTTAATGGTACAATCACAGTAACAGTAATCAAATCATTAATTTCTTTTGAGCATACATTATCTGTTGAACATTTTGCTGAAAGTGTGCACCGTTACTTAGTTCTCACAACTATCTTGTGATATGAAAGAAATTTCTGTCTGTTTTAGATAAGGAAGTAAACTTGGGAAAGCTATGGAAATAATCTAAGGTCACAGTGCTTGTAAATGAGGGGACTGTGATCAGAACTCAGGTCCCTCTCAAGGCTTGGATTAGTAATGAATGCTGTGAAACATTCTAATCAAATTGCTAGTTTGGTATACAGTTTGCAAAACATCAGGATCCCAAACCTTCTAAAGAAGACTGTCAAAGCCTGATTTAAAAATCTTTCCTCGACCAACACATCCACTTCAAATAAGGTGAGGCTCTTTCATCTGAGAAAAGCAAAGTAAAAAAGGGCAGCCCAAACCATGCAGAGGACAACTGCTTTGTTAGAATGGTCGTCAACATACAAGTTTTGTTAGAAAGTACAACATAAAATTTAGAAGGTACATCTAGATTCAGAGAGGCAAGAATGAAAATTATTACAACCAGAAAACATGTTTCATTTACATAGAATAAAACACTCTTTCTTGCTTCCAAGTTTTCCATCCTGACCTCCAAATATGGTTTATGTTGGAAAATGTTTTCATCTCAGTTATTTTGGTTTCAGGGAAAGAGAGAACATTAAAACTCATCTCTATCCTGTAACATTTCTTTTTCAATCAACCCCAGCTTTCAGTGAATAAAAAGTAACAGAGTGCCTGTATGGGAACATAGAAAACAGGGAGATAAAGCTCTTAAGATCTTCCCCCCCCCCCGCCTCTATAAAGAGGCTTATACAATGATTGGAGCAGACGTCAGGAAATTAGACCAAATGGTAGTGTTAAATCCATTAGCCAACCTACATTCTCCAGTGAAAAATGACATAACTTTTAACAGTTTGGGTGAAAAAATTAAATATGTGGCTAGGATCCTTAATTCTTTTGTGGGTTACTCCCCTAGCAAGTATTTGCTAAAGTTTCACCATATGTACGTTCCTTGGCTCACACTTCAGATCACGTGTAAAATTTAGTTAACAGGCGTGGTATTCTCAAAACAGTTTAAACACTGAGAGGTCCTTTTCCATTTCTATGGTAGCTTTTTATTCCTGAGTTAGTTGTTTAGGGTTTAGGGGAATAAGGGAACAGGAACGTGTGTGTTTCTGTAAATGAGTTTTAGATCTTAGTCTTATTTAGAAAATATAAAACATTCAATTATCTGGTCTTTCATTCCTTGGATTGAAATACTTTTTTAAACTTAAAATAATACCATTTACTAAAAATCAAAGGAAAACACGTAGAAGAGAAATACTTCCTGTTGTTAACCAAATGAATTTGAACTTTCAGTTTTACCTCTAGTTAAGGAATGTTTTGCAAGTCAATAACACCAATAAAAAAGTCCTATGAGGCCAAACATTACATGTCTCTTTTTTTCCAGAAATTAAAACACCTCAACAGATTTTTGAAACTAATGGTCAGAACAAAATATTAGCTTTAGAGGCTAAGAAGGTACTTATAACATAAAATGGGCAACCCTATACATTTATATGACCATGTGTCCTGTTTCTAAGGAGAATCCTCCTTTAGACGGAACACAGGTAGACTCAGAGAAGATGGAATAGGTGACTCCCCAAGGATGTGACATAAAAAATATTCAGTGCCCCCCCGTCTCAGTCCAGATTCTTGTTTGCACAACCTGCTGGGGTACCTTATCATCACTATGAAAGAGATTCTTCAACATCTACAGCTTGGTTTGATAGCCAGTTGAGAGCAAGTCCCTTCAAGAAGATGACTCAGATAGGGCAGAGAAGTCATTCAAAGGGCTCCCTGAGGTCAAGACTGAGGCTGCAAACTATTACATTTGGAATGGGTAAGCAATGATGTCCTGCTGTATGGCACAGGGAACTATATGCAGTCTCTTGGAATCACTTGGAATCTTGACCGGATCGCTGTGCTGAACAACAGAAATGACATAACACTGTAAATCAACTATATACTAGTAAAAAATGTGATTAAAAAAAGGAGTTGGAGGCTGTAAGGAAAACACGGTATTCTGGGCTGCTTGGCACCGTGACTCAGGGAAAGTCTTGCTTCTGATGGTCAATCATTACGACATGGATTCCGGTGGACTCCCTAACTGACAGAGACAAAAGTTGCTCTTTCACATTCTAGGTAGAAAGTGCACACTTAACCAATCCTTTGACCTGGGCCCTGGACAGAAAACCCCGACTCACCGTGCTTGGGGCTGATATCACTCTGCATGGTCACTTTGCCTTCTCCTGACTTATCGCATGGAGTCCACACTGGGATGCGTTGTGTCCTGCAGTTCCTGGGACCCTCACTTAAACCCTGTTGAGGCCAGTGGACCAGCACACCGGGACGTGCCAAGTCTACCTCATCAGGATACAGTCATTCTGCCTTATTTGGGAAGAACATGAGAATTTTATGGGCTAGAAAGGCAGTTCACATACATTTAAACAAGTCCTTTGGTTGGCCTGTGAAATTAGGAAGTCCAAGGAGGTGCAGCTTATTTTAGGCATGTGTCAATGTCAATGTCAAATAAGGTCACCATGTTTGATTTGTTGGTTTCTCTCTTTCCTTTTCTTTGATCTAATTCCTTTCATGGTTGGCTGCAGAAACAGCCATCTGAGGTTGGAGTTTGTAGCATCCTATATCTGTGATTCCAGAGAACAAAGGGAAATTTTCTCTGTTTCTGTGTCTATATCACTCTCCTCCAAGAGGACTTACACTGACTCCTCTGGTTCGATCTCAATCTAGCTTTAAGCATCTGTCCACCTAGTTCTGCTGTGCAGGTGTGGAAAAGGCCTCAGTTACTCCCATACTCAGAGAAAACTTGTGCTGAGGGGACATGGTTGAAAACAATTGTGGGGAAATGTTCAGGGCTTTACTTTAATTACAATGAAAAAACAACAACAACAACAAAATAACCCAGCTACGTGGTGATAACTGCCATTTACCAGAGTTTTGTCCGATCTGACAAGTTTGTACTGATAGACATATGCTCTGGGGAATTTCATACCTGTTACTCTGAATAATTTTTTTCTCTGCCAGTCTTCGTGGGTATTTGCTATTAGAACTAATTTTCCTTCAAAACTAAGAGGATTTTGAAGCAAAAACAATGGTAGGCAGCACAACCACTGTTTTTCTTTCTGCTCATCATAGAAAGAGATCTAAATTTTATAAATTCATGAAGGACTTGAGCTAATATACTGTTCTTTTTTGACTTTCCAAACTCTTTAGAGAAACAAGAAATCACTGAGAAAGGGAAAGAGGTGATGAAAACTGAACCCAGAAAAAAAACAAGCCTTGACTAAAGTTTTTGTGAGTACATCTGCACTTTAAGAAAATGCAGATAAATCAGCAACAAGCAAGTAAATCAGTAAACCAACTAGTGTGAAAACTTACTACCAGATTTTAAAAAGTATAGTTTTTGGAATTCATTTAATCATTTTGTTCATGAACTTAAAAAAATGGTGATGAAGCAGGGTGGAAAATTTTTAAGTTTGAAATTAGAGTTTACTGGGTAAAAAAGAATAGCAAAAGTCTGAAATACAAACTAGCATAAGCCAGTGGATGACAAGCAGAATTTAATTTACAAAAAAATTTTACAAACATGCTAACACACACAGCTTTCCAGGAACAAGCCCATGACAAAGGAAACATCCTGTCTCCGATGTGTTTGCTCCAAAATATGTAGACAGAGCAGTAGTCTACTCAGGCATACAATAAAATGCACCCCCGTAAAAGGTGCTATTTTAGCATTTATCCTTCAGCTCCATAGAATATCGTTGAATGTGCGTCAGCGATGCTTCAGAAGAGCTTGTTTGTCACTGGAATTATGTTTTATTTATAATAATTGACTCTATTTGGCTTGTGTTCCAGCTTTTAAGAGACCACAGTAGAGGGATCTTGATACATGTGAACCCTAGAGCCAATAATGTATCTAATTAGGCTGCATTTTGCAATGGTGAGTCACTTTTAATCTGAAAGTATGACCTTTATTGATGTACAGTGATAGTTAATAGTATAATGAGGCTTTGAAACAACTGAAAACAAACACCAGCTGACTTATTCACAGTTGTACAAGGATATAATACACTGTGATTTCTTAAATGTATTTTCTCTATCTTTACAGAGATGCCAAAGGGAAATTAGCTATGGAAGCATCGATCAATCAGTACTTTTAAAGGACTTACTGGGGCTCACAGAACTGTGATAAGCACTATTATTTTCCTTTTTTTTTTTTTTTTTTTGCTTTTTAGGGCCTTACCCGCGGCATATGGAGGTTCCCAGGCTAGGGGTCTAATTAGAGCTACAGCCGCAGGCTTACACACCACAGCCACAGCAATTCAGGATCTGAGCCTCATCTGTGATCTACACCACACTTCATGGCAATGCCGGATTCTCACCCCACCGAGAAAGGCCAAGGATGGAACCTGCAACCTCATGGTTCCTAGTTGGATTCGTTTCTACTGAGCCATGACAGGAACTCTCTGTGATAATTACTTTTAACACAACAAGAGAAACATAAACTATGATATCTTTAAGCATGTTAAATTGTATCACACTGTCAGCAACTGCAATTTCTGTTCACCAGAGTTACTGCCCATCATGGGCTGGAAGAAAGAGAATTTAAGCTAGGCCTTGAAGGATCTACCAAAGTTAGAGCAGCGGAACCATGGGTTTTGTAGAAGTGAAGACAAAATATACAAAGATAAAGTGGTATAAGTGGGAATGCATGTTCA
This sequence comes from Catagonus wagneri, assembly GCA_004024745.2. Classification (NCBI taxonomy): domain Eukaryota; kingdom Metazoa; phylum Chordata; class Mammalia; order Artiodactyla; family Tayassuidae; genus Catagonus; species Catagonus wagneri. Next base: position 17,046,983 of record PVHT021183631.1, read on the forward strand.
GAGAAGAGGCAGGGTTGAGGAGGAAGAGATGGAAATACATTGTTCAGATACAGCAAGTTTGGCTGGGTAAGAAATGCAGATTACGGGAAGCTTTCAAATTCACTCATAGAGTTTGGAATTTTGATTTAATTTAATAATGAAATCAAAGCATTTATCTTTCTGCATAGGCAAATGCTTTTTGGACAATCATAATAGGCAATATTTGCCCAAAGGATGCAGCAAATTGCAAAGTATGTATTAGAAGGAAAATAAAGGGACTCAATAGAGAAGATAGTTTAAAGATTATGGGAGCATCTATTGTAGCTCAGCAGATTACAGACTCAAGGTAATCTCCCTGAGGATTTGGGTTCAATCCCTGGCCTCACTCAGTGGGTTAAGGTTCTGGCATTGTCACAAACTACAGCATAGGTCACAGATGTGGGCTCAGATCCGGCTGTGGCATAGGCCAGCGGCTGCACTTACAATTTGACCCCTAGTCCGGGAACTTCCATATGCTACAGGTATGGTTATTAAAAAAAAAAAAATGCTTTGTGGACTTTTGGGAATTTGGGCCAGATGGCTGTCAAATTTAAAATGAACACCAATTGAAATCTCTACTCTTCAGCAGTTTAACTTAGTACTATCACCTGTCAAAGGGCATTTTTAAGTTTAATATGAATGAAATTCCTATGAAAAATTATATTTTTGGTTAAATTTAATATAACGATCACAGCTGTTATTTTAAAGGAAAAAAAAATCTACCCATGAAATACCAGAAATTTTGGAGAGAAAGAATGTGAACCTATTTTTTCAAGTCTGTTAGTGTGAAGCTCTTAGTGTTTCATTCTACTCATATCAAGCATTTAGTCACATGTTAAATCAATCCAAGAACTGAGATTTAAATCAGGTATTTGCATCAGAAATATTTGTTTCTAGGCACAAACCACTAATTTGTGGGATCTGCTGTATTTTAGTCTTCGGGCCACCAACTACTCTCCTTTCTTGGGGCTTTCAATTTACTTCTCTAGAAATTGGAAAGATTTATTATAGCTTTTCCAAACCTATTTACTTTCAACTTTAATTATTTTTATTTTTTACCTGTATGTTTTTCAGTTATTTTTCATGTTTTAATCAAGGTACAGTTGACTTACAATCTTATATTATTTCCAGGTGTATTTTGATTCAAAATTTTTATAGATTATACTCCATTTGTAGTTATTTATAAAATACTTGTTATATTCCCAGTGATATAAAAATATATCCTTATAGATTATTAATTTTATACACAGTAGTTTGTACCTCTTAATTCCCTTTGCCCTAGTTTGTTTCCTTTAATTGTTAGAGTCACTAATTTGCTATAGTTTATTTTGTTTTGTTTTTTAAGCATTTTCTTTCTTTGACTTATTGCACTAAGAATAATACCCTCTAGGTCCATCCATGTTATGAAAAGTGAAAAAAAAATTAACATTCTTTTTCACGACTGAGTATTATTCTATTGCATTTATATGACATCATTACTGTTGATAGATACTTGTTTGCATCCATATCTTGGCTGTTGTAAATAATCCTGCTGTAAACATTGGGGTATGTGTATCTTTTCAAATTAGTGTTTTAATTTTCTTCAGAAATATACCCAAGAGAGGAATTGCTGAATCATATGGTAGTTCTATTTTTAGTTTTTTTGAGGAAATGCCATACTCTTTTATACAGTGACTGTACCAATTTATGTTCCTACTAACAGTGTACAAGGTTTCCCCTTTCTTTACATCCTCACCAACATTTGTCAGTGAGGGTTGTGGTCTTTTTGATGATAGCCATTCTGACAGGTTGAGAGATATTTCATTGTGGTGTTTATTTGCATTTCTCTGATGATCAGCGATATTGGACGTCTTTTCGTGTGCCTGTTGACTGTCTGTATGTATTCTTTGGAAAATGTGTACTCAACTTTTCTGCATATTTTTCTTTTTTTTCTGTTTTTGTCTTTTTGCCTTATCTAGGGCCGCACCCGCGGCATATGGAGGTACCCAGGCTAGGGGTCTAACAGGAGCTGTAGCTGCTGGCCTACACCACAGACACAGCAACGTGGGATTCGAGCCACATCTGCAACCTACATGACAGCTCTCTGCAACGCCGGATCCTTAACCCACTGAGCAAGGCCAGGGATCGAACCCACAACCTCATGATTCTTAGTCGGATTTGTTAACCACTGAGACACAACGGGAACTCCTATGCATATTTTTCAATTGGGTAATTTTATTTTTTTATATTGAGTTCTGTCAGGTGTTTATATACTTTGCATATTAACCCCTTATTGATCAACTCATTTGCAAATATTTTCTCCAATTCATTAGGTTGTTTTTTTCACTTTGTGCATGTTTTCCTTTTCTTTCAAAAAGCTTTTAATTTTAAATAGGCCCCATTAGTTTATGTTTGCTTTTGTTTCCTTTGCCTAGGAAGAAATATCAAAAAAAAAAAATCACTACAAATTATGTTAGTTTTCTGCTTATGTTTTCTTCTAGGAGTTTTATGGTTTCCAGTTTTATATGTGGGTCTTTAATCCATTTTGAGTTTATTTTTGCGTAGGGTGTAAGAAAACCTTCTGATTTTATTCTTTTACATGTAGCTGTACAATCTCCTAAGACCAAACTAGGAGGAAATTAAAAGTACAAACACAAAAATTACCAGTAATTAAATTGAACAACTTCCAACAAATAAAAGTCCAGGACCAGATGGCTTCACAGTTGAGCTTTACCAAACATTTACAGAAGAGTTAACGTCTATCCTTCTCAAGCTATTCCAAAAACCTGCAGAGGAAGGGACACTCCTGAACTCATTCTATGAGGCAAGCACCATCCTGATGCCAAACCAGACAAAGATCTAACAAAAAAAGAAAGTGACAGGCCAATATCACTGATTAATATAGATGAAAAAGTCCTCAACAAAATACTAGAAAACCTAATCTGATACATTAAAAGAATCATATGTCATGATTGAAATGGGTTTTACCAGGGATTCAAGAAGAGGGATACGTTGTTAAATTTCATTAATTTCTTATTCCCTCCATAGATCCACTTCTTCACTCCAGATTGAAGGAAACTGGGGAATTGATGCCCTTGTTTGAAGGAATGGCAGATTACAAAAACAAAGAGTTGGGGATAGATGATATGTTGGAAACCTACACTGATTCAAGATTAGTTGACCTTTGTTTAAATCTAATATTTTTCTTCTCAAATGATTGCATATTTTCCTACTTAATAATGGCTAGTACAGAAAGACTGAGAGACCTTTGAAGTTCAATTGATAAATTATCTCCAGACCTTCTAAAACTATCATCATCCAGCTGGCTTACTGTGTATTCAAATTCAATTTGAGACAATAAGAAAATTGTAGCCATGTGTCGACGTTAGTGCTGTGTGTGTGCGTGTGTGTGCACGCACACTGTTGTATGTGCACATGGGGTGCATATGCATGTATTATTGTTAGTATTGTGTGTGTGTGTGTGTGTGTGTGTGTGTATCTATAAATATGGCCAGTTGGAAAACTAACCATAAATGATGAATGCTCAACAGGAGGTTTCCATGATCCAGGAACCTATCTGAGTTGAAGCTGTTAATTTTCTCTGGTATGTTCCCAAACACTGCCAAGGACATATAGGGTTTCTCCCTGGTGAATGCTATTATGCTATTTATTTCTTATTCTGCTCCACAAGTGGAGGCAAAGACCATAGGATCTTTGAAAATAATTATTTCTTAGTCATATCAGGAAAGAGACTGCATTTTTCTGTATTTGGATGAGTTTTTCTTTCGTTCTAGTAGATGTCTTTCAAAGCCCTGAGAATTTCAGCAAGCGGTCTGTTCAGGTCACCAGTTAGTTCATACAGCACAATGCTATCCATGTTTTTGTTATTATGGTTATATACAGACACACAAACACATACATACACACACAATGAAATTACTGTCTACCTTTCCTTGTAAAATTCACAGTTTGTGTTTCACTTTTCAGTTAAAAACATTTCTTTTTCTCCCCCTTCGAAAATTCACTCTTCTGGAAATTGAAAATTTACTTCTCTGCTAAACTGCAAGGCATGCCAAACCCCAAATAGCACAGGGATCATAATTCAGAAGCTGCTGGTTTAGTCTCTTGTATGAAAAGTCTGTAGAAGTAACCATGGGCTTTGGGATACGTTTCTCAGGACAGCCAGGAAACCCAGCAGGAAGATCCTGAACTAGCCTTAAAGAACTTTCCAAAAGAATTGTCAAAGTGACTGCTTCATATTTTAAACCAGATGTAACGTGGACTGTGTCTTTTTCAGGTAGGCAAAACCTCCTTCTGCAAGCAGATAAGTGATTCCTTGGGAAATAGCACTTGTTTCCCACCTTTTCTTAGGATTTAAGAGGCCTGGACTGGGATTTAAGAGATTCAAATTCTAGTCCCTGATGAAAAGTTAACTAACTGTGACCTTGGGAAAATGGCACACTCCTTCAGTCCCTTTCCTCATCTGTAATTTGAGGAGTTTGGAAAGAATGATCTCTAGAGCCTCATCCAGCTCTAAAGTCCTGATTCTAGGCTGTAACTCCCTTCCTAGATGCCTTATCTCCACACAAAATTGTCAGAAGGTGTTTGTGTTTGTTTTGCTTTGTTTGTAAGTGGATGTGTCCTTCATTTCATATCCGCCCCCGTTTATAAAACACAAAGGAATCCCCCTGTGGTCTCTAAGAAGGTTTCATATTGAGAGCTGTGTATAACAGCCAGTTTTCCATTTTAATCCTCTAAAAATACCTGCTAATATAAAACAAGTGTAGGTTGTTACAAAGCCTCTCTCTGACTTACTGCATTGTGAGTGGGCTGCCCTCTAGCCACACGGTTTTCAGTAACTACAAGAGGTGAAGCTTAAATGCAGCCTGGAAACCAGGGTTTGGAGTTGTAAATTTGTACCTCTTGTTATGTCATCCTAGGGTGCCTGAGGTTATAGTGGGAAGAAGCTGTGATGAATAGCTTTATCCCCGTTCTATGTTGCTTATTCCTCCTCTTAATAATATCTCCTTGTGAGATAAAAATAAATAAACTTGTGCATTTTATTTATTTGTTCATTTATTTTTATGCATAGTTGATTTACAATGTCATTTCAGGTGTACAGCACAGTGATTGAGTCATATATATAATATAATATATATACATATAAATATAATATATTCTTTTTTTGATTCTTTTCCCTTATAAGTTATCACAAAATATTAAGTATAGTTCCCTGTGCTATACAGTAGGTCCTTGTTGGTTATCTATTTTATATATAGTAGTGTGTATATGTTAATTCCAGTTTCCTAATTTATAACTCCCTTTTCACTTTTGGTAACCGTAAATTTGTTTTCTATGTTTGTGGGTCTATTTCTCTTCTGTAACTAAATTCGTTTGCGTCACATTTTAGAGTCCACATATAAGTAATATCATGATATTTGTCTTTGGTTTACTTTACTGAGTGTGATAATCTCCAGGTCTATCCATGTTGCTGCCAATGATATTATGTCATTCTTTTTAATATCTGAGTAATATTTTAATATGTATGTATATATATTTACCACACCTTCTTATTCTTTCCTCTGTAAATGAACATTTAGGTTGCTTCCATGTCTAGGCTATTGTAAATAGTGCTGCTATAAACATTGGGGTATGTGTATCTTTTCAAATTATAGTTTTTTTCCAGGCATGTGCCCAGGGTTGGGGTTGCAGGATCATATGGTAACTCTATTTTTTAAGGAAATTCCACAATTTTCCATAGTAGCTGCAGCAATTTACATCCCCACTAACAGTGTAGTTTTCCTTTTTCTCCACATCCTTTCTAGAATTTATCATTTGCTGACTTTTTGATGATGGACATTTTGACCAGAGTTAGGTAACATTTTGTTGTATTTTTGACTTGCATTTCTCTAATAATTAACAATGTTAAGCATTTTTTTTTCATGTGCCTATTGGCCATCTCTATGTAATCTTTGGAAGAATGTCTAGTTCTTCTGCCCATTTTGGCCACAATTGTGGCATATGGAAGTTTTCAGTCCAGGGATCGAATCTGAGCTACAGCTGTGGCCTGAGCCACACTGCAGCAATGCCAGATCCTTAATCCTCTGCCCTGGGTCAGGAATTGAACCCACACCTCTGCAGGGAGCTGAGCTGCTGCAGTTCGATCCTTAACCTGCTGTGCCACAGCAGGAACTCCATTCTGCCTATTTTTAAAGAAAAAATATTTAACTTGTATGGAAACACAAAATACCTTGAATAGCCAAAACCATCTTGAGAAAGAAAGACTGAACTAGAGGAACTAGGCTCCCTGACTACAAAGCTACAGTCATCAAAACAGTAAGGTACTGGCACAAAAAGAGACATATAGATCAATGAAACAGGATAGAAAGCCCAGAAATAAACCCATGCACCTATGATCAATTAATCTATAACAAAGAAGGCAAGAATATGGAGAAAAGATAGTTTCATCAATAAGTGGTGCTGGAAGAACTGGACGGCTACATATAAAAGAATGAAATTAGAACATTCTCTAACATGATATAAAAAATAAATTCAAAATGGATTAAAGACCTAAATATAAGATCAGAGACCATAAAACTGCTAGGGAAAAACATAGGTAGAACACTCTTCGACATAAAACATAGAAATGTTTATTTTGGATCCACCTCCCAGGGTAATGGAAATAAAAACAAATATACATAAACAGGATCTAATTAACTTTAAAAGCTTTTGTACAGCAAAGGAAACCATAAACAAAACAAAAAAACAACCTACAGAGAGAGGTGGCAAGATGGCGGAGGAGTAAGAGGTCGCGCTCTCCCTCTCCCACAAATACATCAAAAAACGCATCTAAATATAAAACAAGTTGGACAAATCATCATCTGAATGCTGATCAATTTAAACCTCCAAAAACTGCAAGAAACCCCTGAAATAACTGGGTAGAACAAGTGAAGAAAAAAAAAAAGGTGAGAGAGAAAGGCAAT
>PVHT021183631.1:17054962-17144514 GCA_004024745.2 Catagonus wagneri
GGTGGGAGGGAGTGGGGATAACTACTGCTTTAATGATGGAATAGCAAGGAGCTCCAACTGTAATGCACGGGGAACTATATCTAATTACATGTGACAAATCCATATATGTACATGTAATCGGGTCACCACATGGTGCAGTTGGAAAATCTGACAGAAATCTGTAAACCAGCTATAATGCAAAAAAAAAAAAAAAAAAGAACTTTAAAAAAAAAAAAACAACCTACAGAATGGGAAAAAAATATCTGCAAACAAAGATTGACAGGGGATTTATTTACAAAATATATAAATAGGGGGAGTTCCCATTGTGGTATAGCAGAAATGAGTCTGACTAGTGTCCACGAGGATGTGGGTTCAATCCCTGGTCTCTCTTAGTGAGCCGGGGATCCGGTGTTGCTGTGGTCTATGGTGTATGTCACACACACTGCTTGGGTCCTGCATTGCTGTGGCTATGGTTTAGGCCAGCAGCTGTAGCTCTGATTCGACACCTAGCCTGGGAACTTCCATATGCTGCAGGTATGGCCCTAAAAAGAAAACCAAACAAACAAACAAACAAACAAAAAAACAAATAGGTCATACAGCTCAATTAAAAACAAAAATAGTAATCCAGTCAAAAAGTGGGTGGAAGACTTAAATAGACCTTTGTCCCAAGAAGACATGCAGATGGCCAACATGCATTTTAAATATACACATATGGACACTCCTACAAGTAAATCTGTAATGAGTGAAAGACTGACTGGTGACAGACAAAAATAATGAAAGGGTAAGCCTGTTGGGAAGAGTACAAAGGAAAGTAAAACTAAAACAAAAAACTGATTAAAGGTCTCATAGGTAAGAAGAAATTTGAGAACTTGGCAAATGATGGAACTTAAGGGGGGAAGTGGAAGGCATGGTTGCATCAAGGTTTTTGAACCTTGATTATCAGGAGAAGGGGATGTTATTAGCAGAGATCAGTGGGAAGATCTGCTAAGAGTTCAGATCAGGACATGGGGAGTCTGAGAACATGTGAGGACATCCAAAGAAGATGGTCAGCAAACAGTTCAACATGAGGGATCTGATGCCCCTGTCTTAGGTGATATACTTTAATTGACGGTAATAAATAATTGACGGTAATAAAAAAAAACAATTAGAAAATGTAGTTAATTTGTAATTAAGATATTGTAAATAAAGTTTACTTTGAAAGCATATGTATTATTCTGTGTTTTCAATGAAACTAGCCGATTCTATTAGAATTGAAACTGAAGACCTCCAAACTCAGGACAGCATAACAGATTTTTATTTTATAAATTATTTTTCTTTTTATTATTTCAGTTGACTAATAGCCTAGTATGTGTTTTCTTACTCAAGAACTAATTCCTCATCTACAAAATCCAGTTTAGTTTACCCAGTTATTTTTTATACGTAATTATATCCCAACACTGTGCTGAGGATACTCTGGGATAAGAGGGAAAGACATGATTTTTCCTTAGGTATTGGGCCATTTAAATCTAACTGGAGGAATCAGACTTACCAGGGAAAATAGCAGCATACAGAACAATAGGGTTAATCAAGTTCTTTATAATGAAAACTTCACTATATTTTCAACGAGCATCATCCAGTGATCTCCAATACACTGGATGAATTTTTCCTGAGGTTGGACATGGATTTTAAACTCAGAACAAAACCAAACTCATCTTACCTGCTCTCTCTGCCCCTTCTTTTGTTATTTCTCTTTCAGCAATTGTCCCCAGGGTTCTCCAGATCATCAATTCAGAAAGCCAGAAGTTCGGAATGCCTTTTTCCTATCTACCTATGCTTTTCTCATTGGCCCTTGACACCTCCATCCCCAGATGATTAGATTTTGTTCTTTTGCTTTGTATTTCTACACAGCTGCAGCTGTTTTCATATAAAGTCCAAAGGGAAAGCACTTTTTGTTCCCGCGTCCCTCTCACCACTCCCTTCCTCCGTGTTAGGCTCTTTCCCATATGAAGAAGTACCCTTGGAATATTCAGTGACATCCTTCTTCCAATCTACTTGATATTGTGCTTGCTAGGACAAACCTTTCAATCCTACTTTAACAGGCAAAAACTTAGTGCTCTTTTATCATCCCAGTTAAGAGACACTTCCTAAGAAAAACTTCCTTTGATTCTCCCTGGCCTAACTTTCTCACCTCTTGAATTCCAATAGGCTTCTTTCCTGCCCTTGTCAGGGATTGTTGAATGGTTTTCCTACCTGCCCCCTCACTGGACTCTGATCTCCTGCATCCAAGTACTGTCTCATCTCATTCTCCTGATTATTACAATGTTTATGCAAATCTAGCATTATATCCATTTTCCCCTTTGAACATGTTTCTGTTTGATGCCTTTCTTGCATTGCTGTTTTTCACACTGGGTGTAGATTTCTGTCTCAGCACTTTTTCCTCTTTTATCCGTAGTTTCTCCTTTCCTGTTTTCACTCTCCACCCCCAGGCTGACCCCATTCCTCATATTTTTTTGTTGAACTAAACTGGAAAATTTCCTTCTTTCTTGTCCTTTTCCAGCTATCTAAACTTTTCAGAGCTTCAACTACGTATTAGACACAGAGCTAAGAGTTTTCATTGATTGTCATTTAAACTTCTTAACAACTCTATGAAGTAAGTTTTAGGCTTTGTTACAGTTTACAGAAGAGGAAAGCAAGGCCTAGAGAAGTTAATTTGTATAAGGGCATGTAACCAAGTCTAATCGAGAGACAAAGTTTTGGAATAAGGAATAGGGAATTTTTTTGGACAGCCAGCAGACAGAGAAGATGGTAGACCAGTGTCCCAAAGAATCATTTTAATTATAAGAATTTTAGTTATAATTCATACTTCTTTTACACTAGAGGGGAGGGTGTGACTGGTTTTTGCAAACTTCTTGGAGTAGGAATCCTTTGTTCTTACAGCTGTCCATGTAGGTCTGGTCACAATGTTCCTATAAATCTCTACTAAGACAAGTGCTATTCTCTGTTCTGCAACTTTTTATTTTGATACGAATGGAAAAGTGCTATATCCTTAAAGATCAGAGCCTTGATAAACAGCCTATCCTGTATATTTCAGGCTATAGGTGACATTCTTTTTGACAAAAGGTGCAGAGCCAGCATGACTAAGCACAGACAACAGAGCGCAAATATTAGAGCTAAAAGAATAGACCCTGGATGGAGTCCGGTTTGTTCTTCTCAACTACAGTCACACAGCAAGTAAGTGATAAAAGCCAAGGCAATCTGGGTCCAGAACCAGTCTTAACAACTGGGCTTTGCTACATTGAATAGAATTATGCTACTTAATTTTGTTTAAAGTGATTTATCCCTTCTACCAAATCATAAGGGAATAATTCTGTGGGTAGATCCCAAAAGGAAATAGAAAAATAATACAGAGAGGAAAAATGGGAGAAATTTGAGGAGATTCTGTAAAAGTAATCTATATCTATCTTAGTTCTGATCTAGTTACCAAGGAAATCTAAATCAAGTCCTTCTGACTTAGGCATTGTTTCGCCACATTAACCAGCATGCTCTTGTGCTCTGTGACTTGAAATCCTGCAATAAACATTCCTCATTCCAAGGCTTCTCACATGCCCAGTGTGCACCTCTCCTGCAGTTAGGTTTGCATACAAACAACACAAGCAGCAGACAGACATAAGATATCACACATGCAAGGACTACATGCTCGCACAAAACATACTACCTTCCATGTCATTGGAGCTAGCTGAGCAGCGTGCTTAATACTGCACTGTGCTGGATGTCTTTAGCATCCAACAAAGCTGCATGAAAGCACGATACAGCATCTTTTTCAAGACCATGAATCAAACAGTCCAGCACTGTCTCTTTACTGTGCCAGCCAAAATTGGTTCAAGTTAAATATATTCAAGAATTTCATATCAGATTTTGGCTGGTTAGCTAACATCAAAGATATGTAAGTGCCCTGTTAAACACAAAATTCACACATCATTGCATGGAATTTGCAGGAAGAATTGCTAACTGGGAGGAACCGCATGTTGACATCAAAACCCAAGGTCAAGAATTTCTCTTCTGGGGCAGTGAGTTAAAGATTCAGTGTTGTCACTTAGGTGGCTCAGGTCACTACTGTGGCGCAGGTTTGATCCCTGGCCCAAGAACTTCCATGTATTAAGAGTATGCCGAAACACACACATACACACACACACACACACACACACACACACACACACACACACACACAAACACACCATGGTCAAAAAGAGGTTGCAAGTGTAGGTTCTAAGATTGTGTTTCTTAGAGTAAGAAATAAATGAAGATACTTTGAGACTTATTGATTGATGAAGGCCTTAAGCATTGTGTGGTTCCTCTTCACATCCAAGCCTTGTGTCATGTCATTGCAAATTGAAAGTGGAATACTTAAAATTCAGGAATTAAGCTAGAGAAAAGTTGTTTCTTTTATGTGTTTCAAATATCAGGCAAATTGTGCTCAATGTCAATGGGGACATATTTAAAGGCAGTTAACTCTCTGATTTCAAGTACATACACTCTTAAATAGAAAAATGTTCATGTTGGCCTAATCTGGCTACAGCCTAAGATAATAGAGTGGCTTTGATGCTGTCCATATCTCCAATAATACAAATACGTCAGAATAGAAGGTTGGGGACTTACCTCACTTTCAGTCTTCTACTTTTAACTTATAAATAAATAATTAAGGTGGTCAGATTTAGCAGATGAATGAAAATTCATAAATCAAAAAAAAAAACCAATAAAGTTGGTGCTGTGCTCTTAAATATTGGGATTGCTACCATAAATTACCATAAATATTTTAATATGGAAAATTACAAACCTGCAAAAGTAAAGAAAAGAATGTAGCAGATCTTAATGTTTTCACCACACACAGCTTTAGCCATTATCAAATCAGGGACATACTCCTTGCAACTATATTTCTGTCCCTCCCCTAAGATCCCTTGCCTTATGTTGAAATTTGTTTCCCAGACTATTTCATTTCCTCTGTAAATACTGCAATTTGTATAACTTAAAGGTACAATTCTAAAACTGGAAGCAATAAGCGTATTTCTAAAGTTTTAAATATACAGTCAAGTTTAAAATACCCCTTATTACCACATAAAATTTCTTGCAGTCAATTTGTTCAAATCAGGGACAATGATATTTGTTTCATGTGCATTTTAAGAAATTTTTAATCTGTAAGTTACTTCTTTTTTACTGTATTTCTTGAAGAAATTGGATCACTGTAATGTAGAATTCCCTACAATCCGGATTTTTGCCAAAAATCAGTTGAACACTATTTTTGACTTGTTTATATTAACAAATACTTTAGGGTAAAATTCCTTCCTTTTATAAGATTTGTCATTTTAGATAAGAAAAAGAAGAACATTTAACCTCAGACTAGGTATATGTCTTATTTTTCTTTATTGGAAAACATTTTCCTTTATGTTTACGTCATCTGACAAGAGGATATTATGGAAGAGAAGTGATTTATCAGTTGTAAAAGGCCAAATATGTCTTATTTCCACTGATTGTTACATTTGGGAAAGAATTTGTGGAGCCGTCTGTTCAGCTGATTTTGACTGCTGGAAAAACTGAGGCTCACAGAACTCAGGCTAGGACACCTGTCTTCCAAGTTTGCTTTATGGAAGCCAAGAGTTCCTCAGAGATGTTTGAGTCCCTCAAGGTGATTCATATGATCAGAGGTGGAGATGTGGGGAGTGTGGGTGGTATATGGAGCATAAGCAGAATCTTCCTTCGGTTCTTCGCTGGCAAGCCTGACTTCTACTCAGGTATTTTCAAGGTGCTGCTGATGACATCTTAAGCAGTATACACAGTTCCATGTAGAATAATGAACACTGGGACATGAATCGTGACTTTGAACTGAATTCTAAACACTTACTTTCTCTAAATTCCACTTTCCTCATTTACATAACGTGTGTTGTGCACTAGATGGTATTATATCTCAAATAGAAACCCTAAGGGAGGGCTGTACTTTCCACTGACATTGACATTGGGCTTGGCCTTGGGATTTCACTGTGCCTATTCTTGGGGAAGGTGAATACATCTCACTCAGAAGTTGGAAATTTGACTGATAGAATATGGGCAGAATTGAGCCGTGTCATTTCCAACATGTAGTAGTTCCCTGTATCTCTCTTTTCTCTTTTCCTGAAAACTGTGGTATCCCAAGTGGAGACTATCACACTTGATTGTCAGGACATGGAGAAGGAGCAAGAAATCAGTGTTGGTTGAGGAAAGCCATTGAGTTTTGTGGATTCTTTGTTACTACAGCATAACTGTCCATACTGCCTGGTAAAGATGGTAAGGCATGCCCTATTACCCTTATAGGGTTGTAGTGAAAATCAAATACAGACATGCAATTGGAAGCTTTAAGCAGATACGGAGCATCCATCTTCTTCTCTGCACCTTACTTCTTGATCATGTATTTTATATCCTTAATCAGAGTGTAAGTACCTCAAGAAAACTTCAAATTATGCTATATTTTGATAGTTTGGAATTAATGGCCTGAATAGTATTTTGTTTGCCCAGTCTGTAAAGTTATAATTGCTTAAAGGGTGTGACTCTGACAAGTATAAGCTCTAGGAAATTAGGCAAATCACTTAATTTCTCTGGGCCTCAGAAAAATTGCTTCCCTGTCCTGCTTTTGGCAGCAAAGGATAAAACTATGTAAAAGTATTTGCTAACATCCTAGAATCATATCTTTTTTATTTTAACTCACAGAGGTTTTAGAGCATTTTTTTCATATCTGATGGGGTTATTTTTCTTGTTTGATATTAAAAGACGTTAATTTTATATCGTTACATTTATGTCAAAAATTTTTCAAGAAATTTGACCAGAAAATTAAAGCATTTAAATATTGAGGGTGAAGAATGGGTAAATTAAAGAAAATTTTAAATGCCTATTAATGCTTATAAAAATATATAGTACTGTAAATTTTTGACAGAAATTAAAATATATAGAATGTGAAACACTTTCATAATGCTAAAATATATATCTTATAGAAGCAGAGAGTCCCTATTCCTATAAACAAAGTCATATCTATTTCATATTCCCTATAGGCACTTCTGACATTTGAACAAATATCCTCCCACAATATCTGTATCCCAGCAGTGCCTGTAAATTCTGAATTTTGCAAGGAAATTCCTTTTATTCATGGGAAAGCATATTTAAAGAACATTTTGGGTATGAAAGGATAAGCAGTCCAATCATGTTGCAGGCCCAGGCCCAGGCCCTCAGCAATTGTTTTTCTATTTGCTAATGACATCAGTTCCCCAGGCGTCGGTATTTCTTTCTGTTCACTGCTCAAGTGACGCCTCCCCAGAGTGTCCTCTTTCAATTGTCTTATACAAAGTAGTAAGTAAGGCTGCTCCCCAATCCCTCTGTCTCCCACATTATTATCCTCAATAGAGGTTATAAACACCTATTATTATAATGTGTTATTTGTGTTTTACTTTTTTTTCCCTAATAACAAGTCCTTGAGGGCCAGGATTTCATCTGGTTTACGTATGGCTGTAACGTCAGACATCAGAAAATTGTTGATGTGAACTAAATATTTGTTAGAAGAAGAGCTGAATGAAAGGCAAGTTTCAGGATGGAAAAAAGATGATTAAAATAGCTGGAGACTGCTTTCAAGACAAATCTTGTCCACTGTTCTATTTTTTTTTTTTTTTTTTTTGTCTTTTTGCCTTTGTGTAGAGCTGCACCCGCTTCATATGGAGGTTCCCAGGCCAGGGGTCTAACAGGAGCTGTAGCTGCCGGCCTTCGCCACAGCCACAGCAACGCAGGATCCAAGCCGTGTCTGCAACCTTCACCACAGCGCACGACAACGCCGGATCCTAACCCAATAAGCAAGGCCAGGGATCGAACCCGCAACCTCATGGTTCTTAGTCGGATTCGTTAACCACTGAGCCACGAAGGGCTCCCTGTTCTATTTTTTTTAATTTTTTTTTTAAATTAATGGATGAATGGGGTCTCTAGAAGTGATTTGAATGTAGCTGATCAGTTACCTTCCTGAGAGCAGCCTAGAGACTTGGCTTGAGACTGGTGGCAGCAAGAAGGGTTTCCTCCGTGTAGTGCTGGCTTCTAAGACAGGTAGGTAGCTATGCATCCAAGAACTATTTGGTTCATCACTTACACAGATTGCCGCTAAAGTCAGCTGAATTTTCAGTGGCAAACAGGAACTTCCCTCTTCTACCAGAGTTACTCTGGTATCCCAGAAGCTCTTGAAGTCTCCATCCTCACCCAAGTTAATTTCTTTCATGATATCAGGGTTTCTTTTATTAAGCCTTGATAAAATTTTCTGAAGGCTTTCCTTCAAGGTGGAGCTGGCTGCTCCTGTGTATCTTCACCTTAACTCATGGATTAGCTCACAGTACAGGGCAAAGGAGAACTACACATATTCAGTTTAGTTTGGGCTTGGCTTGATCTATGTTCTTGGCTCATCTCACGTAGTTTGGCAAGGTTGTAATCTCCTTTCTGTATTCTTTCTTACTTGCTATGAATTCTTGGTGAACATCAAAAGTCTCTTGTATTATGATTTTTACGCATTCTATTTCCATGAGTCCTTACGTATTTCTCTCTCCAGCTAAGTTCCATGAGGCTAATGCCATTTAACAAAAGTGGTTTCAAGCAGTAGGGAGACAGTTTTGGGAATCAGGAACCCTGTTAGTAGATATAGCTGTAGATAGCTATTGTTTTTCATAAAATTCCTGATAGTAAACTAATAATTGTTGACTTCGACTGGTCTGTTTCCCAGTAAATGAAAGGAAAGCTCGTGGTCCCATATTTTAGACCAAATTAAATTGGTGAGAACAAGAGCTACATGAAGAACAGTGACACCTTGGACAGGGCTGAGCTCAAAGATGCACAGAACATTAGATATCAGAGAAGAGCGCTGAGTAGAAATCATGGCAATGTATGCATTGGCTCAGGGTTCTCAGATGTATTTCTTGGAAGGCTCAAACTGTTGGTTCACAGAAATTTACGGCACTGAGTTAAGGACAATGGGAAACCTAAGAGACACTCAAGTTGGAATAATAATTCAACAACAGTTATTACTCCCTTTACTGCTCTGTACCAGGCACAATACATTTCACGAATTCTTTCATTTAATTTTCATGATAGCACCATGTAATAAATACCATACTCAGTGCTGCCATCTCCATGTTAACTGTGGGAGGCTTGATAGAAATCTGAAGGTTTTTCTCTGTTTAGGTGTTTAGTTATCATTTCCTTGAGCTGTCCAAAAATAGACATGGTCTTT
Source organism: Catagonus wagneri (assembly GCA_004024745.2). Lineage (NCBI taxonomy): Eukaryota > Metazoa > Chordata > Mammalia > Artiodactyla > Tayassuidae > Catagonus > Catagonus wagneri. Next base: position 17,064,198 of record PVHT021183631.1, read on the forward strand.
AGGAATAAGGAAATATCCTTCTCAGCTTTCTCAATAGTCAGAACAAAGTTATGTTCCTGGTGAGAAAACATCATTACCTTGGCACAAGACAAAGTCTAATACATCCCTCTTTGATCATGGGGAATCTTATTTATACATCTTATTTTTTCATTTATGCAAACAGTTTCTTAGAAATATAAGTTAGAAGCAGATCATTCTGGAGTTGTTGGTACATTTTTAACAATTAAGGCCATGTAAAGGGTCTGGCAAAAAAAATGTTTTTAACACTTAGATATACTTCCAGATTTTTACAATGATGTACACAATCCAAAAAAGCATTTAAAACAATGAATATTCAAGTGCCTTAGCTTGATTGGACAGAAAACAAATACAAATTGAATAGAACTGAGTCATCTGGGTATAGAATTTTATTTCTGTTCCCATTTATTTATATGATTTGACCCACTTCCTTTACCTTCTCTTCAACCATTACTCAACTTTTATTTTTTTCATTGTAGGATGTTTTTGTACACTCAGTATTGGTTGTTCTCCCTTGAGCTTACACTCTTGATTTATTTTTGCTCAAATAAACATGTTACCCTAAATCATTCTAGGCCACCTGAGTGACTGAGGAACCTAGAAATAAAATTCTTCATTCATTAGTCCACGCTCCTATTCAATCAGGAAAAACATAGCCTTTCTTTTCTCTCTCTTTAGTCCATATTTCTTTCTCTCATTCAGATCCAAGTATAAATTTCGAAGGCATATGAAATCCCTGGCTAAGTAGAGAAAAGGTCAGTGAATTTACCGGAGTTGGTGTGTCAGCTTTGGAAACATATACTTCTTAGTTACATTCTCTTTTCCCCCAAAAAGTCCCCTAAAGGAGAAGTATTTTCCGTAGTCCTTGGGTGGGGGTAGATTAAATGACTTCTACATTTCTTTTAACATTAACTTCTAGGTTTTGAGATTCTATGAGATTCGGTGATTTTTTTTTTTTTTTGGCATTATAGCTGGTTTACAGATTTTTCAACTGCACCACGTGGTGACCCGGTTATTTGAGGTAACTCTGGCTGCTGTTTAGATAAGCAAAATGAGGTGATTTTTCACTTACAAAAGAGCTCTGTAAGGCTATGCAACAACCAGCCTTTGAGATGGTAATAGAAAGTACTAGATTCCTTCCATCTGTTCCCCCCACCACCACAGGCGGATTCTATCAAACATTTATTTTTTATTTTTTTAGGTGTACAAAAATCATCGCAACTCAATTTTTATAGCATCTACTGCTATAGCCAGGCTCTAACTCTTTATAGCCAGGCTCTAACTCTTCAATTCTATGAAGGTTGAGAGAGGGGAGGAAGCTGCAGAAGGAAATTTTGAAAGCTGATAGAAATTGGTTCATGAGGTTTAAGAATGGAATCTATTTCCATAACATAAATGTGCAAGGTGAAGAAACATGTAATGAGGAAGAAGCTGCAGAAAGTTATCAAGAAGATGTAGCTAAAATAAATAATGGAGGTGGCTGTACTAAACAATAGATCTGCAAAGTATAGGAAATAGCCTTCTGTTGTAAGAAGATGCCATCTAGGATTTTCATAGCTAGAGAGTAGAAGTCAGTGCCTGGCTTCAGAGCTTCAAAGGAAAAGCTGACTTTCTGGCTATGGGCTAAAGCAGCTGGTAACTTAGTTAAAGTCAATTTCCATTTATCATTCTGAAAGTCTTAATGTTATTAAAAATTGTGCTAAATATACTCTATAAATGAGACAAAAGCCTGGATGACAGCACACCTGTTTACAACACAGTTCCCTGAATTTTTTAAGTGCACTGTTGATACTTACTGCTCAGAAATATCCCCTTCATAATACTACTGCTCATTGACAATGCACCCGGTCACTTAAGATCTCTGATGAAGTGTACAATGAGATGAATGTTGTTTTCATGCCAGCTGCCATAACCTCCATTCTGTAGTCCAGGGATCAGGAGAAATTTCTACTGTTAAGTCTTATTCTTTAAGAAATGCATTTCATGAAGCTGTAGCTACCCCAAATGTGATTCCTCTGATGGATCTGGGCAATGTAAATTGAAAAAATTTGGAAAAAAGTTTCAGCATTCCAGATGGCATTAAAAACATTTATGGAGTTCCCATGTGGCTCAGGTGGTTAAAGACCTGGTGTTGTCATAGCTGGGGTTTGGGTCGATGCTGTGCCACAGGATTAATCCCCAGCCTAGGAATTTCCACATGCAGCAAGCATGGCCTAAAAGAAAAACAAACAAACATAAAAGAACATTCAGGATTCATGGGAAGAAGTCAAAATATAAGCATTAACAAGTGTTAGGAAGAAGTTGATTCCAATCAGCATGGATGACTTTGAGGGGAAAACTTCTGTAGCGGAAGTAACTGCAGATGTGATGAAAATAACAAAAATCTGGGCATATAAATGGAGTCTAAACATGTGACTGAATTGCTGGAATTTCATGACAGAACTTGAATAGGTGAGTTTCTTCCTATGGATGAACTAGGAAAGTGCTTTTGTGAGATGAAATATAATCCTGATGAATTTGCTGTGAAGAGTGTTGAAATGACAACAAAAATTTAGAATATTAGATAATCTTATTTGATAAGACAGTGGCAGATTTTGAGAGAATGAACTCCAATTTTGAAAGAAGTTCTACTCTGAGTAAAATGCTATCAAACAGTATTGCATGCTACAGAGAAATTTTCATGAGAGTCAATCAGTGTGGCAAATATCATTGTTGTCTTATTTTAGGAAATTGCCACAGCAACCACCATCTTAATCAGTCAGCAGATGTAAACTCTGAGGCAAAACCCTCCACCAGCAAAAAATGTATGACTCGCTAAAGGCTCAGTGATGGTTCATATTTTTTGCAACACATTATTTTTAAATTAAGGTATGTACATTTTTAGACATAATACTATTGTACACTTTCTAGACTACAGTATGGTGTGCACATACGTTTTATATGTACCAGGAAAGCAAAAAAAAAAAAAAAGTGTGATTCTCTTTATTTCAATATTCAATTTACTGTGGTGGTCTAGAATTGAACCTGTAGTATCTCCAATGTGTTCTTGAAGAACTTGCCGATCTTAGCATTGACCATCAGTTATCACAGTGGAAAATGTTTCTATTTTAAGTTTGTTTTCTTAACTGCGTTTGCTTTTAGGGATACTGTTGAGGCATCTCTAGAAATATTCTTAAAAAGATAGTAACATTGTTCTTTGAAAGGTAAAGTTTTAGAAGCTCCCATTGTGGCTCAGCAGAAACGAAGCCGACTAGGAACCATGAGGTTTTGGGTTTGATCCCTGGCCTCGCTCAGTGGGTTAAGGACCCAGCGTTGCCATGAGCTGTGGTGTAGTTCGCAGACGCGGCTCGGATCCAGCATTGCTGTGGCTGTGGTGTAGACTGGCTGGCAGCTATAGCTCTGATTAGACCCCTAGCCTGAGGACTTCCATGTGCTATGGATGCAGCCATAAAAAGGAAAAAGAAAGAAAGAGAGAGAGAGAGAGAGAGAGAAAAAGGAAGGAACTTTTAGACCGTAAACAATGTTGATATAAAAAAATAATTTAAAGAGTTTTCAGCCCTTTAAAACTAACATGCAACTCAGGCAAATACATTAAGATATCAAAGAAAGAATGTGTTTCTCACAAATGGAACAGGACAGCCACGGAAACACAGACAAGGGAGTCGTAGAGGCATTGCGTGACAGATTCCAGCAAAGCACTGGCAAGAGGGTAAGTTATGTACTCAGTGGGTCTAATGGCCCACATTTTGTTTCCAGCATATAAACTTTAATTAAGCCCTTCTAGTCAGGCTGACTGGCAACACCAGAGCTGACTTCTTGCTCAACAAGAAGTCATCTAAGTAAGATTTTGCTTTCTGCATGTTTATGATGACTAGAAACACTGATCAGCTAGTATGTTTGTTCCAGGCTTTGAGACAGTCTTATTTCTCATTATTCATAGTGTTTGTTTTCAGCATTATAGATCAGTGTTAGTTGATGAATGCATTCTTGGTGTGCTGAGAAAATAAAATTCATAGTCTACAAGTTTGAGGGCCAGATTATGGCCTGCGATGAACTGATCAGGTGATAAATGACTTTTTCATGTAGGCTTTCTAAGAGAGTTTACTCGCTTCCTTCAAGCTTATTTACAATCTCCTCTTATCACGGCAATGGATTAAACATTAGTTTAATTTTTATTTTTAGTGTTTATTTCTTTATTTTCTTGGCCATGCCTATGACATGCAAAAGTTCCAGTGCCAGGGATCAAACCCGCACCACAGCAGGAACTGGAGCCACAGCAGTGACAATGCCAGATCCTTAACCTGCTGGGCCACCAGGGAATTCCATTATTTTAAACAATTTTTAAATTTTAGGAAAATTTTAACTATCACTTAAAATACCCCTTCTCCAAATAGAAAAAAAAAAAAAACGAAGATAAAAATTTTAAATTTCAATCAGATAAAGAACACCAGTAACATATGGTGCAAACTTTGCTCCCCATTTCATTTTATTTTTTGATAAAAACAAAGCCATTTTTTACCAACACATACATTCATGAATATATTTTGTAGATTATGTAAAAGTAGATGGGAAAACCTATAAATGTTGCACACTTACTTCATAAAGAAATATTTCCCTTATTGCAAGTTACCTTGTTTGGTTCAAACAGATGCAATGTTTTCCACAAAGTTGCTAATTTTTAGCAAAATTGGTATTTTAGCAGAAATATTCTTGTGGAAGACTTTGCTGTATTGTAATAGAAACGTCCCTTCTGAGTTATAACAGGAATTGATTACAGACACCTCTCGCTGTCAGGGACCTCATGTGGTTTAGGGACTACTCTGAATTCCAGAAACCAAGTTCATGTCACAGAGGAGAGAGAGAGTCTGAACACCCACTGGTGTACATTATAAAATGCCTGCTCTGAGCTGAGAGCCGTCATGTCACTGGCGAGCATGTGCCCCAGACAGAGCACAGACCCGCACCCCCCAATCCAATTATCTTTATCGTTAGTGGGAATACAACTCTCTCTAACTTATCATCACCCATAGTCATCTAGGAGCCCCACACAGATTCCTTTGCCAAGAATGTCAAAGATTTTGTTTTCACGCTGATGGAAATCAAACACAGTCGCTATCCATTCCATTGAAAACACTGATGAGGCCAGTATCAGAATGCTGGTGGTTAAGATACCTCAGGGCTCTAATTTCCATGACCTGCATTTTAAAACTCCATTCCAGTAGGGAATTCACCTGTGGTCTCTCCATATGGTAAACATTGTCGATGCAGCCTTTGGTTCAGTGCAGAGTCCCAAATGCTAGTCCTGACTCTGCCTTTCTTGTATTGTCTCTAAAATTAGCTGCAAGTTGATTTTGGTTCTCAAAATTTATACCATCAAGAATCCTTGCTATTTCTTTTCATTCATAGTTTGAAGAAGCTTGTCTACCAAGAATTACTAAGAGACAGCTTTAGGAGTTTAGGGTTGGGGAAATAATATATTTTATCTGCCATACTAGCTACAGTACACACCCAGAACATTTTTTATTTCCATGGCTACCAAATGAAGTAGTTGGGCTTATCCCCATTTATGGAAAAGAAGACAGTTTCATAGGGTCTAAGTGTAAAAAGCTAATAAGGAGTCCCGAGGCTTTGTAACTCTGTACGCGTGTTCTTTCCACATTACGAATTTGAAAATTAACTACAAGTCATTGTCGTAATAATTTTATATTTCGTGATCAAAGATAAGGATTACCATGATTTAGAATTTCCATGGTGAGAAGGAGGCCTAAATGACTGTCTATGTTATTAAAAACAAAAAACTTGGTGGGTCTAGAATCACTAGCCCTAGGAAAGGGGGAAATAAATGATCCAAGGGAAAGAAGGTGTTGGCACGGTGAGGCTGATCAAGGGTACGTCCTTTGTCAAATGGAGGCCTTTTTTAAGTTCCAGTGTGAAGAAAATCAATGACAAGACCTGATTTATGTTTTAAGCGAAGATAATGGAAACCTGAAGGCCAATAATTAACCATTCAAAAGTCAGGACAAGCAGTAATAAGATTCTCAATATATGACTTATCTGGGGGAAAATGGACACATTTAGTTAGGTATTTGAAACATTAAAGTAGCTTCCAGTTGGAGCAGTTGGCTAACACACCCTTTTAAAAACAAACAAAAAAACTTTTTTAGTTAGTTATAGATCCATTGGTAGTTGTAAAGAAATGTACAGGAAGTACTGTGAACCTTTCACCCACATGATCCTAAGGTTTACACTTTGTAAAACTATAATTAATGCCATTTGGAAAGAAAAATATGTTTATCCATGCTTTTCACTAGACACCAAACTGATCATAATTCCAAAGAGATTATAATTTTAAAATAAGCAACACTATCACAAAAATACTAGGAGAAAATAAGTATATAATTATAACCTCTTGAATAAAATTTTGAATGCTGCCCCCAAAGAAAACAGCCTAAAGGAAAAAGAAACAAGGTTATAATATATATTTTTGAAAAGTTCTTTATGTTAAAACACAAACAACTAAAGAGCCAAAAACCTATGCATGATATTTCAGTACCGATCATAGGTAATTCCAAAAGCTTTACCTGGCACGCCTCAAGGGGGCACGTGGTCCTTGACACACTAGACCTGTTTCACAGAGAGTGTATTCAGACTCTGCAGGGAGTTGCAGTTAAGAATTTCGGCCCCTTGGCTGGCCAAGTTCTTCCTGGACTTCATATGCTAGAGGTAAGTCAATCATTATCCAAAAGGCAACCTGCAAATGACACAGGTGCTGTGGAGGGGCATTTCTTCAAGTTTGGAGAGGATGTTTCCAAGACATGGAAGTCAGATAATTCCTCTTTAAAGGGATTCTAAAAAATTCATAGTAAGCTAGTGGAGGAGAGGAGGAAAGCCCATGCTAGGCAATAGAGACAGCATGTGCAAAGGGTTGGTGGTGAGGGGAAGCATGGGGAAACCAGCGGAGACCAGTAGATGTTTTGCAGCACAGAAACGGATGAAAAGTGCATTTCAGCGAGTACAGCATGGTCCTCAGGAGGTAGGCAGTAGGCACATCTTGTAGCTGAAGGGGGAGCAATAGGATACATTTGGAAAGGACGATAAAAGCCCCATCCTTTCCCAACAGGTAAAAATAAGTAATAGTTTGGAGTGAACCTTTGAGATCCTGTATATCAAAGATTACAAAAGGGTAAAAGAATCAGATCCAAGCCCATTGTCCACAATAGGTTACAGAGCCTCTTGCTCTGGATCTCAAATCTGAATGACCAGATCTGGTTAATGTTCTGTATAATCAAGTTTTAAGATGTAGCTTGTTATACAAAAGCAGATTGGTTTGTGTAACTTCCCTCCAGAGCATCAACAACTGATTTATTGATTCCCCAGAAATCTCAGAATGAAAATTATTATTGCTATTTTTTAGTGTTGGCATGTGTGACCTCTGCTTATTGCTTTTGAGTCATCTGCTACCTTCTCCTGACTCTACTCTTGCCGAGAATGGGATATTTTCCCAGTGTGCGAGCCTTTCTTTTAGGTAGGGCACTGAGTTTTTGTTCAAGTAGCTTTCATCCCTTCCTCCTTTCTCCTCCTAAGAAATACTTTGGTTACCTTTCAGCTTAAGTAATTCTACCCTTAGAAACCCTCTATAATCCCTTTTTCACCTTGACACCAAAGTTATATTCTTATTTTCTTTTTTCACACATTGTATCTTAATCACTATGAAAAAAATTCTCTCTGTGCAGATCTGTGATGGCGTGAGGAAAAGCATGTATTTTTATATTTATCTACATGTCCATTCTTAACACGATGGCTGTCACATATTTTGAATGAACGAAGGCTTCCATACGTATATTAAAAAATGTGTTCCTCATAATTATCGTGTTTTTTTTGTATCTTTTTAGGGCCACACCTGCAGTATATGGAGGTTCCCAGGCTAGGGGTTTTGGAATCAGAGCTGTAGTCACTGGCCTATGCCACAGCCACAGCCACAGCAATGTCAGATCCAAGCTGCATCTGCGACCTAAACCTCAGCTCACAGCAGTGCCAGAGCCTTAACCCATTGAGCGAGGCCAGGGATCGAACACCTGTGTCCTCATGGCTGCACCTATGGCATGTGGAATTCCTGGGCTGGGGATAGAACCTGTGCCACAGCTGCACGGCTGTAATCAGAACCACAGGAATGCTTATGCTGGATCCTTCACCTGTTGAGCCACTGGAGAATTCCAACAAATGCCTGTTTTGATACAAGAAGGAGAGGAGTTTTAAACCATGTATTATGGACTGTTTTTGAATACCAATATCTGAGTATATTTTAATCATTTTATTCTTCAGCTGTTTGTATGGACATTGTGCTTGTATATACATGGTCAGATTTAAGCTTCTGGAGGAAAAGATTGTGTTTGCCTCATCTCTGTATTCCCAGGTAGCAGCAACCATAGATGACCACATATTGTTGACACTCTTCAATTATTTATTTCTTTTAAAGCACTCAGAGACAGAGTTAAAAGTGTGAGGGTATTTTGTTTGTTTGTTTGTGTGTTTGTTTTTTGTCTCTTTAGGGCCGCACCTGCCTTATGGAAGTTCCTAGGCTTGGGGTTGAATCAGAGCTGTAGCCGCCCGCCTACACCACAGCCATAGCAAAGCCAGATCTGAGCCGCGTCTGTGACCTACATCACAGCTCACGGCAACGCCTGATCCTTAACCCACTGAGCGAGGCCAGAGATTGAACCTGCATCCTCATGGATGCTAGTCGGGTTTGTTAATCCCTGAGCTACGACGGGAACTTTTTTTTTTTAATGTGAGCTTTTTAATATCTGATCTTTTACCCAATTCTTCTCGTATCCCTTCCTTACGGTGGTGAGTCTCTATCCAAGGACATTTTCTCCTATTCCCACAGCTAAGCTGAAAGGGAGATTTAACTCAGATTCTGTTCTTGACATCCCAACTTAGGCTGTTCTTAATAAATGCAGTTGTTATTTCTAAGCCAGTTGTTGTAATTATATTTTTGTTGGCTTTCTTCATTATATTTCTCCTCCAGATGGTCCACAATTTAGGTTTTTGGCTTCCTTCCTAATATCAAACTATAGGAATATTACACCATCTTCTTTTAAAAACAAATCTCAATTGGTTTCTTATTTGCCAATGGCTAGAACTTTGAAAGTCCTCTCCCTGGCGCCCCTCGTATCTCAATGATTTCATTATGGAGAAGAATCCCCTGGGAGATCCTGTTTTCTATTTTAGAATGAACAACATTCTGGCAAAACTCTGATACCAGGAATTAGATTTTGACATCCTTACTTTTATATAAAACACTATAAAAGCATTCTTCTCTGAAAATTCTGCTGAATTGAAACTCATGAACTACCTGACTCATGACAACATGAATTGGAAAACAAGGTTCTTTTTCATAGAACAAGCAAGAATAGTGATCTGCAGTGAGAGGCTTTGAAGAGTGTGCAGCTCGAATACAAAAGCGCTTTAACGATTGAAAGCCATGTTTTTACACTTTATATAATACAGCTTTTAATCTGTGTTTAAAAATGGAGTTCATACAAGCTTAATACATGAAATGGGTGACACAGGTCCACTTAGAACCCAAAGGTACACAGCCAGTTTTGAAATGCAGCTTTAAGCCATTAATTGTTGATATGAATTTTAAATTTTCTAGTATTTGTATGGTAATATGCTGCCTGAGAGCAAAACATTCTTCGGAAGAAAGAACCTCACTGTGGTGGCTTTGACTTTAATTAGGATTTTCTCCCTGGTGTTTCTTAATAGATTAAAATAAAATCTTTTCAGTTTCCTACTACTGGTAAAGGCTATGTGCAAGAACCTCAAAATGCTATAATCTATCGTAATCTCTTCTATCTGTTAGTAAGTCTTGTATATTCCTACATAGGTGTCTGATATATTTATATACTGAATTGTGTATAGGTTCTTGACTAAGTGCATCGTCACTTCATCTTTAGGCTGTTGAATAGTGATGATGACACATTTCTTCAAACATTTAACTGTCATTTTTTTCTTATGCCATCTGCGGTTTTATCTGCATAGTTCCTCATGAAGTTGCATCTGAGATGTGTGTACATGAAAAGATTATACAAGGGTAAAATTAAGTGACATATTAACTGTGGTTTTTCAGGAGAAAACTTAGAGTGATTTATTTTCAAAATGGAGTTGACTCTGAACATCATTTTGTTCACCTTAATTGATGTTTATATTTCTAGTGTGAGCAGTTTATGCAAAACTAGGTATATTCAGAGAAATTTTAAGTATTCTCATGCTAGCTAGTATTGCTTTACCAATGCTATTTTCTTACTTGATGTTAAAAAATGTTATTGTAAATAAAGCATTCTGTTGCTATTATATCATTTAATACATTTTTAAAGCCTTTGGGTTTTGCATAAAAAAAAAATACAAAGGTGCTTTGAGTATAAATCTAAATTTTAAAGAATGTCATGTCCCTGTTCATTTGTTTAACATAAGGAAGGCCAATACAAGCGTATTGATTCTCTGGGCTTAGTTTCCTTTTATTTTAAGGTAGAAATAATAATAGTACACAAAGTCTTACTTTTTCTCCCTGATTAAAATAAATTAATTCATGCAAAGTGCTTAGAAAAAGTGTGATAATAAATGTTAACTACTAGTAGTGGTAGTAGTTGTAGTATATACTGCCCTAGCATTAAATGTTAGTCATAAACACACAACTATTAATTCTTTACATTTAATTGATGAGATTTGCCTTTGGTGCTACCTTCTTGCCTCTCTTGTAAAGAAAATGAATAGTTAAGAACCCTAATCACATGGCATTTTTCATATGATCAGCATATTTTACCTAGTCCTTGGACAGAAATACTTTGTGCTACTGAACCCTAACAATTCAAACCTTAACAGTGAGAGAATAATTAGGAAATAAATGAAAGTTTCTGGCAGAAGAAAGAAGGGGTTGAGAGGGGAAAGTAAAAAAAGCTCACTTGGCTTTAGAGGGAAAGTACATGAAAAATCTGGGAGGGATTCCTTGTCATTGCTAATGATATGCTGGCACCCCATGGTTTCACTTCAGAAGCAGCTGTCTTCATGGCTGGGAGTGACTTCCAGTCATTCAATGGATGATTCTGTCTGAGTTGTCACACAGGTAGATGATGGTGTCAGACGGTAATAGAAGCTATCGTGGGTGACTACCATGGTGAATATCGTGGTTCCACATCAGTCCTAGTTGCCAGCAAATACCCTGCCACCATCATGGGGTCTGACCCCTTTATGGAGCTGGTACGCAATCAATATTTGTGCAGTGAAAGGGTAAAAGGATGAAAAGTAGAAAAGAAATAAATATCACATAATTGAAACATTTACACATTTTACAAATTAAAAATAGTAATTATAGAGATAGCGGCTCTAAACCTTAACTAAATCACCTGGGAAATTAATGAAAAATCTGATTCTCTCCAAAATATGGCACAAATGAACCTATCTACAGAATGGAAACAGACACATAGACATAGAGAACAGACTTGAGGTTGCCAAGGTGAGTGGGATGGATGGGGAGTTTGTGTGAGTAGGCGCAAACTACTACATTTAGAATGGTTAAGCAATGAGGTTCATACTCTATAGCACAAGGAGCTATATCCAGTCTCTTGGGATAGACCATAAAAGAAGATAATATAAGAAAGGGAATGCATGTATACATTTATATGACTGGGTCAACATGCTGTATAGCAGAAATTGTTAGCACATTGTAAATTGACTATACTTTAATAAAATTTTTTTTTTCTGATTCTCAAGCTATGCCCTAGGTCACTTAAATCAGATTCTTTGGCAGTGGGATGCAGACCTCAGCATTATTTTTTCCACCAGACAGTACATGTAAACAAAGACTGGTCTAGACCAAAACCAATGGAATAGAGTATATGTGATCCAAAAGAAAGGCTGATGCAAAGCAATCAAAACTGCTCCATGGATCATGACTATTGAAGATGAATTTAGTTTCAAATTATTTCATCAAATATTTCTATATCTGAAAGTACAAATTCTCAAAAGCCATATTTTAGGAAGAATAGTGGTTACCTAATGCCATATATTGAAACTTACTCCAGCAATTCAGTTTAACAACTTTAATTCACACCGTTAAAATGATTTGAAAATAGCAGTGGTTTATTGAACCCAGCTTTGTGCTCCCTTGTATGTTAAGAAGCAGCCTAGCTCATGTTCTTCAGTGCTTATTGGAATAATGGCCATGCTTTGCTTTGAGTGGCATTTTCAATTACAATAAATTTAACAATGATAATAAAGAAAACAGACATGGATAACTTTTGGCCAGAAATCAGTTGGCCCTCACACACTCTTCCCAGACAAATACATTCACAGGTCCTATCCTTAACACTCATCTTTTGTCTAATTCCTATTCTGATAAAAGCAATGCAGAATATTGCTGGGTTGACTCAATAGATCTCAGAATTTAGCTCACATTACTTTTTTTTTATTCATTCAAGAAATATTCACTAAGCTATATTCTGTTACACAATCATCTCAGGCTCTGGCAATAGAACAGTGAATAAAATAAGCAAAAATCAATCAATCAATCAATCAATCAATCAATCCTGGTCTTGTGGAGTTTATATTCCAAAGGGAGGGAAAGAAAACAAATAAAGTGAAGTATTACATTATAGAATAGTTGAGATGTTAAAAGTGTTAAAGATAAAAATAAAGCAGAACAAGGAGATAAAAAAGTATGAGGAGATTGACATCATCAAGATGGCAGCATAGGGAAATCCAGCCTCTGTCCTCCAAAAAATAGCAAACATAAGACAGCCATCTATGCATTAAAAACATCTCTTGGAGAGCCCTGGAGTCTAGTTAAGAAAATTCATCAACCCACTGAAATGACACACATGAAAATAACTGCATGAAAAGAAAAGGAAGACAGCTTCATCATCCTTCCCTCCCAGCTGGCATTGCTCTGTGCCAGCAGGGAACACTCCAGCAAGGAAAGTCTCCCTTTGCTGAGAAAGAAAGAGCAGGTGAGGAAACAGCTTACCCAGCTTTTGGGGGGACTTGAACAAAGGTCTTGCCTTAACTTTACCTGACTCAGACTGTCAAAGCTGAGACAAATAGAGACAGCAAGGAACAAGGAAGAAAAGCAGGGGTCACCAATAAAAGCCACACAGCAGGACCAATCTCAGTTCAGTGTGACCTGCTCAACAAACCCAGCAGATTTCACCACTAGAGAAGGAACCAATGGCCAGTTCAGCTACAACAAAGCCCCTGCAGAGTTCATCAGCTTTTGCCCCACAGGTATTCACATTCACTTATGTCGGGTACCCGAGTCCCTCTTCCTCATCACCCCCATCTGCACCAGCAGCCAATCCTGGATTCTGTGGCTCTATGAAAAGAAGATGCCAGTCCAGACCCTTCTGGCTGAACTTTACTGCCATGCACCTGCTCCATGTTAATACTTGTATGCTGTTGGCCTGACATCTGTCACCAGCCTCCTCTGTGCAAACACACCTGGAGCGAGCGACTCCACAGTCACGGGAGAACACTCCTGATAGCCGGGGCCCCCACAGCTGCTTGCGGGCTTGTATCAGCCCTGTTTACTCTCACTAATCTGTTCCTCCAGTTCAGCCCCTGAATGCCACCAGCCCAATCACCTGTTTTCACTGCCATGTGCCAAAGGTGAGACCTACTAGCTACAGTGACAGGCACTGACATCCGGGGCCCCTGCAACCACTTACGTGCCTGCAGTTAAGGTAGCCCTTGCTTTCTGCCCTGGTCCCACCCCCGCCCATTATCTATGTGTCTGCAATGGGCTCTTGCCATTACACAGATATCTACAGCCAGCCCCCATCAAGTGTGTGTATACCACAGGCACTGGGCCTGCCCTGATCGCTAACATCTGTTACCCGAAGACACAGCTGAGGCCCCCAATAACCTTTGCCTAATAGCCCTAGCAGACACTGTGGACTCCCTACAAGTATTGCCAAGAATCACACAGTTTTCAAAGCTATGGAGAGCAATGAGCTGAGGTGAAGAGACACCCTGCTTCCCAGGACGTGGTGCCACCACACAGCCCTCACACTTGGTGCCTTGCACCACTAGATCTGGAGTCATAGGATGCTCCAGCATTCCATCTCCTACAAGTGAATGTCTTCCCTTACCAAATCAGTCCATAAAGTCTGGAAGAATTGCATGCTTCTTGAAATGTGCAAACACCAATGCACGTCTAGGGAAATGTGACTCTTTGGAATCAATGAGTACTCTTTGGTAACTGATCTCAAAGAAACAGACATCCAGATATTAACAGACAAATAATTCAAAATAATCATTCTAAAGATGCTCAAGGGACTTCAAAGAGAACACAGATAAATGATTTAACAATATCAGGGAAATAATACAGGAACAAAAGTAACAAATTAAACAAAAAGACAGGAAACATAAAAAGATCCAAACAGAAATTTGGGAGCTACAATGATTGAACTGAACAACTAGAAGAAAGATTGGAAAACAATAAAGAAAGTTGATGTGATTTATGAGGGTACCATAAAAATAACCAGCTAGCAAATTATTGGATTCCCAGAAAGAGAAGAAGAAGAGAAGAAATCAGAAAGCTTATTTAAAAAAAATATGACTGAGAACTTCCCAAATATGGGGAAAATTTTGGATATATCCGTATTCATGAAGTCATAAGTTACTAAACAAAATCATCTTTAACAGATCCTCTCCAAGGCATATTATAATAAAACTGTCTATAAAGACAAAGGGAGAATCTTAAAATCAGCAAAAGAAAAAGAAGCTTGGGACTTAAAAGGGAACTCTCGTAAGCAAAGGACCCAGTGTTATCAATGAAGTGACTTGGGTTGCTGCTCTGATGAAGGTTTGATCCCTGGCCCAGGAAGTAACACATGCTATTGGTGTGGCCTTAATAAATAAATAAGTAAATAGCAGGGAGAAATCTGAAAGTTTCACAAATATATGGAAATTAAATAACACACATCTGCATAACAAATAGCTCAAGGAATTAATCAGACAGGCAATTTTAAAAATCTTGAAATAAAGGAAATGGGGAATGCACCATAATAAAATATCTGGGATGCTGCAAAATCAGTTCCAAGAGGGAAATTTATAGCAATATCCACCTATATTAAGAAAAAAGAGAAATTAAATAAAATTAAAACTAGAAAAGGAATGAAGTTAGCAGAAGAAAAAAAAAATAACCAAGATTAGATCAGAAATAGATGAATAGAGGAAAACAAACAGAAAAGGTAAAAAATACCAAGAGTTGGTTTTTTAAAAAGACAAAATTGACAAATTTTCAGCTAGACCAGGACAAAAGAAAGAAGATTCAAATAAACAAATTCAGAAATGAAAGAGGAGGTATTATAACTGATATACCACAGGTGTGATAAGGCTCATAAGAGACTACTATGAAAAATTATACACCAACAAACTGATGAGCTAGAAGAAGTGGATACATTCCTAGAAATATACAACATATCAAGACTGAATCATAAAGAAGTAGAAAATCTGAACAAACTAATTACTAGCAAAGAGATTAAATCAGTAATCATAAGCCTTCCAACAAAGAAAAAGAACAGGACCAGACGGTTTCACTGGTGATTTCTACCAAATATTAAAAAATAACACTAATGTTTCTTGAATGCTTCCAAAAAATTAAAAAGGAATACTTCCAAATTTATCTTAACAGGCCAGAATTACACTGATACCAAAGCCAGATAAGCATAATGAAAAAAAAACAAACTATAGATCAATATCTTTGATGAATATAGATGCAAAAATTCACAGCAAATATTAGCAAACCAAATTTAATGCACATTAAAAGGATTACACACCATGATAAATGGAATTTTTCTCTTGAGATCCAAGGATGGTTCGACACACACAGAACAATAAATGTGATGCAACACACTAATAGAATTAAAGCTAAAAAAAACTGATCCTCTTAATTGATGCCAAAAAAAGCAACTGAGCAAATACAATATCATGATAAAAAAAAATTCAACAACTGGGTAAAGAAGGAACATACCTCGTTTTAATAAAAGGTGTTGGCACAAATGAAAAATTGAAGGTTTTTCTGCTAAGATTGGGAACATAACAAGTGTTTCAGTTCTCACCACATCCATTCAACATAATACTGGAATTCCTAGGCAGAGGAACTTGGAAAACAACAAAAAAAAGGCATCCAAACAGTAAAGGAAGAAGAAAAGGTATCTTTGTTTGCAGATGATTTGAAGATAATACGATCTTTAATACAGAAAATCCTATAAACGCTACCAAAAAGCTGTTGGAACTAATCAACAAATTCAGTAAATTTGAAGACTATAAATTAAACATATAGAAAACAGTTGCATTTGTATACACTAACAATGAAATATCTGAAAAAGAATATTATTCAGCATTGAGAAAGAAGGGAATCCTGCTATTTTCATCAACATGGCTGTATCTTGAAATTATTTTACTAAATAAATCAGACAGACAAGACAAAAAGTGTATAACATCACTTATACACAGAATCTAAAAAAGCTGAACTCATGGAAATAGAGTAGCAAGATGGTCACCAGGGGCTGGAGGTGGCGGAAATGGGGAGATGTTCAAATTGTATAAATTTCCAGTTTTAAGATGAATAAGTTCTGGGGATCTAATGTACAGCATGGTGATTATAATTGATAATACTATTGCTATACACCTGAAAGTTACTAAAAGGGTAGATCTTAATGTTCTTACCATGAAGAATTATAGAAGAAAGTATAATTTCAGGAAGAAATTAATGAATGTAGTACTGGACAGGTTGAATTCAAAATGTTTGATGAAGATCACTGCCATCTAGCAGGTAATAGAGTATAAAAGTTTGAAGGCAAAGGTCATTCTGGCTAGAGAGAGGATTTAGGAATCAGTGCAGGTTTTGTTTTCAGAAACCACGAGCATTCTGGGAGACTTGAAAGAGTCTGAAGAATCAGAAGAGCAATATGCTAAAGCCGGAAACGTAAGGAACCACAGTGTTGACTGGGTGGCAATGGGGAGGCAATCACAAAGACGAGACGGCTGTGGGATGGAGGCTGGAGCTAAGCTGAGCATTTGAAAAACTGAGCATACTGACAAATGAAGCAGAGAATGGACTCATGAACGATAAGGTCTGCAAAACAGATGTTGGATTTGACAGCTAGGAAGTTACAGCTGACTTTAGTGACAGCAATTTTGCTTGAGTTTTGGGGACAGAAACCAACTTCAAGGTTGAAAGTGAGAAAGTGATTACAAGGAATAAAGTCAAGTCTGTCCTTTCAAGGAGTTTTCATGAAGGGATCAGACGAGAGTGAGGGTGTAATTAGAAGGAGCTACGGGATCATGAAAAGGTTATTTTGTTATTCTTCATTTTTAAAAATTTTTTGTTTTATTTTATTTTATTTATTTTATCAGCTGCTCCCACAGCATATGGAAACTCTTGGGCCAGGAGTAGAATCCAAGTTGAAGCTGTGACCTCTGCCACAGCTGTAGCAATGTGGGATCCTTAACTCACTGCTTTGGGCAGGGGATTGAATCTGTGCCACTGCAAGGACAACGCTAGGTCCTGAACCTGCTTTACTATAGCAGTAGCTACTTCATTTTATTTTTCATTTTTTGATATTATAAAATGACTTTTTATTATTTTATCGGAGTGTAGTTGAATTACAATATTGTATTAGTTTCAGCTATACAGCAGTGAATCAGATATATGTGTGTATGTATATACATACATATATATGTATATATATCTATATACACATTCTTTTTTACCATATAGGTTATTTGTTTAGGCTTAGGATGGGTCACATGAGAGTGCTTAAAAAATGAAAAGATGTGAACCAGAATTGTATGAGAAACTAAAAATACAGGAAAGATAGTTGGAAGGGCTGAAAGAATAGTCATCAAAAAGAATCTGTGACAGAATTGCTGTCACTATCCAGCCTTTCCTTTTTTTAATAGTCTCCATCAATCTCATTTTTATGCAAGGCTAACTTCACTCATGTACATCACCTGGCCTGGCCCACGTTACCTGATAATATAATCAACAAAATAAATTGGTGGACTAGTCCCTGTGATCTAGGCACTGTGTTACATTTTGCACATTATCTATAAACGAGAAACAATCACTGTAAGTCAAAGCCAAACGTATTTACCCAACTTATAGATGGAAAACCGAGGCTCAGATTACTGTTGAAAAAAGTTCCTAAGGCAATAGTAAATTAATAGCTTGCCAGGACTTAAATCCACTTCTGTCTGAATCCAAAGTCTGCAATCTTTCCACTAAATCTGGCTGACTTGATGTCTATAATATTTGTATATAAATATGTATGCCATCTTGGTTAAGAATCTGGTGGTGACCAGCGCTTCTCTTAGCTGTTCAAGGAGGTAAAGTTTATATCCAATTCATCTGCTTTTATGTCCTGAAAGTAAAGAGTGAGCAATCTGTAAAGCTAACAGTCTCTTGATGCACTAAAGCAGATTCAACCAGAGTTCCTCTGCCCCTTCCAACACTTCCAACCCTTCCAAGCACCCACAGCAAAGTATTTGATGCATGCTTTTTCTCAGCTTTCCTTATTGCTAGCTTCTAAAGAGAAAGGCAAAAATCTTGGCTATTTGGTGTGGCTTTCTAATAAAGGATACTACAGGCCTTAAGACATAATAAAGCATTGTATTACTTTTATGGCCTCAGTTTATTTGAGTTTGGCTTGGCTGAATTTTAGCTAATATACTTTGCAAACAATCTGTATTTTAAGTAAGTACCTGTTAAATTTCACTGCTGGTTCTTTATAGAGGCATTTGGAAGAGCAAAGGGACGATGGTGTATATGTGAATCATGCCATTAGAAAGATTGTTCTCTGACACAGGCAAATTGTACATCCTGCAATGTGTGGCTCTCCTTGGAGGGCCACAGACATACTTTACCAAAGATGCTCCTGGGGAAATTCATGGGGCCAAAGGCACTCTCTGTGAGAAATGAAGGAAAATTTGGGAGCTCCAAGCTGCATATAAATATTGACTCTTCCTCCTGAGTAGCTGATATCGCAACCCTCCTAACCCCAAGCCATGACGGGGGTGTGGGTGGTTGTATATGCCCTTTAGGTCTCTAATGGCAGTTTGATGGCATGAATTTCAGTGGCGACCTTTCTAATTCACTTTTGGAGCATGTTTATTGATTTTAAAAGAATGAAGACTGCCAAGTGAGATATTGTTCAGAAGCGGCTATGACATTCCTTAAAAAACAAAAGCATAACCCTCTGTCACACCTTGATACTCTAGGTGAAAGAATTCACTAAGAATCCTTGCTTGCTCTTACCCTTGTCTGGCACTTGGATTATATTAACATTTTTCAGTTTCTCTGAACCTATCCACATTTGATGACTATTCTGTTCTAGGCCCTCGACATACATTATTAAATCATGTCGTTTGAGATCCTTTTCTTGTGACTTTGGCATTCTTGTTGGGTTTAAGCAAACAATTATAAAGATATATATGACGTTAAAAATTCAAATCAATGTGGTGAATCACAGGAGGCCAGGAGAAGGTGTGATGGGAGACATGTAGTTTTTATTACTACCGAGCTCTTGAGGAAGCTGGCATTTAGAATGATACCCAAAGTAGGAGATTAACCAGGTGCATGGTAACAATGAGAGGTCCCTGTGCCGTATGACATAAAACTGAGGAGAACTATGTTTTTAGTGAGGCTAGTCATTTGAGAAACTTATGCTGGAAAGAGGTTTAAGCAAGAAGGAAATCAACATGATAGAAGGTTCTATTATGGGCTGAAGACTTTCCATATACTATCTCATGCAGTTCTCTCCAGAAGCCTCTAATGTTGGCATTATTATCCCCATTTTAAATACAACAAAAAAATACATACATAAGCTGAGGTTTGGATTGAATAAATAAATTGTCTAAGGTAGTATCTTCAGAACTGATTTTTGGGTGATGCCAACAATTTTTTTTTTCTCTCACCAGCATAATCCAAAATGTATTCTGACAAGACTTGTTCCATAAGAGTTAGTATTAGACATACACACACACACACACACACACACACACACACACACATACCCATAGACATGATCATCCCGGTTTTCTCTGTTAAATACCTTGAGTAATTTATTTATTTATTTATTTTTTCTTTTCGCCTTACCTAGGGCATATGGAGGTTCCCAGGCTAGGTGTGTAATCGGAGCTGTAGCCACCGGCCTACGCCACAGCCACAGCAACTCCAGATCCGAGCCGCGTCTGCAACCTACACCACAGCTCACGGCAACGCCAGATCCTTAACCCACTGAGCAAGGCCAGGGATCGAACCCTCAATCTTATGGTTCCTAGTTGGATTCGTTAACCACTGAACCATGACGGGAACTCCTTCCTTGGGTAATGTAAAGGTCAGCCATGCTACCAGCTTGTAGCATACACAGATATGCACTGAGAATCTATAAGAAGCATGCTAGGCCTTTAGAGGGTCAATGAATAGCACCCCACTTCCCAATACATATTCAAAATGAATTAACAGAGATAGGTATAAGGGTCAGACAAATGGAAATAAAAATATGAGCTTTGCTCCCTGAAAAGCCTAATTGGAGAAGCTGGATTTTGATCTGCAGCCCTCTGCGATTGCTAATACCTAACCTCAGAATTAGACAGACTTCTTCAGTCATTCTCCGGCAAGGCTGTAAACTAGAAGGCCACACCTCCAGGGCCTGGCCCATGTAGAGACAGAGCCCAAAATGAATCCTTCCTGCAAAGATGCACATATGAAAATAGAGACAAAATGGTCAAATTATGAGCATCGTTAGCTCCTTGTCCCAAGTACATTCATCAGAAGTACTTCTTCCCCAGGAGACTAAGGCAACAGAAAAAGAATAGGAGTATTTTTCTAAAGGACTTTCCTCCATGTGGAAACAGGAAAGCAGAGAGAAAAGAATTTCCCTAGGTACATGAAGCAGAAAATATACCCCAGATTATTAAAAATAGATTTTAGTTTTTCAGGGTAGTTTTAGGTTCATGGAAAAAATTGAGCAGAAAGGATAGAGAGTTCCCACCTACCCTCAGGAACAGATTTTTTTCTTTCACATTTCATGATACAAATAAACATTTGAACACTTCACTCTGTGCTACAGGTCACTCTCTGTGTCAGCTAATACTCACAACAGCATTATGATAGAGATACTACTATTGTTCCTCTTTTACAAATGAGGAAATTGAGGCAGAAAAAATGTGGCATTCAGGGTCAGGAAGCTGGTAGATGGCTGAACCAGGATTTGATTCCCTATAAAACACAACCCCAGAGCCCATATTCTTAGCCAATGCTATACTTCCTTTGCACTTTAAATTTTTAAATCTTTAGATTTGAGGATTTTTCATTAATATTTCAATTTTTTTTTTCTTTTTACAGCTGTACCTGCAGCATATTGAAGTTGCCATTCTAGGGGTCAAACCGGAGTTGGCTGCAGCTGCCAGACTACGCCACAGCCACAGCAACGCCAGATTCTTAACTGACTGAGTGAGGCCAGGAATCAAACCTGAATCCTCACGGACACTATGTTGGGTTCTTAACCTGCTAAGCTACAAGAGGAACTTCAATATATCATAATTTCAAGAATCCATGACTCTAAATAGACACCAGCTATCCAGGTATCACTAGCCTGAACGTGAATAGACAGTCATAAGGATGTTCGTAATTAATTCATCCTCAATCAAAGAATACAGTGCTTGTTAAAACATCTTAGGATACGTTCTAGGAGCCTGAGCACAACGAACGTCTGTCTTTATTCCTCCAAATGTCACATTGCCTGTCTCTTGTGGCACTTTTCCAGTGACTCCTCATAGTTTTTTCTGATCTTTTTGAACAGGGTGATGGCAACGTTGGCCGAAATTTTAAAAAAGGCATCATTTTGCTGTGCAGTTTACTAAATTATTATACATCCATTTGCTCTAGGAAATTTAATTAATTATTGAGCAAACATGGTTTCCTATTGATTCTATGTTGATTACT
The DNA here is from genome assembly GCA_004024745.2 of Catagonus wagneri. NCBI lineage: Eukaryota > Metazoa > Chordata > Mammalia > Artiodactyla > Tayassuidae > Catagonus > Catagonus wagneri. The sequence continues at coordinate 17,086,225 of PVHT021183631.1, forward strand.
TTCTAATATGAAAAATGGAACCATGCCATAATGTTATTTGAGCACAGCAGATCAGAGGCTCTATTTTGGAACAAATGAAATAAAGGATATTGGCATTTCTGGGGAAGGAGGGTGTCTGTCTCCATGTAAAGTAGGCTGTCTTTCTGCAATCTCAAAAAGAAACAAATTGTGATGGGAAGACAAAGTCATATTAGCAGCGAGGTTTGGATTACATAGATGACTTCATTAGTCACTGATCTCCCTGGGGCTATCACCATGCCCTCAAATACTATTGAAGTCTATTTACAATAAATGGCTACTTAGAACCAGCTCTAAATGCTCCACGTAACCTCTGATTTTCAAATCAAAGCAAGAGAGATTAATATGAACTGTTTACCATTATGCAGATTAAAGAGACTTCAGAAATTCATCCCATGCAGTGTTTCCCAACTGAGAATCTGTGCGCCTGTGTTTATGTGTGTATGTGTAAATAGGTTTTATAGCACAATCAATATAATGTATACAAGAGAGAAAACCTGTGCTACCAAACTGAAAAAGTACAGTAATCCAAAATTGGTGGATTCATTGTAACAAATTTTTAGGTCATTCTTTGATGCACTGTAGATAGAACACTGTATTCACCATTTTGCTTTTTAGGGCCGCACCTGTGGCATATGGAGGTTCCCAGGCTAGAGTTCCAATCGGAGCTACAGCTGCTGGCCTACCCCACAGCCAGATCTGAGCCATGTCTGCAACCTATACCACAGCTCACGGCAACTCCAGATTCTTAACCCACTGAGCAAGGCCAGGGATTGAACCTGTGACCTCATGGTTCCTAGTTGGATTCCTTTCCACTTGGCCACGATGGGAACTCCTGCATTCACCTCTTAAAAGACAATGTCCCCTAACCTTATTCTGGAGGCCAGAACTACAAATGGAAGAAAAAGAGCATCGAATGGCTCTTATAGAAAAATATCTTGAGTATTTAGTTCATAAATCATGCAAAAAAAAAAAAAACTCACGAATTCATTTCCCGTGAAGGAATAGATTGACAGATTTACTGTATCTTTTATTAAAATTAAAATGTCAAGAAAACTCTGAAATGTTCATCCTGGAACTTTTATTTCTGTTAAGAACTGCTCAATAGACTTGTTTCCAAAGGATTATTGCTAAAACTTCATGGTTTGTACAAAGTGAAAGGGCGGAGGTCACTTCAGAATTAATTTCTCGTCTGCTAAAATGTGCATTGTACTGAAATCTGATGGATGCATTTCTCCACATATTTTCCCAATCATGAGATTTTTCAGCTTGAATATTGAAGGACTGTTATTAAATTCAAAACATAATTTAGATTGAATGACTAGTAAACTATAGGTTGTACAATTCTAAAAGCCACTACTTATTTGAAATGGGAACAAAGCAAGTTTTTTTCTCTAAAAATTTTGTTGTTTTGTAAGTGTAACAGTAACCCATCAATATGTGTGTAAAATAACCAGTGAAACTCTACAGAAAGACCCAACACATTTTATGTCAAGCATAATGATGAAAGTAAAATGAAGGTTAATAATCTTTAATAATTTAATGCATATAAACTCACATTGGTAAGACACTTCTTTAAGGTGCTTTCATTTGTTCTTTTTCCAACTGTTTATTTATTGTTAATTTTGCTAGTTTTTAGTAGTGCATGGGACATGTTTCTATTGCTTTATCATCTTTAAGATAGATAGGTGTTTCTAGCCTCATTTTTCCTGGGGCTTTCAAAGCTCATTAATTCTTCTGCTCCATGTAATTTTGTAATGTATCTGGTTAGTATGAACTTTTGACAATTCAAAAGCTGAAGTGTCCTTTCTTTTCTACTGAGACCCTGCTCCCCCATCCCATTCCCCCCCCTTTTTTTGAATGAATGAAATAGGTTTGAAATTTCTAGCTTATCTCTAAAACCATAATTCCCTCTTTTCCTTTTCTAGTTTCAGTTGAACTTGTGAGGTTGGTTTCTGCTGGCAATGGGCTGAAAAGATGATCGGTAGTGGAGTTCCTGTTGTGGCTCAGTGGGTTGAGAACCTGACGTAGTGTCCATGAGGATGCCGGATCCGTGGCCTCACTCAGTGGGTTAAGGATCCAGCATTGTCACAAGCCGAGGCATAGGTTGCAAATGTGTCTAGGATCTGGGGTTGCTGTGGCTGTGGCTGTGGCTTCAGGTGCAGTTCTGATTTGACCCCTAGCCTGGGAACTTCCTTATGCTGAAGATGTGGCTCTAAAACGCAGGAAAAAAAAGGCGATTAATAGTAAGTTGCCAATGGACAATTACTCACGTGGCCTACGTCCTTTGAGCTTGCTGGGGACACCAGTGTTATTCCTATGAATATCTTAACTAGCATATTTACTCTTTGTTATGCTATGCCACTATTACTTAACACAGAACAGACATGGCTGAAATATTTGAAGTCAATGAAAGTTATATATTTCTGATTTTTGCAAAATACAGATTTGGTATATATCTTGAGAAAGAAAACTGAAGTATAATTATTCAGACAAATAGTGCAGGGTCCACAAGTGAAACTATTTGCCATTTTAAGAATAAAAAAACATCCTTTAATGATTGAGGAGATTGCAACTTGACTAAGCTCACTCACAGACTCATGAATGTTTACCTGAAGTGTACCCATGTTAAATCAAATGTGAACAGGCATGATTTTAAAATTGGTAATATTAATAATCTATGATGGAGTCTACAGTTCTAATCTTTCATGGTGACTGGTTAGTCGGCTGCATAGGGTAAAGTAACCCTGCTTGACCTAAAAGCTTCCTTACCCCCAATTTCAGGATTAAAGGAGAATAATGACTCCTTGGATCTTGAAATGATTCAAAACACTGAAATTCTTGCTCAACAAAAGCCAGTGTCTTTACTATTAGTTAATAAAATGATAGAAAGTCACAGAGAATGATCATTCTTTACTCTTATAATAGCACATTTGTTCCATCGCTAAAGAGTTGGACCACAAGTGAGTCCAAGGGAGCAACAGCTGCCATCAGCCAGAGGACGAAAGGGCCAGGCTCAGTGTCCCAGCCACTGGCTATCCTACTCCAGCTTGGTTCCCTGGTTGACAGAGTTGGCTTCTGGATAGGTATACGCTAAATAAGAGGTTGTATGCAATTTCACAGCAATGAATAATTAGTCTGGATGATGATAGAAATATTCCTTATGTTATTTGGGCCTCTGATTCCTCATTTGTGATTTTGAAAGAGTAATATTGGCTTCATTTACTTATCAGAATTTTTATGAGTATAAAATAATAAAACTGAATGTGGACTGTAAAATTTGAAAGTGCCATAAAAAGTATGTATGTTAGTAATTATTGTAGTATCATTAGCACATTCCAAATAAATTTGGGAGGTATAATTGGTAAATGCTGTCTTTCAATTCCAAGAAGAAAGGTGCAGCTATCTTGCTGTTTTAACATGTCTATGATAATCAGTTCTTATTCCTTTTTTTTTTCTTTTTAGAGCCACACCTGGAGCATATGGAAGTTCCTGGGTTAGGGGTCAAATTAGAGCTGGAGCTGTTGGATATGCTATGGCAAAGACAATGTGGGATCTGAGTTGTGTCTGAGACCACAACTTGCAGCAACTCTGGATCCTTAACTCACTGAAAAAGGCCAGAGATTGAACCTACATCCTCATGGATACTAGTCAAGTTCATTTCTGCTGAGCCAGAACTTGAACTCCCACTTCTTATTCTTAAATTTGTCTTCATTCATTTGATGGAAGACGTGTCAGAAAAATATATACCCTTCTTTTTTTTACCACATTACAAGTAAGTATAAAGAAGTCTTTAAAACAATGCAGTTTGAGCAAACATGGTGGCATTGGTGAAGTGGTATGGATAAGGAATGCATGTCTTTTTGCTTTTGGAAAAGAGGGGCAATTCCAGGCCTCTCTGTCTTAATAAATCATTATGTCCTTGAAAATGAAAAAAAAGAAAGAAAAGTGGAAACTATTTAGAATTCAAAGCTAGTTAGTGAAGGTGACCATTTCAAAGCTATATTTTGTTCTTCTCTTATGTTTCTTTTGGGTGGGTCAGGGAGGTGTTTCAGCTGCAGTGTTGGCATTTCACTGTAGTTACGATGAATTGCAGCCATGATTGCAATTGTTTTGTGATGCCTGTGGTGTCATTACCAAGATGCGATTACCAATTGCTATATGAAATTAGTTATGCATGAAATGAATAGGAAGCATTAATACTGGGAGGGAGAGTCTGAGCACAGACTTCATCCTCATTGTCTTCCAGATCCACTGATGCTTATGCATAATGTGGTCATAAAACTTTAATTTATTTCAGAGTCATAGGACTAGAAGGGATCTTGAAAGGTCATCCAGGACATACCCCTGTTTTCAGGCCCTTGAGCAAACCTAAAAAGATAATGAATGAACCTTTTTTCCCAGAGCAGATTAAAAAATCCCTTAATGATTGTAAGTTGAAATAAGGCACGTCATGGTAGTAAGGGGAATTTCTACGATGTAGTAATGCATCGTGTTCATTGGCCAATTAATATAATATTATTTATATATTAAACACAAAATTAATATATCTATTGGCTTTTGAATATTTTAATATTAGAACATAATGTCAGCATAAAGCTTTGGGAAATTATCTATATATGTCATGGTTCTTTTTAAGGTATGACAAGTTCCTATAATTTTGTGTCAATTGAAATTTTTCAGTGGAATATTTAAAAACTCAACAGAAATAGTTTAAGAGCTTTAGAAGAACATGTTACACACATACACAAACACACACATACATGCATACACACTTTTCAATGCAGTGAATCACTGTATAAAGTGGGGACAGTTCAGTGAATTTCTGTAAACTAGTTTTTTTGTATATTTGAGTTCACTTAAAATAAGATGTACCTGTAGAGTATTTTTAGGTTAAATAATACATGAGTGTTGTGTTCAGTGAGGAAAAATAGATTTCCATTTATGCTTATTAGATACTTTATAGAATTCCACTTATATGGATCATGGCTTGGTGTCAAAGAAGTAATTGTGGTCCAAATGTCATCATCCAAGTTGTGTATGTTCATAGAAAAGTGAATCAATTATCTTTAAACCTTAACTGTCAGATGATGTCCACCAAAGCTTAAGGCCTTTGAAAACACATGATGAGGTTTCTTTTTTCCTGGAGGAACAAACAGATTGCTTAATGAACTGGTTTGTGTCTCAATGATCCTATTAGATTTGGTAGATCAATTACTCACTTTTGGACTCAGTTTCCTCCCAGTCAAATGGAGGCCATAACTCCATCTTTTATTATTGTGGGGGATAATAAAATAACATCCTCAGCTTTCTTAGCAAATTACTGAACACATAATAGATGGACTGCAACTGTGAGTTTGTCCCTCTTCCTCCTTTAAAATGAAGGGTTATGGAGGATTCTGGCACCCAAAACATTTATGACCATCTGAGCACTTTACTTGGGGCTAAGAAATATGATCAGATAGAGAGGTATAGGAACATTACATGTGACCTAGTATCTCAGATTAGGAAACTATTGCACTGAAATGAGTGTTTGAATAAATTATATGCAAAAAATAATTATTTTTCATGTTTCTCCATACAATATGTTTGATATTAGTAACCTAGGGTCTTAATATAATTGTATATTGAGCACTGACTCATAAAATGTGGGCCAACATTTTCTCACCCTACAGGATACATTGCTGTTTTCCTCCAAAACCCTTTCTCTAGAGACACTAAACTCTTGTTTCAGGTCTACAGCCTCGAAGCTGTGGAATCTTTAGCCTTAATATTCAGTTATATCTTTTTCCTCACTAGTAATTCTGAGATTCTCAGACAGCTTTTCCAGCCACATATACATAGTATTTTCCTATTTTTTAACACCAAAACATCATAGCACTGACCTTCATACTGAGGAGTTTAGCAATGTTATTTGGACCATTGAATTGTCAAAAGATTGACATTGCTTCCTACCACACTCTTCCCTCTGCTTTGCTATCCTGGGAATATACAGATAATGATAATGATGATAAAATAAGTAATCTTCAGTGTCTGTGAGGTAATCTTCATGAAAAACAAAAGAAAAGCTGTGTTAGGAAGTCTTGGATGCAAAGTAAATGAAGGGAAAATGCAAGGATGAATGGCCCCTTGAATAGAGCAAAGAACAGAAAAGTGATATAGTGTGGTAATACAGAAAGCAAATTAACCCTGATGTATCCACCTACGTGGACTAGGATACATCTGTAACAAGTATATTCCTTAGGCCAAAATTTATTCTCCAATCATGAGCCAAGTATACTGGGGAATGATCAGATGGTTGAAAGCAGGAAAGTGGTAGGATTTGACTGACTTTTCATAAAGACCACTATACTGCCACATGGAGAATAGACCAGAAGGCACAAAGGCAGAAACAGGGAGGACTTAGGAGGCTATTGCAGCAGTCACATGAGAGCCAAACATAGTTTGGATACGGATAGCCACAGAGGCCTAGGTAACAAGTGCCCAGACATAATGCATATTTCGGACTTTTGACCAATAGGGCTTGCCACGTATTGAATGTGAATGCTAAAGAAAGAAAACAGTGAGTCGAGGATGGCTCCAAGTATGGGGTCTGAGCGTCTGAGTAAGTAGAAGTACCATTTATTGAGACAGGAAGTACACAGTCATAAGGGAAAATCAAGAGTTATGTGTGGAACAAGTGTTGAGTTTAGGTGGCAACTGGATAGTCAAATGGAGATATCAGGGAGGCAGTAGAAAATGAGCCAATGTTCAAAGGAGAGGCCTGGGTTAAAGATTGGTATTTAGAAGTCATCAGCACATCGGTGGCTTTGAAAGTCACGAGACTATGTGAGATCACCCAGGAAGTCAAAAAAGTCAAGTTCTGAGGACAGAGTGGTGAGTCATGTCAGTATACATCAAGAGATTACAGGATCTGGCTAAGGAGATGGAAGAGGAGTGAGGTCACAGGAAAACTGGGAATGACTGGTGTTCCAGAACTTGAGTGAAGAAAACATTCTAAGACGGAGCAGATGATACACTGGGTTAAGTACTGCTGATGGATAGATTACGGTGATGGCTAGGAATCAACTATAACAATTAATAATTTGGAGAGTATTAGTGGTTTTAACTCAATGGATTTAGGGGGGAAATGTGGGGAAGAAAACTGAATGCTATTGTGAGTCTAAGAGGTACTGAATTGGAGATGATGACAAAATATTTTCAAGAGTTCTGTTATAAAGTTGAGAGAAATGGAAAACAGTAGGCATAGCTGATCTATTGTAAGCGAAAAAGATCACTTCCTCCTGGGATGGGGGTTGGTAAGAAATAATTATTCTACCTTTAAGTCTGTTCAAATTTGACTTTATCCCATGAAGTCTTTTTTTAACACAATTTCAGTTTTTTCAATCATAATAAGTTGTACATAATTTTGTATGTAATTTGAGATAAAAATTTTGTGTTGAGTTTGTTTTATTATATCTAATCTCCCAAAATGCAAAAAAAAAAAAATAAAGTGAATCAATTTTTAATTTGTTTCCCATGGTCATCCAGGAATCTCAGAATCAGCTTTAGAACTAATGTCTCGCAACTCTTCTTAGTCCAGTGATCAAGTGTTTTCAGCATCATAAGTTTCAATTTATGGCTATAAGAATAAATATTTAAATACTTTCTTTCATTAATGCCAAAAAAATCAAAAGCTGTTTGTATAGAAGTTGTGTCTATTCTCTATTTTTGCTTGAAATATCAATAATATTTTTTTGTTTGTATATGTATTAATAACGAGTCAGTCTAGGAGTTTCCACTGTGGCCCAGAAGAAACGAATCTAACTGGTATCCATGAGGATGCAAGTTCAATCCCTGGCCTCGCTCAGTGGGTTAAGGATCTGGAGATACTGTGGCTGTGGTATAGGCTGGTGGCTACAGCTCCAGTTCAACCCCTAGCCTGGGAACATCCGTGTGCCATGAGTACAGCCCTAAAAAGACAAAAAAAGAAAATAATGCATCAGTCTATCTATCTATCCTACTGTACACTTTTAAAACAGCTACCTAAGATTTTTTTCCCCATCGTTCTCATCATTCCCCATCTATTGTTTAAGATAATTTTTTAATAAATGCTTCTAATGCCACTAATCAAACTGTCTTAAAATACACTATTATATCTCTCACTGTATTATCTTTAAGACATGGAATTATTTCTGATCTTAAAACATTTATCCCCTTATGTTATGCTTGCCTGGCAAGTAAATTACTCTTCCATCCTTAAAATTTGCCAAGTTACTTAAAATGTGGCCTAAGGTTTGTAAAGGGATTACAGTGTTTCTCAGGAAGGCGGTATTAAGTTGTATGTGGTTAGCTCCCTCTCAATTACAAATACTTTAGTGGTAATTTTGTCTAATACATAAACTATTAGTCACTTTTTATTTAACTCTTTCTTAGTGACATATATTCTCCCAAGACAGTCAAGTTTGTAACCAAAACAGTATCACTTGAATTGGCACAACTCAAAACACTTTTTAAGGAAAATTTGAGAAACACTAGTGAAAATCTCAATTTTTTTTTTTCAGATTTCACAGTGATTTGCCATTTGGGGAATACGTTTAACAGATTCTTTTACCAAACTGCCATAGCATGATCTGTCAGGCTGTAACTACCCTAAGAACACAGTGTTCAATATATTGGATTTCTACGAAAAGAGTTCAGCCATTATATTGAGCTGTCACTTTAACTGTTAAAGTGCTTTCCATGAGATCAGGTACTGTATTTAATAAGGTTATTGTATAGCTTTTATTATATGTCAGGGGCTCTTAGCACTTTCCAAAGATTAACTCATTTAATCCTCATAATAATTCTAGGAATTGCTAATATTAGTATCATCATTGCAGAAAAATTGAGGCAGAGAGAGTGAATAATTACTTTGCCCACTGTTACACAGTGGTACAGTTGTCATTCAAACCCCAGTAGATATGCTACAAAGTGCCTGTGCATACCCACTGTGCTGATCTGACTCTCTGTGAGTTTGGAGGGCAATATGTTTTATAATATTTTATAGTATGGGCTTCTGGACCAAATGACCCGGGTTCAAGTCCCCTTTGGGCTCTGTTATTAAGTTTGTGATCATATACAATTTATTTAACCTCCCTGTGCCTTAATTTCTTCGTCTGTAAAACAGAACTATTAATACATGTAAACATTGGAATTTTAACTAGCATAGAATGAACAGTTATTAATAATCAAGCTGTGATTAATGACATCACTTTTCTTAAGTGGGGTACACAGATAACTGGCCTTTCCTAATACCCTTCATAATGTCCATTTGTAAGATCTCTTCCCTTTTCTTCAGGACAGGTCATGCATTTAGAGTATCTGGACAGCCACCAGAGAATATCAGTATCCGTGGAAGGCAGGACTTTAAGTGTTCATAGAGTCTAACCACACACCGCAGTTGTTCAGTTTTCCTATGTTCTGAATTTTATGGTACTGTCCCAAATGTCAGTGAGTTTCCTTTGAGGGTTCTGGCTAGCCCTCTTATGACTCGTGATCCTCATCAGCTCCCATTCCCATTAGTATATATATGTATGTATGTATATGTGTGTGTGTATATATGTACATCTATATATGTTACACATATGTGTGTGTGTGTGTGTGTGTATATGTGTGTGTGTGTGTGTGTATATATATTCAAAGCAAAAGCAGAGTACTGGCTATTATGCAAGTAACACAAGTTGTCTAGTCCTTAAGGCACATCCAATATAGAAATTCTTGAGCTGTTATTGTTTGGGGTTAATTCATTTCATCTCCTGTAACTAACTCTTAAAACCCTACTTGGAATGAATTTTAAATCTTATACAAGTAAGCTATATCTAACTTTAAGTAATAAATGTCTAAGGTACAGGCAAGTATCGTTCTTTTGTAACCTGCAGTGCAATATGTTGCTCTACCGCACACACCTTTAAAAAGGAAACTGCTCAGCTTGGTAAATTACTTTCCTTTGCCTTCACACTTCAGAGTACTTCAGTTTATGGAGTGCTTTTATTTTATGCACGTCTTACTTCATTTTTGTCTTCAGTGACTACCCATGTCTTTGCAAGAAAGAAACATACATATACAGGAAGCAAATAATCAGTTGTCCTGACCAAGACAATAAGTCATACATTGAAGAAATAATTGGGGCAGCCCAGTACTGTTATTTGACCTTAGCTGGATATAGTAAAGATTATTTAAAAACAGTACTTTTTTGCTAAAGTTAATTTTCTTCTCTCAACTGATATAAGAGGTAAATTTGGAGTCTACTGGTTTTTCCAAAATTTAGTTTGAAAGTGTTTATATAACACAACTGTGTAAAATATCCTGATAGACATAGGAAGTTATCAGTTTGAGTAAAACACAGATTCAGGTTTCCAGGAACTTGAACTTCAGTCAAAGTGTTTGCTTGGGTGCAATACAAGCAGGTAAGAAGTTCTCCAAACAAAATAAAAACATCAAGTTGCATAACAAAGAGGTTTCTGGCTTGGGGAACAACTATGAAAAAACTATTCTGGTTTCTATGAGAATGGAAGATTTGTAAGTTACCTGCTGGACATGCAAGCCTCTCGTATTACAGACCTGCAGTAAATGCTTCTGAAAGGAAGAGAGGCAGGCAGGGAAAAAAAAAAAAAAAAAGCTTTACTGAGCCAAACAAGGTGGAGGGGATTCAGGAGCCAGAAATGGAGCTGAACTTCCTGTGGTTATTATTATTAACTATTTTCGTCTCTCATTTGAGACAGAATTGACTTTGTCTTAAATAAAGGTCCTTGTATATATGTGGAATATGGAGTATGAAACGCTGAGGCCAGAACCCCACACACCCAGCTCTTCCCCATAAGACCCAAGTCCTCCATTCATTATGCAAGAAACACATCACCAATATACTGTCCCGATTTCACCTTTACATGATCAAGGGGATTGTTCATTGACTCTGCATGGCATATGGACAATTTCTTTTCTTTTTTAACTCAATTTTTGGCAAACAAACCTTGGCCTCCCATGCATTTTTTGAAACATCTATTTATGCTAGGCATAGCTTTGATTCAGGATTTAACCCACTTGAGGGATGAGACTTCTAATCTTGTTTTGTTTGTTTTTTGTTTTTTTTTTTTGGTTTTTAGAGCCAAACATGCGGCATATGAAAACCCCCACGCTAGTGGTCAAATCGGAGCTAGAGCTGCCAGCCTATGCCACAGCCGCAGCAACGCGGAATCCACGGAGCGTCTGCAACCTACACAACAGCTCATGGCAATGCCGGATCCCTGACCCACTGAGCGAGGCCAGGAATCAAACCCCCATCCTCATGGATACTAGTCGGATTTGTTTAGAGCGTATTTTTTGAAAACCTCACAAAAAGCACAGATCTATATCCTGCCTCACTCCTGAGCTGGGGTCCGGCAGTCCCTAAAGATGACAGGGGGAGGATTTAGGACTGGATTGCGTCATCTCTGGCGTAGTTGAAGGAGGTGTATCTCGACTCCTCAGAAGCCATTTGGCCCAACTCTAATTAATACTTCACCTAATCCTCCAGTAATACCACTAATTGTTCACCAACCAGCAATTTAATCAACACTCTGCTAACAGGCAAAGTTGTTTTTTTTTCATTTTTTTTTCTTGCCTCTCCACATTTCTTGTGCTCTGACACAGTGTGAACTTAGGCAAGTATGTCCCAATTGCTTTGTTTCCATGTAATTTAACAGCAAGACATTATTTTCTCATAAGAGGTGCTTTGAATTTTTACTGCTAATGAATAAATTAACTAAAAAAGGTTAATCTGCCTACATGTTTATGAAACATTATGCAAATCGTTCTTCCAAAGGTTTAATGGTAATTGAAGGCAATTGAAAACCATGGTACATTTCCCCCAATTTTCATCTATTTTTTTTAAGTGTACAGATTACACAGATTTTTACACTTTACAGATGTGTATGAAGAAGGGATACTGTGGGGCTCTGATATCATTTTTATGGTTTATTAACACAAACAGGCAGGCACTCCAGTTTTGATTAGAAATAGCGCTGACTTTGATAATTAATTCCAAAGCAAAGTAGTAAAAGTGAAAAGAATCTGTGTGATTAATATTACTGCAGTCAGCAGAAAAGGAAGTAATTATATTTAGACACTCACTGTAAAGCTTTGACAAAATGGCTCTTGCACTGAGTTCAAATTACATACAGTTTATGACCTGTTATTTACTTTGGAGGTATTTTCCATGAGTGGCACAGGTGTTGAAGGCTGAAAAGATGTGGATCGCTAAGTACTTACGTGAGTGTCACTTTGTAAGGAAACTTTTGCCTACTAAAGGGCCTATTTTCCCCATCTCGTCCTTTTCTCTTCTGCCTTGAAGGTGGGCCAACTTACTGGTTAGTAAGGGCATTCTGGAAAAAATGTGAGTCTGTGTGTGTGTGTGTGTGTGTGTGTGTGTATCTGTATGCAGAGTCCATACATTGAGGATTACACACTGAAATAAAAAGAAAATCACAATTTTCCTATTTGAGTCTGAAATGCTTCATATCTGAGAATCTGAAAAAAGATAAGTTTTTTTAAGCCTATTATATAAAATGATCCTCATACCTTTTAATCTCAGGACAATTTTTCATTCTTAAAAATTATTGAAGACCCCAAAGAGCTTTAGTTTATGTGTGTTATATCCAGTGGTGTGCTGGTAAGTGTTTAATATTTAAGCTCTATGGGGAAGCAAAGGGTCTGTAGCATATGCTGATATCTGCGCTACAAATAGGCCCATGGTGACCAAACTTAAGCTACGAAGCTGTGGTCACTGAAATCAGTTGTGTGTGAGCTCCTGCATACAGCTGTTGCCATGGTGGAAATTAAAACTCACAAGTTTAAACAAATCAAGGTAAAAGAACTTAGAGTTATTCCAACTTCTTTCCTTCTATATCATCGTCATCATCGCTCCCAGTGTGTGTGTGGCTAATGCAGGGAAGTAACAAAAGTAAGAAAGGACATGATGGAGTTCTTTAAAATGCCTTTGCTTCTTCCCTGCATTAAAGCAAATTCTAATTCAAAGAGAAAGTATGTCCTCTCAGAGCTGTCAGCCAATGATCTCTCCATACCCCAGTCTCGGATGTAATGTGTTTGTTTTGTATTTGCTTTGAATCTTGCTGAAGTCCCATGCATTGTGGATCCACCAGAATTCTGTGCTCATGCAACCTTGTGAATCCTCCATACTAATAAGTTGGCAAGGAATGGTGGTCATAGAGGCCGCTTATTATCTCTTCTGACCAAGCTCATTGTCTCACTTGGATTCATTTATTAAACACAAGTTCAAAGAAAGATTAAAAATTTAAGAGGGGAGTTCCCGTCATGGCTCAGTGGAAATGAATCTAACCAGCACCCATGAGGACTTAATCGATTCCTGGGCTCGCTCAGTGGGTTAAGGATCCGGTGTTGCTGTGAGCTGTGGTGTAGGTCGCAGATGCGGCTGGGATCTGACATTGCTGTGGCTGTGGCGTAGGCCAGCAGCTACAGCTCCAATTCGACCCCTAGCCTGGGAACCTCCCTAAAGTGAAAAAAATAAAAAAAAAAAAAAATTAAGATGGACAACAGAGCCCTGAACTCAGCATGGAGCCCTTCTGAAATGCAGGGCTCTGTGCCACTGCCCACATCTCCATGAAGCCAACCCTAAAAATATCAATAACAAACCCTTTCCATATTCATGTTAATATTTTCAAAAAATAAAACTACATTTTCAAAGAAAGCCTATGGAAAAGTGACATTGTTTTTTACTTTTGCAAATACCTTTAGTTTCTGGTTTAATAGAAGACAGCTGAAATACCTATCCTATCCGCTTCTGTATTAAATTTGTTGCAGTATCTTATCTTGGTTGAGGTGTTTGAAGAGCATCATGCCTCTTTCAAATAATACTTGGATAATGTAGGGGTATTTTAATAATCTTTTCAGAAAATTGTGGATACTCTTATTTGAAGTTATACTAAGTTTCAATTACTGGTAGTCTCATAAGTTAATTGCCATATGTAAACTGATGCCATATTAATACACATTTTTACTCTCTTGGATTTTAGTACATTGGTCCATCTTTGGATAGATCTTTACCCATGAGTGATTTTATAATGTCATGCATTGTTCACTGGAAACTACTGGCTCACTGAATTATGCAGATACTACAAATTTTGATACATTTCACTGTACCATATGACTCAGATAATATTGAGTAATATCACATTCAGTCTTCTCAGAATCTGTCAAGCTTACAGTAACTGATACAGATTTTCAAAACATACTACTTTTTACTTAAAACTCAAACTGTGTCATTGACAACAAATGTCAATTGTTTTCCTTGAAGTGACAAGCTGAGGCTTCATTCATATTTGAGAAAATATCTGCCTAATACCTAAGTCTGGACAAGTACGATTTGTCAGTCTCTTTTTTTTTTAAGTAAAATTTTTGTACTATGAAAATGAGGCTAGTTAAGATGCCTGCCTCTGAAAAAGTTTTGAAAGTATAATGACCTCTCTGTTTGTCTTCTTAAAGTCATTATTGGTTTCTTGTTGCTAATGCTAACACTTATATTTGATTACCTATTATGGGCCATGCAGGGAAGTAATAACATTTATATCTATTGTAACTTTAATGTTCACCAAAATTCCAAACTTAGATAGAGCTGAGGTTTGACCCAGGAGTCCATAATTTCTCTTCTATGCTACAATACTTCTCCTAAATACTGAGACCAACGTAGAAAGAAAGAAGCTGGGTAAGAACTAGTTTGACTGGAGAACTTAGTTTTAAGAATTCCCATTTGTAAAATGACAGAAAAATCATTGAAAATCCATAAATAATAGTTACAGAACCACTCTCAAATGCAGAACACTGTACTGAGCATAAAAAAATGCTGTTCTTCAAGAAGTTATTGCAAATAAATATGCAGACCACTCATCTAGAGTTTTATATGGAAGAAAACAAGGCAAAGAGTAATGCACCCAAGAGCTTTGTTAAGAGAGCCCTTGCTGTTTTGATTTAGCATTTCTCTAGTTTTTGCTTGTGTGATTTCTATGGGAAGACAAATCTGAAATTAATTTATTATTGAATAGTTATTCATGGGTAATATTCCCCACTCCCCCCAGTAAAAACACTCTTCTCATTGCTTTGTGAGCCAATACTGGGTTTTAACACTTGCAAATCCACCAGTAAATATGAAATATGAGGAGGCGATAAGTCATAGCAAGTAGAGTAGCAAATATAACACAAACGCCATCACTGGCAGATTGTAACTCACCTAATTCAGGTTCAGGAGTTTTAAGGAAGCTTCTCCAAATCGAATACAGAGACTCCTATTGTCATCAATTCCAGCTGAAATAACTTCCCCTCCCCAACACACAGCCTCACCTATGACCATTGACCTGACCTGTGATATCATCAGAGCACTTAGCACCAGCTGAAATAGTCTGATATATTTTGTTGACTCTATAACATCTCCAGTTATAAGACTTTTCACCGTTTGTGTTCATAAAATATACAGATTAAATTACACTGAATTTTTTGGTATTTAAAAAACCTCCTTAATTGGATATTTTATAAGTCAAATAAATGTATGTCCGTCTTTATCCAAAAACACCATCCTGTTTTTGTCATTTTATCATATTTTTTTAAAAAAAAGTTTTACTCTTGCCTCTGGGATTTTTTTTCATGGCCTTACTATTGTTTTGATGATGGTACTTGTAAAATCTTAGCGAAAGATTTTAAGACATCCACTAGAATTAATTCTCCTTTCTTAAATGGCCTTGGAATGATTCATGGATTGAAATGTCAGGGACTGAGGCTGACTTCTCATGCCATCAGGAGTAACAGCCAGGTTCACCCACGTATGGGACATGACAATGTGTTACCACTGTCACCTGACCTACCGTAATTGAAAGAGGCCACCCAGATTTCAAAGATGTTAAATTGGGGGAGGTGTTAAATGAGATAAAATCTTATTTGTTTTTTAATGTGTACAATTTCTTTTTTTTTCCCTCCCATGGGCATATAAGCAACTTGAAGGGAAGACTCTATCCTTATTGTTTATCCAAGCATCTAAGTAAAACATTGCTCAGTCACACATTAAATACACATGATTTGGATGAATGATGAATAAAAACTCAACACAGACCCGAAAGACTTACAGGAATATGGAAATATGGGATACTTGGTTAAACAAAGACTTTCTCATGAGAAAGACTGCTAACTCCTTAACCCTGCTTTGACACTGGCATGCTTGGACATGTCACATGGCATAAATGTTGAAACTCTCTAACCCTCAAAATGAGAATAAAAATGCCTACCTTGTGAGTGATGATTTTATGAGTTTGACCGTCAGCATATAAAGCAAACCTCAGTACAGAGCCTGTAGACAGTTTCTACTAACAAAAAGGCATGCCCTTCTCTATCTTTTTGCGTTTAGTATTAATTGCAGCCCGGGATCAGAATTCTTGTTCTGATGACCTTTTTTTGCCTCTCAGAGTTTGGACAATTGTGGAAAAACAATCTGAAAGAATAGAACTCTCTACATGTTCACCTCTGGAGTTTGCTTCCCTCCCCGTCCCCTCTCATAGCTGAAATCTGTCAAAAACAAGAGTGCTGAGAAATAAGGCAAATGGAAGAGAGGTACAAATAATGTATCCATTCCTTGCAACTCAAAACAAAATGTATATTGTTACCATTTTGATGAGGTGAAATTTATGATGTTTCAGAACACAGAATTCTCCAAATTCTGGGCTAGCAGGTGTCATTGTCTTGCTGCCATTGGTTCTCTGCAGAAAAGGGACAGGTGGGGTACAGTCTGGAAAGAAAACTTGATATTTGCATTTGAATTATCACCCCCCCCCATGCCCTGAAGCTTACAGCAGCTCAAAGGAGGCTGTATTTTCTCTTTTTAAAGAGACAGTGATGAATTAGGCTGATTGGCTTTTCAAAGTAAACTAGATTATAGGTAAGAGATTGAGGCAAAGAATGTGAGTGCATTATACATCACCCAAAGAAAAATTCAATAGTGGAATGAAGATGGGGAACAAATTTTGGATTCTACTATCTCGCCACTTAATATGTAGCCATCTTTCCCTTACATGAGCATGTTTACTTTGCCGGTATGTTCGTTATAGATTTGAATGATTTTACCAATGTGATTTAAAGTAGCACTGTATATATTTACTGTTTTGTAGCATTCTCATTTTCCTAAAGATAACTACTTTAGAAACCAAGAGAAAGGGAATGAGGTTGAAGTACAAGTTGGGGACAAACAGAGCAACTTATACTATCAAGTCAAAGAACCTAGGTAAGTTCAAGGTTATAACAAGGATGCTAACCCGTTGTGGGAAAGGATTGTGAATTCAGCAGAGGGTTCTGAAATCTTAAAAGTAAAATAAATGAAAATACTTAAATATTGAGAGTCTAAAGCATACAACGATGTTAGCCTTCTCAAGGGAATGGATGTTACTGTTGCTGCTTTCAGTGGATTCTGTAGTTGGCAGTATGGTTGGGACTCTCTTGCATTCACTGTTGGTAGAACTGTGATCCTGGTTTCAAAAGGAGATGAAGCCTACTTGGAATTCACTAGTTTATGTTTGATTTAGCATTTGGTTTGAAATAATCTGTACGTCCCAGACCATAAAGATGTGTGTTTGTGAAACACACCTTTTATTGCATTACTTTCACAAAACTTACTTCTGTCATGCAAATATTTTGAAAAACTCTTGTTTTCTCAACATGTTTTTGCAGTTCTTCAGTCACGGTGGTCTCACAATCCAAGGCATTTAAGCCTCTGGCTTTATTTTCACCCCCACACACTACTTGTGCACAGTCTGGTGATGTCAGAGAATAGCCTGGATGTGGTACATGTCCTGTATCAAAATAAAATCCTTAGAGTAATGAGTTTCATTTAAAGAAGAAAAATTACAATTTCCCCATATCTTTTTCTTTTAATTTCTTTTCTAACTCATAAAACCATGAACCAGTTTGAAGGTTTAGCTTCCCTTATGGTTTGATTTCTTTCATGCCAAGAGATGCCCAAGGGAGCATTTCACCTGGTGCTATACTGGGAAACTTGGCAGAACTTAATATATCACTGCAATGTTTTTCTCAATTATATACTCCTTCCCCTGTATTTTTTGGACATATTTCAGATGGTCTTGACCATTAAGTTTTTGTAAATGAATATTTTTTAGAAAGTTCCTTTAAAAAATCCTGGTACAGCAATTCAATAGCCTCACGAAAGACCCTATTAACAAGATAGACAACATTTCCAGTTAATTAGTAGCAGAGATGTTAGAAGAGGTGAAATTATGTGATGTGGATATGCTAGATACAATAAATAATTGAATTTTCTATTTTCTGTCTACTTCTGAACTCAATTGTTGAAGGAGTTTTAATGGCGGAGTGACATATTTTTTGAAATACAGAAGGATGAAACTAACAAGCTAAGGAAAGGGTCAATGATGACTTGAAGACCTACATGATAGATAATGAATAATGATTGATGTGAATTTCATTCTTGATTACTTTATATATTGCATGTCTGTATCATGCTGACATCCTAGTTCTATATTTTAATTCATTTATTCATGCAACAATTATTTTGAGTGTCCATTACAAGGCAGGCAACATTTAATTTAAGGAAAGAGCAAACAACAAGTAACCAGGGCAATTAAAATGTTGTGACAAGCACCAAGAAAAAAATAGGTACAGAAAATGGAAGTAAAGGGGAAGAATATTTAACCCAGACTTGGTAATAAAGGATGGTTCCTTTCAAAAAGTTACAGCTACACTGAATTTTAATGTATAAGCATGTTTAGGACTAGTTGGAGTGAGTTAACATGAGGGAATTTTTAATCATATGTAGGATAAGGTGCAATAAAATGAGTAACTGCACACAGGTGCAGCCCTAAAAAGAAAAAAAATAAATAAATAAAATTGCCTGTGATGTTCTCTGCCTTTTAAGAGGAAAGGACGAGGTGGCAAACATATTTCACTGGGAAATAATCTCATATTACCCCATACAAGAGATTGATGAGTAGTGGAAAGAAAAGGGTAAACTTTTGATCTTTGGCTAATTATTCAGTATGCTAAATTATCAGAAGTTAAAAAAAAGTAATTTTTATTCAAAGCATATTGGAAAAGCAGAGATAGACCCCAAAACCTCAACAATAGAAAGTTAACCATTGAGGCAAAATAAAGGAAAGAGAGCTGGGAGGTACAGGAATCTTAAGGCAGAGAGGAGGATACGTAATTTGGGCAGGTGGCCAAAGCCATTGCGAATCAAGATAGCTCTTAACTAATTTTAATTTGCCTGGGTTTTGTGATTACTTGTCTTGACGTGGCACAAACTTTAACAAGGATACTAAATATGCAAATGTGTTGCTTTTGTGGAAAAAGGAAGAGTAGGGCTGAATTTCACATATGGTTTAGTGTGGAGCAGAGCAAAGGGATGTACAAGAAACCAGTGAATCACATAGTATTCTGTGCAGGACGTGGAGCATGTTAAGGGATATGTGACAAGAATTCAAGTCAGTGTTAAACAAATATCAAAGGTAGGATAACCACGACTGATTACCGTAGAACTTTAGAAGAATTATAATGCAAAGTTTTTACACATCTAAGACAACATTTTAGGGTCAACTTTCGAATGTGAGTTTTGGTAAAGAACAGTAGCAGAGGCAATAGTCTCAAATTCTTAATGCCCGTTGGGGAAATATTTGTTAGCAATGTTTGGTTTTAAATATATTTCTCAGCTGATTTAACTTCTTAATTAAATTTTGCTTAGGTTTATATCAAAATGTTTTTATTGCCCAGGCACAGTTTGTCTAAGCAACAGGAAAATAATGCTGAGTTGTTTTATAAATGGCATACTGTCTTAACACTGGTGACTGAAAATTGACTGAATTTTGAATACTATATTTTATTCTTGTGGATTCAGTCAGTTTGCTTTGCCAAAAAGATCCTTGATCAGCCACCCCATGCATGTGCTGAAGCCAAATAAATATATATTTTGATTTCCTGACTATTAGATAAACGTTAACATACCTTAAAAACTTCTTTCGACTGCAGGCTGCAATTACACAAGAAACAACTGTAACTATGAACTTTAAACTTACTAATGTGCTGAGGAATACTTAATTCTTAAACAGCTCAAAATACAACTCATTATTTTGTTGTATCTTTCTGCCATTTTTTAACTCAGGGTTACAGAAATAAGGAATACATACTTGTGTTCTGAGACTTAAGGAAATCGATGCTGGGCTGAAGTTTTTGCAGGAATATTGTCTAGTCTTTTCACTGTGAAAACAACAGCAGTCTAGGATCCTCAAAACTGAACAGAATAAAATAATCCAGTTTGCTTTTTATCCTACATTACACTTACTTTTGGCATTTCATTTAGTTTGGTCAATGAAAACACTCAGATATTTCTCAGTAGGGTTAGTTTTTTTTATTATTTAAAAAATTAGTTTTTAATGCTTAGCATGAACATAAACCATTCTCAGTGGATCTCCAACATGGCATTGAATGATTTAAAATCAAAATCTACTCTCATTTAATGCCAAAAATAAACTTATGAAGTGATTTTATTCTTATCAGGGCTTGTAGCTCTTCAATTTCCATTCTTTTGTGAAATTGAGACTATGGATCACAGTTAAATAGTCAGTGTCTTTTAAATTTTGACACCATGCTATAAAAGTAACTGACCTCTAATTCATCCCAGTTGGATGTGACCATGCCATTAGGAAAATACAATGTATTGCAAAATTGCCCATCTATGCATTTTAGAAAGAAAGATGTCTCCAAACTTACCACCACACTGACATCTGCATGCAAATGAAAATTTTGAAAAACTTCTCTTAACAAGGAGGTTAATTCACCTAGATCCTCTTACATCTCTTTCCTTGGTTTGGATTTGTTGATTCAGAGCAAAACTGTTTATTATGGGAAATAACAAATTAAAAGGAGAAAGTAGGAGAAGATGCTTCTACATGCATTAGAATAGTATCCAATTTTTCTGGGTCCATGTCTTTCCTAAGGGTTTTTAAGAATCCTTTAAGTCCTGAATAACTGTTGGCCACTCTAGTTCAGCCTAGAATTGTATTTAATTGAAAAAAAAAATGGAGTGGGGAATTGGCAAAAAGCAAAACTGATGAGATTTCTACGGTCAATGGATGTTAACTCACTGGATTTTCCTGAAATTCTGGACACAAAGCATTTCCACAGACATTGCTAGCTGTTGCCTGTGACTTGTATTAGAAATGTCACTTGGCTGAAGATCTTTGAGCATATTACATGTGGGTACAACACAGCCTTGATTCTCTAGGGTAGGGAGTTTCATTGTATGATCAACAGCCTGAGGACTCCTGCACTGAACTTGAAAGATACCGGTTTGTCAAAGTGGCTGTTGTATTCTGCAAATGTATTTGATCCAATTTTTTTTTTTCTGAATTATTCGCCTTAGGTGTGTTTTATCCTCATACTTTTCTCCTTCCATCATGGTGCTCACTGAAAGAGTAACGTGTGTCTCCAATTTAAGTGACAAATGAAAGTTAATTGAAAAGGGAAAGCAGGGTCTGAAAATTATTCACTAATCGCCCCAAATACAGTCCAAAGATATAAGACACAAGAAAAACTTGGAAACATAGATATGAATGTCAATTTCTCAAGCCCTTCTTTGTTCTCTTCAATCCTCAGCTTGCTCAATTGGCTTACTAACTTAGTCAATTTATTAGAATATCTTCTATTGGGCAAAACCACTAATTTCAGTGAAGAAATCAAAGAAGTAAAAAACACTGTCCTGTTCATCAAGGAATTATAAACTAGTGTATATTGAGAACAAATAACAGCATGAAATGCAATGAGCATTTTCTAAGTGGTATTAATGTTTCTCGTATGTGAATGTGTTAGTGGATGGGTATGCACAGCATATATATTACTGCATAATCTTTTCATCCTTCTACCAAATGATGTAGATAAATATTTCTACAAATAACTTCTAATTTCATAATCTCATTTACTTTCCTCCACCTTATATTTAATTATTCTGCTTAGGCTAGAACCAAAATGGCCATATCCATTGTGCCTTTTGAACTCTTCCCTTCCATTTGATGCTATAGGCATCAAAGAAGATGGTATTCTATTACCTGGAATCATGCAGTGTAATATTCCCTCTAATGGGCCAGTCTGAAATCCTGACTCTACACCTGGAATTCCTATATTTTTGTGGAACAGAAAAGCCAACCTGCAGGCTCTCAGACGTCTATCAGTTTTGGAGAAAGAGAACATCTGTAGATTGCTGGAGGAAGCTGCAACTTTTTAACCTGGGACATCCTGGCAATGGGCAGTGGGCAGGAAAAAAATAAAGTGGGAGCATCAAGGCATAGTTTGTCAAGAGATGAGCCTTGGCATGTGGTCCTACAAGAACTAAAACTGCACTGTGTAGGAGGGGTCTCCACTTTATTCCTGACCCTTTATTTGCAGACTGTGTTTTTTGGAAGTTTCAATTAGGCTTGTTATATACTGTTAATGAATATTTGTAGATCTTATAAACATGCACACATCAGACAGCAGTGACAGTTTGTAAACTCCTCGAGATTAGTTAATGAACAAGACACACATCCTCTTGGCTATTACCAGGCTTCTGTACACCTCCTCTACGTGCCCTTTTTAAAGCACTACTTGTTTTAATAATGAAAAAATGATTGTGATGCTAAATGAGGACGTGATGAAAGGATTCATGTTGGAAGGATGATTAGCAAGCATTTGAAATGCTGTCACAAACTAATATGAGGTCAGCTTGTAATTCCTCGGGAAAGCAGAATCGATAAGCAAAATCACCAGAGTGAAAATTATAGATTATGTTCAGAAAACATCAACTTGTGTAGAGTATAAAATTTTTGTAGAGAAATAACAGCTTGAAATGGATTTGGATCTGGCAGATCCACTCCCAGAATCTCACCTCAGAGATCCTACTGTACTTCTTTCTAGGTTCTACATAGATTAGCTTACATATTTAATTCAATATATGCCACTTAAAAATATAGCACATGTATGCATTTTTCTCTACTAGCCATTCATTATTGAGAGAAAACAAATTGTCTGCTTTTATAGAATTTCAACTCTAATATGTGTGCTTAGGAATGGGAGTGGAGAAAAAGCAGGTGAGCTAACAATAAATAAGTTAAGTAATCAAAATGTAGTACGCGCAATATAATAACCCTCGAGTTCTTATTATTTGGAGTATGAGAATATTATAATATTATAAATCCCTAATCTCACATTACTGGGTAGCCTTGGATCAGAGTATGATAAATAGGGGTGGATTGGAGTGTTTTAGTGATTAAAGAAATTTATTTATGAGTTGGAGACAAGAGGAAGTGTCATCTGATAACCTGAATCTCAGCTGAGAAAAGAGTGGTGAAACCTAGAGGAACCGACACTTCTTTTAAATATGTGCTGAATGTCTAGTATTCTCCATTTTCTCTTTTAGGGATTAGCAATGTTATAAGCAGAAAACTCCCTACCCTCTAAGGTTTCCTTTCTGGGCAGGGAGGGGTGGTTAGATAAACAAATCAATCCATCAATCAAATACAAAGTAAAATATGGAATTTGTTAGTTGCTGGTAAGTGCTCTGAAGAAGGATAATGCCGGGAAAGGAGGATGGTGAAGCAAGGATGGGTCTAATCAGTTAAAATGTTAGCTGAGGGGTCCAGATACAGGACAGAAAAGTGTCCAGAGCTTGTTCTGTAGAATTTTCTTGGCTGTGTTGAAAGCACCACGTGGGTGATGAAAGAAGAGTACTAGGATACTCACTGTTTTCTTCCAAACAACCACAACATGCTATGATCAAAGTATTGAGTTGAGGCTTGCACCATAAAAATGACCCAGTCACCTCAGGAATCTTACAAAGAAAGGAGCACTTATAGAGTCATTTTGATGAACATTCAACAATGATTTTGAAGATGGCGACAACTAGAGGTTTTGTTTATAAGTGCAAACAGTGGTTAAGACAGTACTTTGAACCCTATCCTTTTATCCAATTGACATCTACTCATCTTGCATTAGAGGCCATCCCACCCCAACTTCATTTAGCAAGAAAGCATCTCCCACCTCTAACAGTGCCTGTTGCTCAATAAGTATCTGGAGAATCAAAAAGTATGCATTAGTGTTTCTGAAATATTGGTTTGTTATTTAAATATGCTAGATGAATAATTTAAACAATTATAATCAATGGAATGCTGTTTGCTTTAGAAGTAAAAATTAAGTGGTTTCTTTAAAAAAAAGTATGGGATAGCTGAACTATGGAATCTGGAGAGTTTATAAGAATTAATTTTGTGTCTAAAAATCAAATGATTTATCAAAATAACTGAGTTCATTCTACTTTATTAAGCCGTTAAAATTAAAATGAATCTAGAGCAACTGATTTTTCAAGAAATATTTTGGTTAGTATACATAAAACCAAGTGAAAGATTTTTACAGATCACTCTCTGGCTTGGTGAAAAGAACATTAAACTAGATGACAGGAACTCTGAGCTCTGAGTTTGATGATTTATTAACTAATTTATGTGACCTTTGGAAAACACTAACATCTCTGTGCTTGGTTCCTCATCTATAAAACAACTATCCTTATAGAATGCTTACAACAGATCTAGATTATTCCAAGTATTTTTGAAATACTATCTCATTTAATCTTCTTTTTCAGAAAGTTAAATAAGATTATTATGCTATTTCAGAGGTTTCTTCTAGCTCCAAAATTTCAATTTATTCAAATCAGTTCATTTTTTGCCCCAAGGAATGAGAAAAATTACCATGCAGTTGAATATGTTAGTAGCTGACCAGGCAAGAAATCTGATGTCCTTTCATCACCTGCCTTAGCATCTTAACTGGGTGAATATTGAACTAGAATTTTGATGCATAGTCTGGATTTCTTAACCTCTGCCTGCAGAGTTGAATATTAGTACATGAAATATGACTTCTATCTGTAATAATAGAATCACCAGGGGGATATGAGTTAATTAGAATATCACTACAAAATCTTGGGCAATAGCCCATTAAATGTCACAACTTCAGTGAACACAGATTGTAGAACATTGCTAGTTTCTGGTATTATGTTCGTATTAGCTTGTTATGAAACAACTTATAACTCCTGTCACCACTGTTACCCCACCAAATGATTGTTACCGCTGGTCTTGAGGGAACGGAGGTACTTATAGTAACACAAAGCAACAGTTCATGGATGCCTTTTTCCATTTGTGTGAAGACATGGACCAGATGATTCTAAGAAAATTTCTAGTCACTTATGACACAAAAAATTGCACACACGGAATGATTTTTGTGAACAGATTTTTTTTTCATTATCAGCAATTATGATCTTTGTTTTCAACGTGAAATCTTTTCCAGGTAATTCCAGTATAAAGAAGGAAATGCTGTTTTGTTTCTATTAATAATGCACATGTGTCTTTATAAAGGAATTAGGAACAAAAGAAATGTTCAAGTAGATACAAATAGGATAATTTGTTTAAAGGGAGAAAGGAAAACAAATTCTTCTCTAATAGAGCTTTGAATCCAAGCATGTTTCCTGTTACCAGTAATTATTGCATAACTTGATAAGCCAGCAAGTAGCTATTGGAAAACGCTTGTGAAAATACAGTATCATTTTACCAGCATCAGCCTATAACTGCCTGCATGAATAGTCATTCCTCTTTATCACTGATTTTGCTTATGTCTCTGCTCTGATGAGGAAAAGCAAAACTGTGGGTACCAAATCCTGGGAATTGAGCAGTTCAATTGCCATTTGGACTAATTTGAATCCCACAGGACCACACTATATTTAAGTGATTGATGTGGATTCAAGAAATAGACCTCAAATGAGCAAGTATGGCAGACACAGAATTAATCTCTGTTAAAATGTGAATGAAATCATGATGAAGGAAGCTGGCCAAAAGTTTGCCTAAAAACAACAAGATCACAAAATGTATGATAATTTTTAATATTTGCTCTACTAATTAAGCAACAGAAATTTATATCTGGAGACTGAAATAACAGAGGCATTTAGCAAAACACATTTCCCAGAAGAGATGAAGGGAAAGTTAACAGAGAGCATTCAGTATTAGAAGAGCATCTGATTATAATTTTGTCTGGAAGGCCTAAAGGTAACACATAGCACCTTTTACAGAAGCTGTGCCATTAAAGAAGTTTTACAATTGCTTCAAGGTATTGGGTTTTGAATAAAGCACTTTTTGAACTATGTATTTTTATCTGAGATAGCAGTGCTTGGGAAACTATAGTTATGGAAAAATAAAAATACTAAAACAATTCAATCAGTCTTTAAAGAAAAAATATGTTATTTAAAGTTAGGAGAGAAAAAGATATTATTTGCTAAAAGTAATAACATAGAAAAATTAGTACAATGGATAAAGAAAAGATAGTGTAATTCCTGTATTTGGTTCAGTTGAATAAAAGGATTGGGAAAGCAAGTACTTTTTGGACTTATGTATGACAAATTTTGTTTTGCATTAGGACCAAGATCCCCCAAATTTTGGACATCCAAGCTTTTATAGCTAACTTTATATTTTTGAGTAGCAAAAGGTGAGCTGCATCTGGCACTTGGTAGGGATATAGCCTCGTGCTGCCACTAGGAGGCGAACTTAGAGAAGGCTCCAGGATTGGGCTTTTTGCACTATTGGGGGCACCAAAGGTTCTCACAGTTGGCTGCACTTTAATATAGGCATGAGAACATGGATCTTTGTTGATAACAAGGATAGAGAACAGCTTTTCAGTTATTAACAAGCTTGGGTTTTCTGCAGGAAATTAAGAGAAGGCTCATGGGAGACACTAAATCTATTTCCATAAAAGTAAGTTACAGACTTAGCATTAATCTATAGTCAGTTTTAATCAAGTCAATACTAATATCAGTATTTCTATATCAGAGCCATTCTAAAAGAACGGAATGCTTTCCATTAAACCAGATCTAGTCTGCCTTTCTAGTTGTTGTAGGTGGTGTTGGCTACAATTTCAGTTTCAGCGTTTCATAAAAAATGTTAATTTACTCTCCAAAAGTAGACCCTGATTATCAAAAGTTAATGACGTAGTTCGTGTTGTCCAAAACTCAGATTTATCACTGACTTATTCTTAATCAGGAACTGAAAGATGATGTATGTAGGGGTTGTACCAATGTAGTACTAGAATCTAGGCTGAATAATTCACAGCTGAGCTTCTCATGGCTTGTATTTTTTGTACAGAGATCTTTCATCTGTGTAAGCTAATGTATTAAAAACATTCATCTGTGTTCTGGATTCATATACAGTTCATACAGTTTCAGATAATAGGCTTAATTCTTCTGCTATATTACATTAGCATTTTCTTTAAAATATAGTTTTATTGAAATAATATTCGTATACCCTGCATCCACTCAAAATGTACAATTCAGTAGTTTTTAGTATATGCAGAGACTTGTACAAACATCATCCATTTTAGAACATTTTCATTTACTCCATTTTGCTCTAATTCCTCCACAGCCCAAAGAAAACATTAATCTATGTCTCTACAGATTTGCTTACTCTGGACATTTTATATGAATGGAATTATAAAATATGTTGTCTTCTGTGACTGGCTTCTTTAGCATAATGTATTCAAATTCTTCATGTTTTAGCAGGTATCAATAGTGCATTTCATTTGTATTGCCAAATAATTTTTCATTTTATGGATATACAACATTTTATTACCATTGGCTAGTAGGTTAATTCATCAGCTGGGTAATTTCTACTTTTTGCTAATTATGAATAATGCTTATATGAACATTCACATACATATATTTGTGGACATTTAAAAAAAATTTTTTAGGTTTATATCTAGTTGTAGAATTACTAGGTCACAAGGTAACTCTATGTTTAACCTTTTGAGAAGCTCTCAGATTGTTTCCAAAAGTGGCTGCACAATTTACATACCCACCAACAATGTGAGAGTGTTTCATTTTCTCCACACCCTCATCAATGCTTGTTGTTATCTCTTTTATTTTAGATGTCCTTGTGGATGGCAAGTCGTATCCCATTATGGTTTTGATTTGCACGTGCTTGGTAGGTAGTGTTGTTTAGCATGTTTTCACATGCTTATTGGATGATCTCATTGGTCTGCTCCATGTAGACTGTATTTCAGAAGGTAGTATTCGCAACTATATCCACATTTAAAAAACAACCATATAAAGTAGATAGTGTATGTGATATAAAATACAATGTTAATATGTGTTACATATAAAATACGTTTTGTAGTAATCTATTTAATAGCGTATAATAACTACTATACCATATGCAAATGTATTAAATAGAGCATATAAAATATTTTGGCTGTTTCCTGTTTACATCTATGTAGGCTGATACCATAATAGTTCTGTGCCCTCTTTCCAACAACACTTCAAGATAGAGTGAGAGGTATCTTTATTATCCTCATTTTGTAGACAGTAATCTTGCAGCTGCTCGTGTCGTACCAAAATTGCTTAAGTACATTTATTGGTGAGCTTTTCCACGTACGCTAGGTGTAATGTAGTAAAAGAGGGATGTGGGTTTCCTTGACTGTGCTAAGAAGGCAGTTTCTTCCAAATCAGTAGGGAAGGGTTTGGGTTTGAACAGGACTGTATCATATTAGATAGACAGGTGTAAACACAAAAGAAATAGCCAAGAAATTCTATTCTTTTATCATTATTCTAATTATCATTTATTCAACATGCATCACATATAGACATATGTTATATACTATAGGTAAGTGTAATTTATACATGGTATAATATTCATTATATGTTACATGTTAATACATGTATTTTATATATAATACACATATATTACTGTTATACCTTATGTAACATACTATATCCAATTGCTAGAAAACTTTCCTAAAATCTGCATTTCCTAAAATCAATAAAGTTGTCAAGTGACCTAACCAGCAATCTGAAGTCATTCCCATAAATTTTCAACAAATGATCCATTTTCTATACATGTGACTATAGAAGAAATTGCCAGTTTTCTCTATTACCTACACTCATCTTTTTCAATATAGTAATAGTGCTTAAATCTACATTTCTTATCCTCTCTTGCAGTTAAATGTGGCCAATGTATGTGAGTAGAAATATTTGAAACCCTTAGATCTTACTCTTAAAAAGAAGGCACATGCTTTTCACTCCCTCTTTTTTGGCTTTCTGCTGCCTGGAGTGTAGATGTGAAGGTGGGAGCTGGAGCAGCAATTATGGACCAGGATATGGAGACATTTTGCAGAGTCTAGGAGAGCAACCTAGAAAGACCCTGGATTTCCCAAACCTTAAAGTTGCTGTGTCAGCTATGAAGTGCTTAGTTCATGTTCTGTTATCCTGTCTTTGCTAGAGCAGCTGATATTATTCTAACAAGGAAACAGCTTCATCCACAAAAACTCTTTGTTCTCCATGGCAACCCTTTGATATGCAAAAGCCAAGGTACTGTTTGTCTTAAGTATTTTCTAGTTTAGAGAATTTTTCTTCAGTTCCTTCATCTAGATTTTGTATACTGCTGTTCACAGAAATCTCACCTTCTTGGACCTATTCTTTATCAATATTGCTCTAAAATTTTGTTGCTTAGAGTGAAAAAGCATTACTTTAAATGTGGACTGAGAAGCAGAGAGCAGACTGATCACTCACTCTTAAGACAGGAAGGTAGTTCAATTCTGAGTCAGCTTATCTAACAACCTCATTTATTTATTCAGTTAGTCATTAGGCTGAGATTATACCGTATGAGAGGCTGTGGCAGGGAGCTGGAGTAATCAAAGGTGAATCGGCTGTGAATACCTATTGAATTTTCAGTGAATTAAAACAGGCCTTCATGACCTGTTCCCCAATCAGAACGTCCTCCTGCTCTATCAGTAGAATTCATATGTAAGAAATGTTACGTGCATTTCATAGTTTGTAAAATGTCATTGTTGTTTGCTGACATGGGTCCAACCTGTAGGTTCATGGGTTGGTTTGGGGGCTTGAGTCCTGTGAAGAGACAAGTATTTTTATTGCCCTCAGATATTTCTAGAGCTCAGAAAAGGGTGTATGTATCCCACTGTATTGCCGGGGCTTGAGTAAATGATTTTCTAACTCTCACCTTCTCCTCTCCATTCCTAGAATCTTTTGCAGATTTATGACTTTGGTCTGCAGACATGCTGATCATTAGTATCCAAATTCCTCGTCCATAGGCAACTCCTCTTTCTGCTATCATTACAAAGAATAGGGTGCTGGCAAGGACATTACAATACAAGGTTGCTTCCCTTGAGCCCCTTACTGTATTATTCTGCTTAATTTTAGATTCCTTTTGAATTTCTCCCTTTGTTTGTCTATAGTTTCTCCTTGAAAGCCCCTCTGCTAATAGTGTCAAATAATGTCATTTCCAATACATCATTGCCTTTCATTCCTTTATAGGAGAACTAGGGTGAGAGGTAGTTAACAACTATTAGGATCCAACCATTGAAACTAAAGAAAGCAACTGCAGCTCTGCTGTGAAGGGCCTTTCACCAGGAGCATGTGTGCAGTTGTGAGCAACTGTAAGCTTTCTTTAGCTCTTAATTACCCCCACACAAAAGGCAGTGTTTGCTCTCAGGCACATGGGATTTACCCGCCTACTTTTCATTACTGTTAAGGTGGGGGGGGCCTCTTCCCGCAGTATCAATGGTGGAGTAGATGCCAGGAGAGCTTTCTGCAGTTTTGCTTACTGATTGGTTTCAGATGGAACACGAAAGCAAATTTCTGAGAGTGAGCATGCACACCCTCCACACACCACACTTCACGATTTATTAACACCCATGGGACTTCTTGCCTCTTTTGCTGTCCCAGGAGCAGCCAGAAATGATCCTCCCTCTGTGTCTCACTTCACTCCCTCCCACTCCAGTGAAAGGCACTTTTGTTTTTTTTTCACATCAGCTTGACCCATTTGATTTTCCATGATATAAGTAGATCAGTATAAGGATCAGAAGCCAAAAAGACACAAAAGTACAAATTCCCTTTTCTTAGGTGCCCCAAGCTCTTTTTAAATTCCTTTCCTGTCCTTCAGCACCCAATTCCATTCAGATATTCTACCCAAGCTGAGACTGTTCACTGGGGCATGATGTCATCTTCATGTGCCTTCCTCTCCCCATATCTACCCTTGTGCTTTTCAAGACACCCATATTTATTCTTTAATTAGTTTCAGGATTCCCGGGATTTCCAAATCCTCACCCAAATATTTAGCTCTCAGCTTGTCAGAATATTATTCATTAGTAGGTAGGAACTGGCCAAGTTTCCATTAGCAACACATAGAACTCTCTCCATTGTTATTCAGGTTGGCCTTAAATCATATATCCTACTTATAATGACTTTTCTTTCTTTACTTTTATTGGTTGGCTTAAACCTGAGGATAACTATTAATGAATTTTTTCCAGCCACCTTTGGTGTAATGCAGTGGGAACTGGAATGTGGGTTTCCTTGGCAGCACTAAGAGGGCAGTTTCTTACAAATTAGAAGTTTATTCCAAATTTAGACAAAAAAAATCCCAAATTTTATTCATCTGCTGACTATATGTAAGTGATTGCACAGTTCCCATGGCATCTGCAGGGATGAGAAAGAGAGTGAGAGAAAGCTGAGGAGAAAAAGTGCAATTTCCTGGAGAATTTATGGATGTCATCTCTTTCTTTAATCAAATAATAATATATGTGTGTGTGTGTGTGTGTGTACATATATATATACACACACATATATGTTTTATATGTATATATAGCCATCTATCTCTGAGATATATAAACACATATAAACATATCGTATATCATATGATATGTAAAAGATCACATATGTGTATATACATGTATATATACGCACACACACACACACACACACACATACATGTATACACGCACAGAAGTGGGAAATATCTTCTTAAGCCAAAAGACAGAATTAAGTCCTTTTTTCTTAGCTTTGTTTTGCTTACTAGATCTATTTAAAATAGGTTAAAAATTTCAGAGATAAATTTGCTTATTTAAGCACTAAACTTAAAAATGTTACCCAAGATAATGAATATGCTAGTTACAGTTTTACTACAGTGCCAAGTATATTATTGTCGTTGATCCTAAAAAAAAAACATGCTGTTATTTTCGGGTCACTGTCCCATCTATTTTTAATAACAAGAGATCAATTTTTTGAGTGTAATAACACATCTTCTGTTGTAAATCTGCAATGCTTCTCCTTGTTCCCAAGTTCCTTTCATGAAAAAAACTAAGTCATCAAGGTAATCAGAAACATCCTCTACTTTAGCCTTCTCATCTACAGGGTGCCTCCTGATTTCACTTATTTTCAAGAATTTTCGCTTTCCTGTATCTGATTCTATCCCATTGCACAAAACTGTAGAATAAGGAAAAAAATAAGTACAGAATAAAAATGCTAGATACAATAAATTCTCACCCTCAGTATCCCAGAACTCCCTCCTCCTCTCAGATGCAGATGTAATGTATGGTGTACATGGTGAGACAATTCCTCTCTGAGTGTGGGGTTCTGGATGGTGAAGGACTATTATTGGTCCTTTGAGGCTATTGGTTTATCCATCATTAGACTTATGTTTTCAGGGAAAAGTTGTCAACATTAGGTATGACTTTAAGGTTCTCTGGTGATTTGTTAATTCCTCCCATCCTAAGAGTATAGAGTATTTGCATTTGTTAATTTCTCTAAGAATGTGACACATTTGAGGAAGTGGTAGACTGATTTACTGACAAAGCCATTTGACCAGTTTCAAGGAATTCTGAGTATGTCTGTGATATAAAGTATCCACCTTTCCAAGGACACTAAAATGGCTTGACAATTAAAAACCAATAGCTTCACGACAAGGTCTTTGGTACCTGATAAATTCTCTATGAGTAGAAGCTACATTGAAAGATGAAGTGAGATACCTGGGGAGGAGCCTCCAAGCCTGATTCAACATGGGGGGTATGAAATGTCAATCATTGCTACTGATGTGGACCTGGTGGTGCTGGGGGTTTTGAGGGACTGCAGTCAGGGGACAATCCGGCTGATTATGTAAAAGTGATAAATGCCCTAATGAAAGCATACATCTGAATTAGAAATGAAATAATTTAAAAGTCAATGCAGCATATACTTCAAATTGCTTCTGGCCTATGGGCTTAATACACTGGCACACTTGCATAATAATTAAGCTTGGGAGTTAAGTTCTTAGAGAGCAAAGCAATCACTCTTCTTGGACAGACGGGAAACCTGTAATCCTTATGTCCACAAAGGTCTTTTAAAAAAGGCTAAATTGAAAGACACCCTTGTGTCTTAAAAAGTCCAGTGCCTGTGTGTATGTGTGGGGGAGATGGGGGTGAGTATTCATGCCTGCTTATATATATAACTACCTTTCCACACAAGCTCCTCATTCATGGACAGACATGATGAATGCCCGGGAGTCAAGTCTTTCCATGCAGCAGCTCCAGCAGATGTGGTTTGATTGGTTGTGGGTTCAGTGGTCATTGTTTTCCATGTGATGAAAAAGGACCTTGAACACTAAGGGCCTGCCCGTTTTCCTCCTTTTGGCCTCTGCTGACATACTAGATGGATTGTATAAGTAAAATGACAAACTGAGGCAAAACAGCACAGCACAATATTACACATCTGGTAAAGGAGCTGGTTGATGGTAGATGCATGGATTCCTTCACACTATTTTTTTTTTTCTGTCTACAGTTGGTCATTTCTGTTTAAAGGTGCCTCTCAGCTGCCCACCTTGCTCATTGCCATTCAATCTTAACCCTCTGGGGGAATCCAGAAGTCTCAACGGGGAAAGCACATCCTTCTCTCTTAGATTTGGACTCTATCTGCATTTGTGTTTTGCTGCTCTAGGAAATGAAATGGGAGCACCTGTGAGTTTGGGGGTGGGGGAGATCCTATTTGCCACTCAAGCTCAAAACCTAGAATGAATGAATACCAATATTTTTGTTTTTGTATTAAGCTCTATATCCTGATGGGTCCTTCTGGGTCTCAATATTCTGATGCAGAAGAGAAGCACAGTGGGTATATCCACGTGAATTAATAATCACCAGCATTCATTTGCCAGTGCATTACTTCCTTTAATCCACTCAATATGTCAGTGAGGTAGCTAGCATGATTGCCTTCATTTCACAGATGAGGAGAGTGAAGATGAAACACTGAGCCTGGCCACCTACTCTAGCTGAAGTGTGCAGAGCAGGGAGTGACCCAAGAAGCCTGTTGTCAGAGCCAGTCTCCTGATCACCACCTAATCCAAGAGAATAAGAGTATTTCTCACTGAGTTTCAGTGAAAACCATGCACAAAATTCTTTCCTAGACCAAGGGCCAGTCTGAGCCTGATGACCTTCAGGGAATGTGTGTTTATATTTTTAGGAAATCAGATCTCAAACGGGATATAGGCCCACACCCATCTTATAACACCAGGGAACTTCATAAATCCCCCAGATGTCACTCTCTCTAAAAGAACTGGCTTCTCGTCTGTCTGTTTCTAGGAAGGGATCAGTGGTGTGTGTCCAGATAGTGCATGAAGATTTCATTTCCCGTAGTAATGCCAACTGACAGAGTGTTTACATGGAGAGTAACCAGAGGGTTACCCTGGTTCTCTCAGAGGGTTAGGATTGAATGGCCACGGCCAAGGTGGATGGCTGAGAGGCAGTTTTAAATAGGAATGACCAACTATGGATAGAAAAAATGGTGTGAAGGAATCCATACATTTTTTAAAGCAACACTAAAAGACATAAGACTATTATAATTCTAACTCGGCCTCTCATTACATCAGTAGCTTAGGGGGTTTACATCTTCCTGAACTTCTCTGTATGGGATTCCCTAGGGTCTGATTTCCAGCCTACTATCTGCCTCAGTACCTGTTTCGAAAGCGAGCGCTGGCCAGCTTCCTTCCTCTCCATGTTGGCCAAGTAATGAACTATTCGTTTTAAGGAGTTGAAAACAAATATTAGAAGGTCATTGTGCTGCTAAACCTTGATGTATTGAGAAATGTGAACTTTAGCAGGGCTTCTAAAGTATTGTCACGCAGGAATCGGTAGAGTAAGTGGATTCATCTATCACTGGTGAAAACATGGGCACAGCATCACTGCTCGAAGGTTGAGCATGGAAATGCTCAACCCTGATTAAACGGCCATAATTCCTCAAGGCTCTGACATGGCTGGCAGGCATGGGAAGCTGGGGACTTAAAATATAAATTGTTGGAATTTATAATACACTGTCAGTCTGTCAAGGAAAAAAAAAGTATCAGATTCTCCCTAAATTCAAAGTATTGGCTAATTATTTTACCATTTTCAAATGCTGATTTGAACAGGTATTTTAATGGTCCAGAGAAAAAAATCATGTTTTTTTTTTTTTACTTTTATAGAAAGAAAAGAAGTGTACATATGAAGGTAATACTTAATGTTTCTTTAAAATGTATTCCCTCTTTGCCAGGTTGGGTGATTTGTTAGTAGCATTACCATAAAGTATGGATTGTGAGGTTGGGATAATTAGGAATGCTGAACCATAGACTTATCCTTGAAATTTCAGACACTTGCTTTGCAAGAATGAAAAATCAGCTGGGGAGTACATTTATTTTCTTCCATGAAAAAGCTTCCCATATATACCTTGCACTTATTTCAATTATTTCAAAGAATAAGAGAATGTGCAGGTAACTTATTGGAGCTAGAAAGAAGGCATATATTTGGCCCTCAGAACTAATGCTTGGGTCATGCTTGGAATGATGTTGAGTCACATTTCTAGAGGTCAGGGTTGTGTCAGTGTCCCATCTATTTTATAGCACTCGAGAAAGGATTTGATTAAGAGTCTTTTATTTTCTGTAAAAGGGGAACAATTTGTTTGGGTAACTTAACACCTGGAGAGGCAAGACTCAACCAGGTAAGCATTAAGCACCTGTAATGCTATGCATATAATTGTTTTAGGTCAGTGGGTTCTATGGATTTCAAGAAAAGAGAGAGCAATACTGGCTCAGTGGTTGGGAAGATTAAATAGAGTAGACAGTGCTTTAGAAAGACCTTGAGGAGTTCTCATTGTGGCTCAGTGGTAATAACCCTGACTCATATCCATGAGGACTTGGGTTCGATCCCTGGCATTGCTCAGTGGGTTACAGATCCAGTGTTTCCATGAACTGTGGTATAGGTCACAGATATGGCTCAGATTCTTCATTGTTGTGACTGTGGCGTAGGCTGGAAGCTACAGGTTCGATCTGACCCCTAGCCTGGGAAATTCATAGGCTGCGTATGTGGCCCTAAAACGCCAAAAAAAAAAAAAAAGAAAAAAAGAAAGAAAGAAAAAAGAAAAAAAATGAGAAAAAGACCTTGAATGATGAACACTCTTTAAAGTCTGGTGGACTATTCTTCAGATATAAAATTTGTAAGGTAAAGGCACTCTAAGGCCATGCATGCTGTTAAGACTCCATATTTTGTCCACCTTCTGTTTTTCTGTAATTCCCTCTTCTTTCCTGAAAGCCCTGTTGGAACTCCCTCTTCCAGTCTCAGGAGTTAACTCAAAAATCCCTAATCTATGTTTTCTCCTAGTTCCTCTTTTTTTCATATAGGACCTAGTATGGGCTCCCATCATAAATTGTCTCCACACAGTTTTGCAAGGATTCCAGCAAATTCTTGTTCTTGTGACAGCCACTCCTAAGGAGATGGATTTTCCCCTCCCTTCCTCTTTATTTTCCCACTCACATAGGTGTCTTCCTCTTTCCCCTTCTCACCATATTATGCACCCAGGGAGCCTTAGCAGTCTTTGAATTCTGTAACGCACCTAACATGGTGCTTTGCTTATAGTAAGTGAAGCATAAATACACTTGGATTAAATTTCAAGATTTCAGCCTTTCTATAAATAACAGAAAAGTTCTGTAATACTCAGTGAATGAAAATGAAAGAAGCAAATGCCATCTTCCTGAGGGCTGAGCAGATGAGTGTTAGCAGATTAGATCCCCTTGAACACTGGTTCTGTCGCGTTCATCACCGTCTTCTCAATGCACTTTGCAACACCTGGCACAGAATAGGTGCTGAAAAATATTTGATGCACAAATGAATAAATATGTATGGGTGGCCATGATGCTATCCTTGTATTTTACAGAGCTCACAAGTGTGTCATCACTGCACCTGTCAGCACTGTCTGGCTTTGCCAGGTTCCCACAGGTGGTTCTAGTGAGAATAGTCAGCACTTAGACTGATGGTGTCTGCACCACCCAGGTCCAAGCCTCTGTCCCTTCTCTCCTTGGAAACAGTGTTTCATAAAGGAAGCTGTCAAAGGGTAAGCTACCAGGTTTTAAGCCAGATGCTGATTCTCACCATTAGAAGAGCATCTCCTGCTTGCAATGAGAATACATAACAAAACTCAGAATCTTTATCTCATGGGTTAATTCAAAATGACTGAGGTTTTTGTGATTCATTTTTAAAAGGAAGTTAGGCAACAACCTGGCTACAGTTTAAGTCATCAGGATAAAGCCTGAATAGTCTATAGCAACAAATTATATATTTTCTATACGACTTACGACTTGAGAGTCCTCCCTGTTTTGGAGTCTGAAAAGGCACACGATCACTTTTCCTGGGGATACACAGTCTTATCTGGGTCTTTAAATGAAAACAGAAACAGAAACAAGACACCAAGGTACAATAAATAAATAAACTGAAATATGATTTTTAAGTTCCTGAATGATACACCAATGGCAATGACACATCTCATTTGGATCAGAGTCGTCCCCATGTAAATGGAGAACTTTAGGGAAATCTAATGCTAAATGAATCATACTCATAAGCATCAGAATTGTAATGACATGAAAGAGAGTATTTAATTTCAAGAGCCTTGTTCAGTTGTATCCACTGAGAACTCTGAATTGCTTTAAACACGTGTGAATTCTTCCTCTTTGTTTCGTGGCTATATCTTGGCACTTGACACGTAGGTCTTGTGCCACATCTCATGTTGACAAAGCAAGAAGATTGCTCTCCAGACTTGTAGATATCCCTGACACATCACAAAGGGATAGATAATACAGCTGAGTGAGCAGGTGCAAGTGTTCAGCCTGGTTTTGTTACACTGAACTCGCATAAGGGATTACATTCAATGCTGAGGATATGTCCAACTAGTTCAAAGTGAGTCATTAGCATAAAGAAAGAGCAGAGTGAGGTCAGTTCTCAGAACCTTTGGCAATCATGTTAAAGCAGACCCATGACAGATGAACTCGATGAACTAACAGCTTCAAGAGCAACTGGGAACTGGGAGTGCTGGGAAATTAATGTGCTGACTTTACAATAGTGAGCAAAACTTCATGACTAGAAAACACAAACTTCCAGGCTCTTGTGGGAGGCTGTATCCCCTTACGTAGTGTTTAAGGAGAGGAGAAATGGACTATGCAGGCATACATGCCATTAATTAAACAGCACAGAGAGACCATGGGTATCTATCTACCTTACCGTCTGATTAACATATTGGGTCAAGGGCATTAGATATTTACCCACTGTTTTGGCATCAAAAACCATAAGGGAAATGGCCCCTCAGAATTGCATCTATAATTCATGGACCAAATTAGAAGCTGTGCATGTAGACTTACATTGCTATGCATTCTTTCCCCTCATTCAAGTGGGAATCTGCCATGCATAAGGAAAGTCTTATCATGCTGTGCAGCTCCATTCCTATTTGTGTTGTTTTCAAGATGCTTTGGATATCCTGAGGCCTGGGCAAGGATGATGGTAGAGAGTGGGTTATGCAGGTTAAAGTAAGGGAAGTTTACTTGTTTTAGTGAAAGACTTGTAGGTATCTAGTTAGACAGATTTTTTTTTTTTTTTTGCCACCTGGGCCAGAGGTCAGATCTGAGCCACAGTTGTAAAGTACACTGTAGCTGCTGCAACTCTGGATATTTTAACCTACTGTGCCAGGCTGGGGATTGAACCTTTGTTCCAGTGCTGCAGAGCGGCAGCTGATCCCATTGCTCCACAGCTGGGAACTCCAGAAACGATTTTTTTATACGTCTGAAATGTGTACACATGCCTCATAAGCCACATTATTAGATTAAATTGTAAATACATATGTGCAATATATTTTATCTCTTTGAGAGGTCGCGATTTTTTTTTTTTAGTATAGCTCTTGCATTATCTATTGTGGTATATTTTTTTAGTCAAGTATTTGTCTTTGCCTCTAATTTTATAACATGCAGTACAAAAATTAGGTTCTTTCTATAATTTTTTAAAATACTTTGGAATACAGGAATGTTTTTAATTTTTTAACAATTATATTCATTTTGAAATTTTCAAATTAAATCTCTGCTTAGGATCATTTTTTATTAAATGATAAGCTACACATTTTGAAATTTTTATTATAGAAAATTAATAATTTTAATAAGCCATTAAAATAATTAAGTGGACAAATGAAAATAGCTTTTTATGTTATTTAGAATTTCTATTTTCAACTGTGAAGTGTTCAAGTGAAGATTATAAGTCACCCATGAGTGCTGTGTAATTAATCCAATTTCACAATAAGAAGGCAGCTCAAAACCATCCTTCCCAAGAATCTGCCCATCTCACTAAGTAATTGAGAGGCTAACCAGATCCTTAGCTGATGTTGGGGATGGTGTAGCTGGCTGACCAGAGAGTGGAATAATACATACACAGCATAAAACACTATCTGGCACTATGCTTTCCTCATGATCCAAGTCCCATCTGAATCCATTTTAGTGTGATTTGTTTGAAAAGATAAAAACTATCATTTTCTGTGAACTCAAATTCAAATCCTAAAGTACATACAAAAGGAAAGTGTCCTGTTTCTAAATATTATATTTCAGCTTTCACTCTGTTGATCCTGTCCACGTCCAGTTCAGACATGGATAGGATTATGGAAAAGGTAGACATTGAGTGTGTTCTTTGCCTTGGATGCAATTAAGACAGTATGGGTTAAGTTACTTGAATACATTAAAAATGTGCTGCTCATTCTCCAGTGACTGTTAGGTTTGTAACTTTGCCTCTCACGTTATCAAATTCTTAGTTCATAGCAATTTCCAGCGATGTCAGCTAGGTCTTGCTTCATTTTCTTCCAATGAGATTACTCCTTCATAAGGACGTGATTGCAAGTGGGCTGTAGAAGCCTGCATTCCAAGAACATCACACAACCTATTATCCATCTGACTTGACTCCACATACTGACCCAGTCTCAAATCCTTACTTTACTCCCACCACAGTTAAAATCCCCCCTCAGTCTGTTTCCGTCAGCTTGTAAACAAAGGAGAAACATAGGTCCCAGAGACATCCAAATAGACCAAAGGCTTGTTATTGACCACCTGGAATTGGGTACACATTCAAAGATGTCTCTGCCTCTGCCCAGGCCAGTTAAATGTGGGTAAATCACACACATCTGCAAGCCAGCTGTTGCCTTCAGCTCAATTCCATCTGATGGAGGAATCTCAGGAGGTCAAAGAGAAGAGCTTTTCATTTTTCCACTTTACCGACATATGGTGGTGCAGGTGTATCTCTGCCCAGTCTGAGTGTCAGAAGGCAGAGAATAAAGGATGGTTACATTGACCCTCCTTCCTATTGTTTTCATCTGCATTGTGTATTCATGCAGTCCTGTGAATTAGTTAAGACAAGTGCCCTAGAAACTGGAAGGCTTTGTTCTTTTTCTAACCAGCTGAAAGTCACTAAGTAGAAGTAGACAATATTTCTAGATTTTTTTTTTGCTTATTCATTTATATTTGGAAATGTGTCACACTTCATAAAACAAGACAATAGTGGGGGTCATTTTAATGTTGCAGAGGAGTTGGCCAACTGTACTTGTTTGGAGTTGAGAGAAATTCAAGGTTAGATTATTCCTGGGAAGGACGGTGGTCACCTCTGACTTCTACTCTGATGTGACCTCTGGAGAAAACATCAATCAAAATGAGAGCTGATAGTGACATGGAAAAACAGAAAAGAATTAAAATCCTGTAGGAACTTAAATGAAATATGTGGGAGTTAGCAAAAAATATTAAGGGCATTAATAATAACTTCAGGGTTTCTTTAGGGGGTCAAGAATAATATGAAAGAAGCAAAGATAAATTTCTTTTGCAAGACAAGTGATCAGAGAGAATGAGTAAATCAAGCATTAATGAGCAGACTGAGCATCCCTTTGGGATGTCTGAAGTTAAGAGTTTCCTCCCAAGTCTCAAGTCTAGCTGCTTATTTGAAATCCTTTGACAATCACAGGCAAGAAACAAGCCATAGGATTTCCCGCTCTAAGAGCTTCATCAGGCATCTTTACCTATAGGGACAGAGAGCAGTGCCTCTTCCCCAAAGACTATGCTTCCTCTTTCTGAAACTTTCCTCTATTTTAACTTTCCCCTTTGTCTATTTGCCCACCACCACTCTCAGTCTTTTGTGTAAAAAAGGAAAGAGCTCTAACCAATCCCATTGCCTTATGGAATTTATTACTATATTTTCTTACAAAGATAAGCGTATTTTAGTTTAAAAAATAGAATCCCTGATTAGTCATTGTGTAGCCTATCAAAATAGGAAATTTTCCGTCGGACTTGGTAGACCATCAGGTGTTCTGGTGGACATATTTGGGGCTTCTGATGTGCTTCCTGTTGCTCCAGATATCACTTTTCTACTTTGTAAAAAAATAAATAAATAAAGCCAGCCATGTGTCTATATTGGTCTTTGGGCGTATGCATTTGAGAGAGAGAAGTGTCATTATCTAGCCATAAAGCATGGTACAGACACAAACAGAAATGCTCAAAACAATTTGGAAAAGGAAGGGAGAGAACTTCCATAACATTTTGACTAAAGTCTTATCCCCCTTAAAGAAGTCTTGTTACACCACAATAGCATTTGCTACTTTCTTTACGGAGTGAGAAAAAACGTGAGTTATCAATATGCTTCCTTGATTTGCTTTCTAAAACCAAATGCCTATTCTCTCATTAGTGAACACTGTAAAATCATGCAAATTTTTCTCTTAACCCTGATTTCTGCCTAGATTCTATGATAATATTTGCTCCATAGAAGTTTTAATTGAACAGCTTCCTTATTTTAATTTGCCTCTGGACAATAGTTTGCTTTTTAAATTAATGCTGTGAAAATACACATTTTGCTCTTTACCTGAAACATGTTTAGATTAACACTGGTACCTACAGTTTCAATTGACTAAAGTACTCTTTTCCTCCTGTCGAGAGATTGTGCTGGGTTGAGCAGTTGCTTCATTTCGCCCCAGGGGTTGCTCCATTTTGCAAACTGTAAAAATAATGTTTATTTATGATAGAGTATACACAGTTTTTTTATATCAATGGATCTAAAATCCCCCCATTCTCTGAGATGGATAAACATCTCTCTCCATTCTCTTTTTTCTGATCTCTTTCTCATTCTGTCTTTCTCTCCCTCTCACATATCTCCATAGCTACGTAACACCACAAAATAGTAGAATGGCAAGGAGCACTGTTAATAAACTACTCATAATAATAATGGTAAGAAAATAGTGGTAATTGATTGGGCAAATCTTATGTGCTTGACTTAATTATAGATTTTTTGCATTGCATTATCTCACTTGTCTTCCAGACAATCTTAAAAAATAGAAAATACTATTTTTCCCCTTACACAGAGGAAACAAACGCAAGTTCAGAGTGGTTACATAATGAGAGGAGGAACAGCTGTCCTGCACTTGCTCTGAATCTCTCCTCCCTTTGAATCAAAATAAGCTCTCTACTTGACAACTTTTCACTTGAAATGAGACTTAAAGAGACACTGACTTCTGTGTAGCTGAGTGTTTGTTTTAAAGAGCAAATAATACTTTCCCAATTTAAAATTATTCACTTGATCCAAATTTCCTTCAAGATAAAGTTCAAGTTCTTTATCATGGAATTTCCAATATTTATGGCTTGGTTTTGACTTAAAACTTGGATTCCAAATTAACTCATGACTATCCTTCCCTTTAAGTTGGCCTTGATGCCCAGATTTGTGTATTTCCCTTTTGTCTGTTTACAACTTGCTTCCTTCCCCACCCTGGCTGGATTCTACTCCCCTTCAGTTCTCAATTTAGACAATTCTACTTCTGGGTGGCCTTCCTGACAAGCCCTGCTTCCTCTTCTTGGTTCTCCCTGTATTATTATAGCACTTTGAGCTTGCCTATATCTCTATTCACCTTCTGGTTTTCCTCTCATTTCCCAGATGAAAAGATCCATGAATGCAGAGGCAGATTCTCCAAGACTGCATTTTCACTCCACTCAGTGCCTGGCACCATGTAAGAGTCAAACAATATAGGCTCCACAGAACTAAAATAAATCCTTGACAAGTCTTTAAAATGTTAATATATGTTAGTGTTTATCACTTCAAACACACGCATGGGTAAGAGTCCTGTCTCCTTTTAAGTCAGGTCATAGTGATTGGTTTAGGGAAGACTTGAGAACAAAATCTGGCAGTTGGTTAATTTGGTTAATTTGGTTAGAACTACTGAAAAACAAAAGTTTTCCTTTATTGAGAACACTGAGCTGGGGAATGCAGATCTGGATCTCTGGGCGGTCTCCAAATGAATAGGTCGGATTTTAAATATATATATTTTAAATCAAGTTGGTTTTCCCTAACTTTCTACTAAAATAAACCTAACCTCGTGCCTTAATTTACATTCTCAAATCTCTTATCTATCCTTCACTTATGCCGATCCTTAAATGATTGTCTGAGTTATTGTAATGTATAAATGTGATTAAGTTGCTTCCT
This sequence comes from Catagonus wagneri, assembly GCA_004024745.2. Taxonomy (NCBI): domain Eukaryota; kingdom Metazoa; phylum Chordata; class Mammalia; order Artiodactyla; family Tayassuidae; genus Catagonus; species Catagonus wagneri. The sequence goes on from PVHT021183631.1 coordinate 17,129,920, forward strand.
TTCCTAAAATTTTCCAGTGATTCCCCATAACCCTTCAGTGGACTCTTCAATATTGAATAGAATCTTTGTCCACCTATGCACTCCTATTTACTGTCACCCTCATGTGTCTCACTGCTCTAACTCTTACAGTTGACAATTTTACATAAGATGATGTTTCACCCTTCCAGGGACCAGCACACACATTACTTTCTACTAGATTGTCATCCAGCCTTGTGAATGAGTGTTTCTACATTAAAATGCTCATAAATATCACCAGTTCCCTAATCCTGTACTCTTAGTTACTTTGTCCTCTTCTCTAATGTAAAACTCAAACCTGCTTCTTTTTAGCATCCATTGTACTACATTGTAATCGTTTAATTTCACGACTGTTTCTCCATGGAATATTTGATCCCTAGAATCTGTCTTGGTGTCTTGTTCATCTTTGTAGACTTATTGTATAACACATTTTTGAAGCACAGCAAATGCTCAATGTGTTAATAGAATGAATGAATAAATGTAACCAGCTAGGTGGTGTTCTTTTTATTACTTTAGCAGTATAAGCATGACTCCACAAACTGTAAATGATCAGATAGTAAATATGTGACTTGCAGGCCATACCATGTCTGTCACTACTGATTCCCAAACTATGCAATTCCATGTTGTAGAGCAAAAGTAGCCATAGATAATACAAAAATGGGGGACCTGGCTGTGTACCCCAAATATTTCATTTACAAAATAAGGCAGCAGGTGAGTTTTGCCTTTGAGCCTTAATTTGCCAGTCACTGGCATAAAGGAATAAGGCAGACCATGATTCTCAAACAGACTATAGAAAGATGTTGAAAAAGATGTCCCTGCATGAAATAGAAGGGGGCGGTACATAGATTTTAGAATAATCATATTGGAGTCAATGTCCTTATTACAAAAGTCTGATTTGCAAACTCTTTGATATGGCATTTCTTATCATATGTTCCTGTAGCTGTATTATATTTAATTAAAAACTAGTCACATAATCAATAAGGGCTGGTTGAAAATGTAATTGTATGTAATTTCTTATTTAAATAAATTTAAAATAAGATGTTCTGATTTATCAATGAGTATGCCCTTTGTCAGTAGAAAATGTATTCAACTCTAAAGAGTTAGTGGATACATAAGTTTCTTTTTTAAAAATACAAAGCTTCTTTCATTTTTCCTTAATTTTCAAAGAAATTGCCATTTTCTAAACAATTTTATTCTTTAAACTACCTGTTTCTACACACTCAAACCAAATGAGGGCTCTCTAACTTAAGTCAAGCTAATTATATTAAACTTTAAAACAACTCCATTTTGCAGATGAAATTAGAAACACCAACTGCTGTAGTTTTGTATTTTTCTGAAATCATTCAATTACAGAATATTTGATGGTTTGCAATTGTAAGTTCTCTAAAACCTGAGCCAGAACAGTCAGAAGCAGCAGCCTTAGAAAAAGATGGGAACACTCAAATTAGAAGGCTATACATGAGCAAACATATGGAAATCATTTAATTATTTGGAGGTCATCTTTTGGACAGTGTCTGCTGGGCCCAGCTGGAGCTTAATGCAAAAGCCCCAAAGCTCTAGAAGTACCCTCCATTCCCTTCAGCACACTTCACCAAAAAGCTACATTCTAATTAGGTTAAGCTTTGACTAGATTTTCCAAAAGCAAAGACGCTCTTGTGCAGATAGGATATGATATTGTGTTGGCTGAATCATGTAGTTCTGTGTTTTTTTTAATGCCAAATTACACATATTATGCTTTTGGTTTTATTTCATTTCTATTTGATCAATTTGTTAGACACACAATGGAATTTTGGATGCTTTGGTTTTATAAAGATATCACAGTATTTTAATGGTCTTTAGTATGAACACTGTATAATCTGCTTTTATTTTTTGTTTTAAAGAGACTCGGCATCAGTTCATAAAAGCACTTTAAAGGCTGCTTTGCTGTATACACAGATAGAGCCTTTTGAAACAGTGAGATTTTCAAAACATGGCAGCTTAACCCCCAAAAGTAAACTGCTTTTATGTGGTCCCAAAGTAAATGCCATTCCCCTATAGTCCAGATACATACCCCTGTACCAGTCAGGGTTCTCCAGACTATAGAAGCAACAGGTTACATTTATATAAGCATACATCTGACACATCACATATATGCATTTATAAAATAGTGTTAGATGCTATTATAGCATATAATATGCATGTATACTTTATATATACAAATGTGTATGTGTGTGCATATGCAATATAGCTTTATATAATAAAATGTGCATATACATATTATATATTCTTCTATGTATAATTATTATGTATGTGCATGTGTACATAAAAAGATTTATTTTAAGAAATTGGCTCATATAACTGTGGAGGTTGACTAGTCAGTCTAAAATCTGTAGGTCAGAAAAAAAAAATAAAAAATCTGAAGGTCAGGCCTACAAGCTGGAAACTCAGTTACAGTCTTGAGGGATACTTTGTTTTTATCCAGGAAACTTTGGATTTTGAGTTTCAGAACTTTCATTTGATTGAATGACACCCGCCCACATTAGTGAGGATAATCTTTTTCTTAACTGATGTAGATGTTAACTGCATCTGCTAAATACCTTCAGAGCAACATCTAGATTCAATGTTCATTTAAATAACTGTTCTATCTTATTGCACTTTGGGAAGCATGGTGATTAGTTTTATGTATCAACTTGTTTTAGCCATAATAAAGTTATTTATTTATCTACTTTTAATTTTTTTGTTTTGTTTTGTTTTGTAGAGCCAAACCTGTGCACATGGAAGTTCCCAGGCCTTGGGTCAAATCAGAGTTACAGCTGACAGCCTACACCACAGCCACGGCAAAGCGGGATCTGAGCCACATCTTCGACCTATACCACAGCTCACCACAACTCTGGATCCTTAACTTACTGAGTGAGGCCAGCTATTGAAACTGCATTCTCATGGATACTAGTCAGATTTGGGACCAAAGTTGATGCACCAGACAAATAAATGAATAAGCCAACTTAGACACTTGAATGATTTCAGGCCCAGCCCCAAATGACCACAGTCAGGCCAAAGGAGATTTCCCCAAGTAGAACCACCACCTGAGACCATTCAACCCACAAAACCTTGGGAGATAACACACTATTGCTTTACATCACTAAGTTTTGGGATGGTTTGTTGAGCAAACAGCCAAAATAAACAATGGCTCTCAGGACAAAGGTCAAACTCTGACTGTTCTCAGTACAATACGGACATCGGAATCAAGATGTCAAGGATGCGACCCTTCGTCAAGATCTGAGAAAGATTTAAGTCAGTGCCATATAGACTCTACTAACTAGAAAAGCTCTTCTAAGAATCTTATGGGGGTTTTGTTAGAGCTCTTGGACTCTCAGCTCACATAGCAAGGGGCTTTTATTGCAGAGATTTGTGTGTGTGGCTTTGGAGTGAATCTCAGTATGATTTATAGGAAACTTAAAAAGGTTTCGCTCGTGTGTGTGTGTGTGTGTGTGTGTGTGTTTCAAGAACTGTATCTGTGCAAGCAGTGTTAGCTTGAACTAAAATGAGGAGGCCTTTGAGTCCTCAACTTTCTGTTAGGAAAGCTAATCATTGCAAACTCATGCCATTTTTCATTCAGAAGGAAGCATGACTCAGAGATCAGATGCAAGAGCCATGGTGAGTCATCCGTGGCATAGAGACTGGGTCTCAGCTGGTGACAAAGGTCTATCTTATCTTAGAATTGTTATGGACCATTACCTACAATGTACCTTCTATTTCCTCCCTTTGGCATAGAAAAATCTATAGTGGTGAACTATTTCTTTTAAAAGATTTCGATCTGATGTTTTTTTCTATGAATTAAGTATTAAATTTATTTTATAATTTTGGTTTGTAATATTATAATATAAAAACAGTTCCAGATTACATAATACCAGGTTGAGGGGTAAGAAAAGAAGGATTTTTTTAAATAAACGTAATACCGAAAAAACAGGAAATATTTATCTTTTAAAATGAGGAAAATACATTGCAACCAATATAGGAAGATTTTTAGTTGATGAGTTATAAATTGTGAAAAAACGAAAATGTTCAAAGTTTAATTTTAGTGGTTTAGTCAATTCATTTTGCATCAACAGTAGGTTGTGCTTTATGATGGTGTCACACAATGTAGCATAAAGTTACATAGAAAATAAAATAAAGTTTTGTAAAAAAGTGAAAGGTGGTAAAGGTGAGAACATAATTACAAAATTTTAGAATATTTGTCAGTAATAATATAAATACAGTACTTAATGTAATGCTTGGAATTTTACATATATTATCTCAGTTAATGCCACAATTACTCTAGCAAGTAAGGGCTCTTATTACCTCTACATTTATGAGTAAGAAAATTGAAACATTAAATACTTCTATAATTTTATTGTCATTATTTCGGTTGCTCATTACTTTATAAACAGAATGGAGCAATGATTTAGCTCACAAGATGTGGATAATCTTTATGATTCATAAAAAACCTTTTCCCAACAACTCGAGCTATCGTATAGAAGTCTGACTAACATGATGGAGAAATCACATGCAAAGACCATGTGGAAAAGAGAAGCACTGCAAAGCACATAGAAGGAAGAGACATTCAACCATTTAATCATTCCAGAGGCCAGTAGAGTTATCCAACTGAGACCACTAAAACCACAGAACCAGAGAGATAATAAAATGTTTGATAATATGTTTCAAATAACTAAATTTTGGAGTGTTTTTCCACTGTAATGCTAAGCAGTGTTTCATTGTATGAATCTATAACTTTCTCTAAAAGCCAACTTTCCATAACAGATTAAAATCAACATCAAAGGTCAACTATTTGACTTTAAAGAATATACACATATGTATTTATTAATGATTTTACCTGAGCGCTAAAAGATGTTAAAGCATAAAGAATACTGGACTGTAAGTTGAGAGATCTGTGCTTTAATAATTTAAAGATTCTGTCAGAAACTGTTAACTTCAAACACAACACTTTACGTTTAATTTTTCACATATAATAAATTTGGCCTTAATTTGAATATCTTTTAGATATCACATTTTATGTTTCTAGATTTGAACCACCTACCACAATATTTCTCAAAGAGATAAGGAGAATCTTCATTTTGCAGAAATACCTTTCTCATTTCAGCCCTGTCTTTTAGCCATTAAAATTTCCTTTGTTCTCCCATCATTGAGAAATAAACACACTCTCACCCGCTACACACACATACATAGTCCCAAACTCCCTCATGGAGCATTCTCATCTGCACTGAGAATTCTCTTTTCAACATCTACTAAATTACAGTTTTGGCAATTTTGTCTGGGTTGTATTGATGTAAATTAGTCTGGGAAGAATTAATGTCTAAATAATATTACATTTTCTAGTCTAAAAATAGAATATATATTTCTACATATTTTGATTTTCTTTGATTTCTGTATGCAGTGTTATTTAACATTTAAAATAGAAGTTGAGCATATTTTAATGAATATGTTTCCATACATTTTGTTTCTGATGATATGATTGTTTTATTTATGTTTCTAATTGTTTCCAGCAAGTATGTGGAAATACAATGAATTTTTAATGATGACAATATACCACCTTATCATGCTAAATTCATCTGTTAGTGTCAGTTTTTCTTTTTTGGAAAGTCTTTAATATTTTATCTTTCAACTGTTTTATTGTTTTTAAATAAAAACTGTCTGATTTTGTCCTTTCTAATCTGAATTCATTTTATTTCTTTTTCTTGCTTTATTGCAATGTCTAGGAATGCCATTCTAATGTTGAGTAAAGATAGTGAGATAAGCAGCTTCTCTTTGTTCTCCAACATGGGGGAGGAATTTAGTATTTCACTATTAATATGATGTGAAAGTTTTTAGCTATGCATTCTTTATTTGAGAAATTTTTCCTCTCTTCCTATGCTGCCAATAATTTTTATAGATTTTGTCAGATTTGTTTCTTAAATTTGTGATGTTTTTCTTGTTTTGTTAATTTGTTGAATTGCATTGATCTAAATGTTTAATCAAGTTGGATAAACCTTACTTGGTTATAATACATTCTTTTTATGTTGCTGCATTTGATTTGCTAATATTTTAAACATTTCCATATATGAGTTTGTGAAGGAATATTTACCTATAATTTTTTTTCTTAAACTACCTTTTCAAGAATTTGATATGAGTTGTGACCTCGTTAAAAATGTTAGCAAATCATCCCTTTCTATTTTCTGAGTTTGTTTAACTTTCGTATGTTTCTTTTTAAAATGTTCAATAAGATTCACCAGTGAAACCATGTATGCCTGACATTTTTAGACAGTTTTTAATAACAGATTCAAATTCTTAATAAATATTAGGCTTATAGATATGCTTTTCACCTTTTGTCAGTTTTGGTAAGCTCTGTTTTTAAAGAAAGTTTTATGCTTCATCTGAATTGTGGAAATCATTGGCATAAAATTATTTATAATGTTAGCTTATTGTCTGTTTCATACGTTAATTTTTTCCTTATACTGATAATTTGTGTTTTCTCTATTTCTTGTCCATGAGTTTAGTGTTATGTTGGCATTATTATACTAAATTATTATTATATATTATAATAATATTATTATACATGTTTATATATATTATATTATTGTTATATATTATTGTTATATATTATTTCTATATTTTATATAAATATATTTTATAGCATCACATTCATATCATCCTGTCAATTCAGTATTTTGTCTGCATTTCTGTGCTCAGAATCAGTATCTAGCAGCTCAACCATTGGATCCTATATAGGAATGGCAAATATAGGAAGATCTTTGCAAGTGACTGATAGTCTGCTGAAGCCCTCAAGCCAAGAACATGTCTTTGTTAATTTGTATGACAGTCCACTTAAATACAGGATTTGAATTTAAAGTAGTGTATATACTTTTAAGTGACAATGTATTGGGATGTTTATTTTTGCTTTCATAAACCCATAACGGCAAAAAATGAATCCGTATGATTTGAAGGAGAGACAGTAAATCCAGATCAAAACTGCACTGGGATTAAAGACAAGCAAGTGAAGGAAAGAAAAGCAGCCCATGAACCCTGGAAGGAATTTGATAGATAAATCTAACCGGAGAACCACAGTTTGTACACTATGTGACTAGACTCAGGCACAGGACCAGCGTTACAGTCTGCTGGGTGAATGACTGTGTATGAGGGGCCAGAGAGACTCACCTAGTTAGGGCTCCTTGGAAACAGGGTCTGGGCGCACTCAAGATGACCACAGAAAAGTGTTATACTGCAGAATGTCAATATAGTGAGTGCCACTGAGAATATGAGGCCAAATACAAGGGCATAACTAGGTTTCATGACAAAATTTTCAAGAAAAGTTTAACATCGAGACCAAGATGGGTGGTAGAATCCCTGAGAACATTCCAAACCCTAGAGTACACTGATGAATCCAGCTATTCCTGATCCGTGGATTGTGGGCCCATTAAAAGCGGGTGGAGGGTTAATACAAAGTATCTTTGGAGTTCCTGTCGTGGCTCAGTGGTTAACGAATCCGACTAGGAACATGAGGTTGAGGGTTCGATCCCTGGCCTCGCTCAGTGGGTTAAGGATCTGGTGTTGCCGTGAGCTGTGGTGTAGGTTGCAGACGCGGCTCGGATCCCGTGTTGCTGTGGCTGTGGTGAAGGCTGGTGGCTACAGCTCCTGTTAGACCCCTAGCCTGGGAACCTCCATATGCCACGGGTGTGGCCCTAGATAAGCCAAAAAGCCAAAAAATAAAAATAAAAAATATCTTCGAATCTGTATGCATACAATGTACTGTAGTTTGAATAATAATACTATATAATGAATATATGTTCTGCTGCACTAAGAAATGGACATCCCTGGGGACCCTAGAATTTAGCACTTTTTCAAGCTGATATTTAAAAAATATATATTTACTATAAATTTCATAGAAGTGGACTACCTATTAAGTTGAAGTGGGGCCTGGGGCCCGGGGCCCTTGAAGAGTTGTAAAATTTCTGCTTGAGGCCATTATCTACTGCAAGCAGAGAAGTAGGAAAAATTTACAATTCAATGAGAATTAAACAAGTCAAATTTAACCTGAGTCAACTGGCAGACTTTTTATTTCAGTCCTATTTCAGTGCCTTTTGTAGAATGGCATTGTGATCAACTGTTTGGCACATCTCTTTAATCTGGCTTTGTAAATATGTACCACTTTTTATTTGCTTGCTTGTTTGCTTATACTGCAGTGACTTTTTTTAAAATAATGATTTAAAGTGTCAGTAATTTAGAATAACTTTTAGTCATTTAACAAACATTGCCAGTGCTTTAACTGTATTGTGGATCTCTGAAAACTCATGGACACCTAGAAGGAATCCTCATCCATGAGAAACGTGAAAACAACTGTACTGAACTGTAAAGCTACCAGCTGCAAAAACAAAAGCTGCTTTTATTTTACTGTAGGATGCATTTTTTTACTGATAAGCTCAATCTAATTTATAAATGCAACCAGAGTGTCCTTTTTCATTCAGAGATTGCTCTTTCATTTTATACATTTACCCAAATACCCACTTTCTCTATTACAGAAATTGTTTCTCATTTGACGTCCCTTTTTCCTCCTACCCCCACTCAACTCCTATTGAATAAACTAAGGCAATGTCATCTGTGGAAATGTCAGATTTTACATCATCATCTGTCTATTTTTCTCTCTTAAAATAATTTTGAATCTGCGGCATTGTAAGAGTCTTTCAGCTTAAACAATTCTGAAATTTTTCATAGAGTTTTCCAGATGTCTTTTCTGAATGGAAACTTTGTTAAAGCATAATCTGTCCGGACCTCAAAAAAATACTTGGTTGGTTATTTTCCCTCTTCCTCTCTTTGCTCCAAATTGAAATTGAGTTCTGTGGCATCTCTAGTTGGAAAGATTTTTTACCCTTTTTATTTTCCTTCCTCAGTGGACCATACTACACTTTTAGAGTAATAAAACATTTAAATGAAATGTACAAGGCAATGAGCTCAATGCCATTAAATATTTATCAATACAATAGCACAAGTTTGAGAAATAAACATCAGGTCCTGTAAACTTAATAGTTTCCTGTAAAAGGGAAAAAAAGTCTTTTGCAGCCCAGAGTACTGGACTTAACAAATAAATAGTTCATAGTGTGCCAAAACTGAATTGCCAAATGATTGACCACATCCTATGCTGCACAAGGAGAAGGCCACTACTGTTTGTACAAGTGCCTTTCATTCAGTGTTTGGCTTTGGTAGATAGATCGTATGAAGTTGGCATTTCTAATTTAACCTTTGTTTTCAGCTAACAACAGATGAGGGAGTGTGGGTGCAAGGAAAAGAATCTGAAAGATACAGGGGAAGAGGAACAGCAGGAAGCCTTGAGTTGATATATCTCGCTCAGATGCAGGAATTGCTGATACAAGGTTGGAAGGGGGTTTAGACCAAACTTAGTAAATTTTTATACTAGCATTGATATACAAGGAAAACACTTACTACTTCTTGGGTTTTTTTTTTTCCCCCAGGAAATAATAACAAAAGTAAAAATTTAAACAGATGGATAGTGGTTTTTAAGGTACTATATGGCAGATGAAATTTATTCTTTATGACCACATTCAGACACCAGTGATGTTACTTTAGTAAAAGCTATCTTTTAGACAACTACCTTACATTTGAACAAGCAATCTTACACTGGACAATTGTTTCCATTTTAATTTGGATTGGAAATACTGCAAGGGAGATAGTCTATGATGCCTGTATTGATAGTTCAATCACAAAACTCTAAACTTATATCTTTTCAATATTTCAAATTATTCTAGAATACACACATATATAGATACTTAACCTCATTTGACCTATTGACCTCCTAAAACAATAAATTACCTATAATTACATTACGGTTAATGTGTATTCATATAATTCTAATAAATAATTAAACACCATGAAATAATTAATGCTAGAAATAGTTATTTACGAAGGAAGAAATGAATATCTTGTTATAACAATGATGGTTATGAAAATAAGAATAGCAGTTATAACAAATTATAGTTCATAAACAATTCTCATTTTTCACCTCATTTTTACTCATTTTTCATTGATACATAGCCTTATAAAGAAAAGATCATGGATAGTAGTGTTCTAATTTTACAGATGAGAAACTTATGACTCACGGAGCTTGAGTTGCTTGCTCAAGGTTACCACAATTAACAAAGGCCAGTGCTCAAACTTAAAATCAGAGGTGTCCGTTTCCTAATACTACGATACTTCTAGTCAGAATATTAGCTAATGTTTTTACACGTAATTTGTTGCAGAGGCTTTTCGGAAATAAAAAAATAGTAATATTGTCCATATATTGTCATGATTCCAACAGCTTCATCTGCTTTTCCACTAACTCTCTCAGAAGACAAGTTAAGGTCATAAAATCAAAGAGGAGATTACACTTATTTGGAAGGTGATTGGAAAAGCAACATCCACCACTATCATGACGTTCTTGAACTACAAAATTGACACACTACGGACAACACTGTGCTCCACACTATTCTTTTGCATGCTGCATCTAAGGAATGAAGGGCACCCCTGCCTACACAGTTACACAGTGTAAAATCTGAGTGTCCTTCTCCATTTCTACTGTCTTGTTACCTTTCACCATTTCAATATCTTAACTCACTTACCTGCTAAATTGATTTCCATGCAATCTCACCTTCCTCACAGCTGCAACCAAACTGCAGGAGACAGGCATCAAATGTCCTCCCAGAACGAGAAGGAGGAGAGATGGAGGAAGGAGAGGGCATGTTTGGAATCCGTCACGCCATGATCCAACAAGCTCCTCAGCTTTCAGAGTGCTCTCTTAGAGCTGTAGTCTTCCGTGTTCTATACTCAGTTCTTCTGGCCTGGCTAATGTGACCTAGAGAGAATTTTGGCAACATCTTGGGGAGCAACTTGCCATAAGGAGGTCTTCCTAGCATCTTTCATATCCCATTGCTGATAGAGCAACTTAAGTACACATGCAAAGCTGTCAATTAATGCTGTAAAGTACGATGTTCAAGATACTGAGCTGGTACACACATGCCAATATGCTAAAAAAATAAATCTTGGGGTCAATATCCTAATCCAGAATCTGTGTTGGAAGGACAGCAAGTCCAATATGAAAAAGAATATATGCAATGCAGAGCGCTGTAAATTCATCCTTCATCCACATGCATGATCAGAAAGATTTCATTCATCAACTGAATTTTTTGTTAATCAGCCTGATAAATGTTAGAAATGGAGTTTCTGCATAAATTCAAGATATGGGCACAGACTAAATATATTTTAAAGATTTTTCTCACACTTGCATGAAAATGTCTCAAGGAGAATCAAATGAGGTCTTGTTCCTTTAGCCATGGAGACAACGCTCAAGGCTAAATTCTCACGGTCCTACCTCCAGCCATTAACACTGTAAACTCTGTTTGCCTAAGGCCAGCATGTGAAATAGTCTTGAATCTGGAATCCTGGTATTTCTCTTATTGGGTGAACCCTCCATGTAAGGCAGTAAGGCCTTTGGAGTGCAAGATAGGCCATGGGAGTTGTTTTTTCCTAATTACTTTTTAATGCATGTGTAATAAATAAATAACTGTATTCAGGGCAGAATTTGGTCTGGGATGTGCTTTCATTATAGCTTGGAAGCAAGGTTGTAGAGTGAGTAGTTAACCTTATTACTGAAATATTTCTTTGGTAGCTATCTTTAACATCCTCGAATCCCAAAATTGTACAGGAGCAGTTCTGCAGGCTACCTTGCTTCCACGTGTGCTGATGGAATGACTGGGTGCTATTAACAATGATTCATATTCATATTTCTTCCCAGGTATTCTAATCAGATTCAGAATTATCAGGATCACTTTTTGTTTCTTGAGAGTATGAAAACAGTAAAAAACATACCCATTAACTAAAAATCATTGTTAACTTGATTTAGTAATAAAATGTTATATTAATTTTCTCTTAATAAAAAGCTTGATTAATAATAAAACTTTATTTGCTTTATATTTTCACTGACAATACTTACTTGACTCATCTGACTTTTTTCTTTTGAAGATATTTTGGAGATATACCCTTTATACTATATATCATTATATTTGATAACGTTTCCATGGTAATTTTATTTTTTTATAGTGTGCCCCCTCCTCATTTAGGGAAATAGCACAGTTTTTTTTTTTTTTTTACTAAGCGTTCAACATTATTTTCTCCCTAGTACTTCTATTATGAATATCTTGTATAGTACCCTGTAGTGCTCTCTAATTTTTCTCTTAAAATTATTTTATATCACAAGACAGTTTTATACAAACTATGTAAATGATACATAAGTATAGATGGTATAAGTATGTATATTAATATATACACAGACATAAATATACATAACACTCTGTAAATGCATGTGTGTGTATATATATCTATACATCTTTAGATTTTCTTTAAGTCATCCACGTGTGACTAGATATCACCTTTGATAAGGACCATTTGAAAAGACAGTCAAGCTGATAAATATAAGCTTATTTTTATGGGATGGACTGGGATTTTGGGATCTGTAGACACAAATTATTACATATAAAGTGGTTAAGCAATAAGGTCATGCTGTATAGCACGGGGAAATATATCCAATAACATGTGATAGAACATGATAGAAGATAATACGGGAAAAGAATATATGTATATATATATGTACACACACACACACACACACACACACACGTATATATGACTGGGCCACTATGCTATACAGCAGAGATTGATAGAATATTGGAAATAAACTATAACTTAAAAAATTTAAACACAAGCCAAAAAGAAAAGACATGCAATAAATATGGTATAGTCAGCAGAGAACAATACAATTTTATTCTAAATGGATTTGCTTTTCAGTTAGGGAAAAAGTAGTGGTAGCCTATAGAATCAGGGCATTATGAGAAAGGTCTGAAGAGTAAAGGAGAAATAGTTTGCTCACCTTAGCAGAGGATATGCTCAAATCTAATTTCATTTCACTTCTGGCATCTGTGTGATGGACTTGTGCTCTGTTAGGAATAAGTCCAGATTGCGAGACAACCAGCCAATGAAGATCTATAGACCATGGGTGCAAAGAATAATGTCTTTTAAGACTTGCCATTTGGCTTAGTGGGATATGGATCTGCTATTGTCACTGTAGTGGTGTGAGTTGCTGCTGTGGCTTGGGTTCCATCCCTGGCCTGGGAGCTTTTATGTGCCTTGGATGTGCCCCTCCTCCCCGCCAAAAGTAATGTCTTTAGAGAACTGGTGACAGAAACTTAATCTTTTACCTTGCCTTTTAATCATTTTGGGGATCCAAAGAACAGATAATACACAAAATGACATCAAAATGCAGGCTAATCACCTGGCTAATTTTGCGTGTATAATAGCATGTTATTAATCCACAAATCACTAACATTTCACTCAAGTACTGCCCAGGTACTGGTTGAACCATTAGCTGGGTTCTTTATCTTATCCATACTCTTTGGACTACTAAGCTTCTATGACAAGGTTTGGAACAGTTCAGTCAGTGAGCTCAGTACCTAGCATTAGTAAGAGAACAAAATCTCATCTGTCTCAGTTCTCACTGTCTTCTCTGGACTAAAACCTTGAGGGTAGGTCTTTCAGTCTGTTGTTTCTTAAAGTCTTATCCTCTGTCAATTTATATATGAACCACCTGGGGAGTTTAAACATATACATTCTTGGGCCTCCTCCAAGGTCACTGGCATCAGAAGGTCTGGGGTGGGGACCACGAACCTGAGTGTATAACCTCTCAGAATAATTCTCAAAGCATGCTAACATATTAGAGGTCCTCTTTTAAACAATGATCTTCCAACAAGTCTATCATTTGTGGTGTTTTTGATTCTGGTTGTGGCCTTTTCTTTTCTGCCTAGAGAAGTTCCTTTAGGATTTGTTGTAAAGCTGGTTTAGTGTTGCAGAAATCTCTTAGCTTTTGCTTATCTGTAAAGGTTTTGATTTCTCCTTCAAATCTGAATGAGAGCCTTGCTGGATAAAATAATCTTGGTTGGAAGTTTTTCCCTTTCATCACATTTAGTATATCATGCCACTCCCTTCTGGCCTGTAGAGTTTCAGATGAGAAATCTGCCGATAACCTTATTGGGGTTCCCTTGTATGTCATTTGTTTCTTTCCCCTAGCTGCTTTCAATATTTTCTCTTTGTCTTTAATTTTGGTCATTTTGATTAATATGTGTCTCGGGGCGTTCCTCCTTGGGTTTATTTTATATGGTACTCGTTGCGCTTCCTGGATTTGACTGAGTGGTTCCTTTCCCATATTAGGAAAGTTTTCGGCTATAATTTCCTCGAATATTTTTTCTGTCCCCTTCTCTCTCTCTTCTCCCTCTGGCACCCTATAATACGGATGTTGGTGCGTTTAACATTATCCCAGAGTTCTCTGAGATTCTGCTCATTTCCTTTCAATCTTTTATCTCTTTTCTCTTCTGCATTAGTGATTTCCACTAATCTGTCCTCCACCTCACTGATTCGTTCTTCTGCCTCCTGTATTCTACTGTTGGCTGCTTCTAAGGCATTTTTTATTTCAGTGATTGTATTTTGCATCTCTTCTTGTTTAATTTTTACAGCTTGTATTTCTCTGCTCAG
>PVHT021183631.1:17145514-17260854 GCA_004024745.2 Catagonus wagneri
GTGATGCAGTTACTTTCCAGTCTGTGGGGCTTCCCACCCGGGAGGTATGGGGTTGCTTCTATCGCGTAATCGCCCCTCCTACCTCTTGATGTGGTCTCTGCTGTGTCTTCTGGAGCAGAGTATCTTTTTTGGAAGTTTACAGTCCATTTGGTTGAAGGTTGCTCGGCATTTGGCTGTATTTTTGCTGTTATTTGGGAGAAAAGTTGAGCTCCAGTCCTTCTATTCCGCCATCTTACAAGTCTAAATGACTGTTTTTCTACCTTAAAGGCTCTAAATATCCCTCTACACCAAATACCTTTCCAGAAGGCCATGGCCAGGACACACTTCTTTGCAGCAGGGGACCCAGAGGTTTGCAATTTTTTGGAGTGAGCCATTTCTATGCTCATCTCTCTTCTTCCCTACTGTAGGTTTCAATCACTCTGGTTCTCCCTTCTGCCTTTTTTTTTTTTTGGCTTTTTAGGGCCACACCTGTAGCACATGGTTCCCAGGGCAGAGGTTGAATCAGAGCTGCAGCTGCTGGCCTGTGCCACAGCCACAGCAACTTAGAATCTGAGCATGTCTGCGACCTGCAGCACAGCCCACAGAAACACTGGAACCTTAACCCACTGAGCAAGGCTGGAATTGTACCTGCATACTCATGGATACTAGTCGGGTTTTCTACCCACTAAGTCACAATGGGAACTCCTCTCTTCCGCTCTTTAATTCATCTCTATCTGGCCTACTTCCACAGCCCTGGTCCTTTCATCTCATCTTCTCTCAGGAAGGAGAAATGTAGTCTATACATTTTGATGGTGTAATTTTGAGGAGATTAGTGAGGAAGTCTGCTCCATGAAGAAGAAAGTCCAGTGTCTAGGGCAATGTGATCCCGTGAAATGAGTAATGAAGGACCTACATTCTAAGAGCTCAGGAGTTGGAGGGAGGCTCTGGGTGCCAGTAGGGCAGCCAGTGAAGCCAGTGCCCCCAGATCTAGATGTAGAAGCCAAGAGGAGGGCCAAAGTAATAGCCTAAAATTTGGTAGATAGGGATGATACATTCTGGCTGCTTTAGAATTAAGACATCATTCTGGGAGTTGAATGCCTCTCTCTAACCATAGAAGAAGTTATCCTTATTCAATAAAATTGACTTTCTGAAATTGGAATGTTGGAATATGTATAGCAGGTAACCTGTATGTGTTTCCTTATATGGGTAGCCACTGCTAACCTTTCAAAATTTTAGCAGAATCTAATGCCTCATATAGCCATAAATATATATATGTGTGTCTATCTACTTACCTATCTATCTATCTATCTATCTATCTATCTATCTATCTATCTAATATCTCAACTCCACCAAGACTTTACTGAAGATTTCTTTGAAAAGAACTGGAAGACGTATATTAAATGTTATGTAGCAAAAATAAATTCAAATCCCCGTTTGTCTTTTCTGTTGTTGCTTTGTCCTTCAGACACCACATCTTCTCTATAGATGCTTTCAGAACAGCTTATCTATTTTCTTTCTTAATGTTCTGGGTCCCAGAAGCAGGAATCTTCATTCTGGATCTTTCTATAGTTTTTATTACATATTATTTATTGTATGAGTAATTAACATCTGTGGTAGTACTTACTTACTCTAAACCCCACATTCATTTATTCTTGATTCAAAGCGAATTGACTCCTTAAAAAGTCAATGGCAGATTGCAAATGGGTCCCTTTTTTCCATGTCACAAATGTAACACTTCTTATACATACCATATATAATAACATTGTTTATATATATATACATATGTAAACATATATATATATATATATATATACACACACACACACACATATATATAAATCCTATTGTTATTTCTGAGGCTCAGAGAGGTTAAACACCTTGCATGACATTAAGTAGCTATGACTTTGTTGACCTCTCTGAGCCTATTTCAAAGCGAATCAAAAGAATGCATAGATAGATAGATAGATAGGTAGATAGATAGATAGATATAGATTGATAGGTGATAGACAGAATTTTCAGAATGATACCTGACTAAGGTAAGTGTACATGAAAATTATGCTGTTATTATTTTATTATATATGTGTTATCATTGGAGTTTACTGAAGGAGTTTTTAAAAATATGTGTCCAAAAGGCACAGAAAAAACTAAAGTAGCTTAAAATCTGACTCAGAGCACAACTTAATAAAATATTTTTAAAGAATTATAATTGTTTTTTCCTGCTAAAAAATGGCAGGGCTCAAGTGTAGCTCTCTTGCCTTGCTTTGCATCTTAGAGAAAGTCTTATCTCCATCAATATCTCTGCCTCCTTTGCAGTCGCACTTGGAGGCAAGTAGATGATCAACACTTTCTCTTGCTAAGTGAGTCAACATTTACATAGGAACCTAGTAGTGAGCTATTCTAGCCTTGCTCTAGGCATCTTGCTGGGTTATGAAGCTGAATATTCAGTTAGGTTCATATCTCATCATTACAGCTATGGCCTTCCAGGGGGAACCAAAAGGGCCAGACAGAGATGAATTAATGAAGCTCTGTGGGAAGTCTAAATAGAGACAAAAGTTTTCATCTATATTGGTTTAAGAATGTTGAAGTAGAGATGGCTTTCCAAATGCCATGTCTAATTTAAGAGCAGGCCTGCAGTGGTAATAGCCCAATATCACCATGTCTCCACTGCCTGCTAAAACTGATACCAGGCGACATCATGCTGGGGAAACAATTATATCAACATAATTGGAAAATATTTTTTTCGGTGCAGTTCTGCCTTAATTAAAGCTCATTTTACATCTTGAGGAAGGAAGTGTTTTCTCAAAACTTTGGGGTATATTCAAATGCCTTTCAAAAAAAAATAATAAAGCCTGAATGAAACACACAAAGGCAGGTTTTTGTGGATTAGGGAGACAGAGAATCCGAATTGAATGGAGGTTTTTACATCAGGAGATCCAGGTTTAAATCCTGGTCCTGCCACTAATGCTGTGTGACCTTGACAGGTGATTTCCGATATGTACGTCTAGGTTTTTTTCTTCTTAAAATGCCCATGAAGAATGAAGGCTTCTGTGTGTTATGGGAAATGCTAACTTGCTCATGAAAATATCTTGAGAAACGTAGGGGTTAAAGGTGAGATCCTGGGAGAATATGGTGGCTAAGCTGCTCTGTGTGAACTGGTGAAAGAAATGGCTTTTTTGCTCCTCAGAGTACCATGAACAATAAAAAGGACTTGAGAACAGAAAGGGAAAGAGGATTAAACAAAACTGCCCAGGGCTGGCCCATGAGGGTTCATGGATCTCAGTGACTGGATTTTTAAAATATCACATCTAACATACAATTTTTTTTATAGTTACTCTCTGAGAAATAAAACCTTGCCTGCTGTATCAGTAAGCAAAAGATGTCACAGGCATCAGCGATTGCAGCCACACCCATGGGTGAGTGCTGAAGGAACTCAGGATGGAAACAAAGGGTATCCAATATCTAGCAACAATCAGACTGCAGCCACTTCTGGAGGTGAGCCCTCAGGATGTGAAAACATAAGAAAAGGGCCCAGATAGCTGAGATTCATATCAAAGGAATGATTTCAGTGACCCCAGAACCTTGCATCTTTCCATACATATAAAAATGTCAAATTTCTTTAACTTGAGATATCTAGTTTTCTTTTATTAACAGTAATCTTTTGTTCCGACTACCTGTTCTTTATTGCAAAAATCTTATATATTCTAGTCCCCCACCACCACCTCCACCCAGCCTCCTCCTTCCCTGAGCAGTTTTCTCAGGATTACTTGAGATGCTGCCTTCTGGGCTTAAGTCCTCAATTGTCTCAACTTTTAAGTTGTGCATATTTTTTCAGTCAGCATCTCTGACGTTGATATAACCACTCTCATTATTCTAGATTTCTCAAAGATACCTATCCCTCACATTAGTGATTATGTGAATGAATGTTTTATTGTTGGTGGTGTCTGTGGTGGAAAGTGAGGAGAGGGAAGACTAAGTTTTAATTCTGATTCAACATGGTATAGAAAAATGGCACTGTTGGAATCAGGAGCTTGGTCACAGAAATGACAACAAAAACAATAAAAACAAAGATCACCAGAAAAATCGCAAATATCTTAATGTGATCAGGTTCATCATTTGTCTGTGGAAGAGGTATTTGAGTTGAAAAATCATTTGACTTGGGAGATCCAACTAATAGCTGGGTACATATGACAATCGGTGTACTGACAGGAATAGTTATATACTCAATACATTTTTGTTATAGTGGTTAAAGCAAGAAGGCTATCTCAAAATAGTTATGTTTCAACTATGTAATATTTTACCCTTTACAGTGTTATCTCATTTTTTAAATCTCCTGGTCTCAGGAATCTGGTTGATCCTTTCCTCCCCCAATGATTTTCCATAATTTTCCCAGAATATTAGTCATTACAATTTATTCATATTTGGTACCATATCTTTTCTAGGAGAGATTCTCTAGGAATGAGGTGTTGCCCATCTTGTATAACTGTCTTTATAAAGCCTAGTTAGTGCTGCAATCAACAGACATTTGTTAAATGAATCAATGGGTTTGATTATGACAATAACAGATAGGAGGGCTATTGTTTCTTTTGCCTTTGGGTAAACTGAAGATCAGAGCACTGTTCCCAAACCTGCAAAAGTAATACACGATAGCATCATGACTTAGACCTGGGCCTTCTCCAAGTTTAGAATTATTCTCACTATGCTTTTATTTTTCATCATAAACTTTTCCAATTAGATAAGACAAAAAAGTAGCAGAATTTAAAATTTCTGAGTTAATTATCTTAATGTTATGGTTAAGATAATGGTTACTTATCTGTAATGGTTACTGTACTAAAATGATTTGGAAGGCTTAATGACAGATTTTATAAAAGTGTGTCCCTTGGTGCTGGATTTAGTCTTTATTCCTCAAAATGAAATTACATAACTTTTCATTTGTTATGCCATTTCTAGCCAAGAACAAGTGTTCTTTGTGTTTGATATCACATATTCATGACCTTGAAATATAGTCTAGGATCTTAATATTCTGTCCCTAGATCTTTACTCTAGCTTGTTAGATGCTACCCTAGATATTGTTTTTAAATATTAAAAAAAAAAGGTGTTTTGGCCATAGAAAAAAGATGGAGGGGGTTATTCCTGGGGCCTTCAAAAATACTTACATTTACTTTCCTCCATCCTCTCATCTGTCTTTATCATCAAATTTAACTCTAATCTCAGACGATTGCTTGAAAGTCAGTTCTTAATTTCACCCTTTCACCGATTAGTCATCTCCTTGCTATTATTAAGTGCATGATTTTGGCCATGTACTCTTACCTACACTTTATACCTTGGTGACTATATCTGTTTCAAAACTTTTTGGCTAAAAATGCTAGAAAACATAAATGCAGTGGTTTAAAAACACACAGCTATATTTATTTTATAGAACATTAAGCCCAGGGGAAGCCACTCGAGAGCTGGGAGGGCAACTCAGAGGTATTCACATTGACCTACTTCTTTCTATCTTTCTGCTCAACCTAGTAAATTTTCCCCACACGGTTTGGTGATGGCAGTTACACCTTCAGACATCCACTGTGAATTTCTTAAAGAAGTCTTGTCTAGTCCTTCACAGAGACCTCATGCTACATCTTTTTGATCAGATATGTATCCAGTGGCTAACACTAGCTGGAAGGTGACCAGTGAAGAAAGGTTGTGGATAAAAGCTGAATTAGTAAGCCAACTGTGTCCACCTAAATGGCTTGATTATAGTGCATCTCAAAATTTTGACTTTAGTCTTCTCTTATCACAGATATCTAAGGGGTAAGAGAGAAGACAAGTAATGCTAATATGCTTCATCTATAGAAAAACTGTCCCCAAATCTCTGAATCTCAGACATGGCAAGGACTTTAAGGCCATTGAGACCAATCTAGTATTTGGTTCTGATTTTCATGAAAATGATTTGCTCAGCTCGCTTTAGAAAATCTTCAGCAATTTCCATGAGCCAATGGCTGGCTGAGGCTGTCATTAGTAGAGTGTGGCTTTTGATTTTCTTTAGTTCTCTCTAATGGAGCCACCTACCAAGTAAAGTGTCTCTCTGATCAGCCTCCCCCCTGGGCTCAGATGGGAAGAAAAAATGCACAGCAGAATACACAATAGCTTACTTATCTGGAGTTCTTTCTCCCACATAGCTGTTGCTGGTCTGGAATACTAACAGATAACTGGAATATTCTGAGGGTGAAATTAATGGTTAGAACAAGAAATGCTGTCAAGGAGATTGCCAGAAAGCCCCTTTTCTAGAACATTATCCATTCTCTGAGGGGGATGTGTGTGGGTAGGCTAAATTGTCAGTTCATTTTTCTGAATTCTAAAGGAAAAGTGTTGGAAATAAGGATGGGAGGATTCTGAAGATAAGCCCCCAGAGTATGATTGGTTAAAAGAAACTGTGCATATTGACAGGCTTGAATTAGCTCATCTAGGTGGAGACGTTGCAATATTTCATTGCAGCCTAACTTTTTTTTTTTTTTGTCTTTTTTAGGGCTGCACCCCTGGCATATGGAAGTCCCCAGGCTAGGGGTCAAATCAGAGCTGCAGCTAACTGGCCTACATCACAGCCACAGTAACGTGGGATCCAAGCTGTGTCTGCGGCCTACACCACAGCTCGTGACAACACTGGATCCTTAACCCACTGAGTGAGACCAGGGATTGAACCTGTTTCCTCATGGATCCTAGCTGGGTTCATTGCCACTGAGACACAGTGGGAACTCCTACAGCTTAACATTTATATACATATATGTTTGTCTTCTTCTTGTTGTTCACTAAATATGTGATTTTGGCCAAAAACACTTAGGGACATATTATACCTTGGTGACTATATATATAAATATATGGTCCTGATCTGGTCTTTAATTGTCAGGGAAGTGAAAGAGGCCTTTTACTTTTGAGGGATTAGTTTGGATTTTTTTGAGATAGTACATAAAATGAGCATTCTCATAAATTACATGTTTTTGAAAAAGCAGCGTGATGCCAAAAGATCTCTAAATTCATCCACTACATTGTCTTGGAGAGATAACATCAAAATATGCACATTGCCCTTTTCAGACTGCTGTGGAAATTGGTATGACTGAAAACAACTGTTTCTATGCCCTTTTTAGCCATAGTTCTGACATACTTTAGATAATGTGGAAATCATACAATTAAAAAAATTCTTTTATGCCTAAAAAGAATTCTGTGCCATACAAAGCCTCATATAATGTGATTTATTTGATAGGATTATTGTAACATTAGGTTTCACTATAAAATCTTTAAAAATATATTTTCTGTTTTATCTGAGTTATCAAAAGAATTAGTAAAACTTGCTTAACAATTCACAAAAATGTGATTAATTACACAGAGACATTTGATAAACCATTCAGCTCATTTTTTCCCCAATTCCAACTAGTTTTATTATCACTATATATTTACATATTTAATGTTTCATTGGCAGCTTAACTTTTAATGTACATAAGAAACTACTGATCAGGTCTCTAATCATTAGGGAGAAAAGCGGGTTAATTTGAACTTTTTCATACACCAGAGACTCCTATATTCAAGCATATCTTAAGGGATCCACTTTACAAATTTCCCAGTTCTTCTTTCTAAATTTATTCTAATTTTAATCCGTAAGAATGCTCTTGCACATTACTCTACCTGACTATAGATAGGTAATATAGGTAGGTAGGTAGGTGGATGGATAGATAATATATATAGATAGAAAAATATATGGATAGATAGATGATAGGTAGATGATAGATGATGATAGATAGATAGATAGATAGATAGATAGATAAATAGATTGATATAGATATAGATATAGATAGATAGACAGATGATAGATAAATGCAGTGGCTTAGAGCAGAAGTTCAAGTTTAACTTCTGTATCTGTACACACAAGTTTCAGAAAAGAACTCTTGCTTACCAAAGATAGCTCTAGTAGAGTTCTTGCTAGAATTTCCCTCTCTGGAGAACTTCACTGGCTTTCTGAATTAAAATGGCTACTTGGGCAAGAGATTTACTTTTCCTTTTTTCACGTTTATAATCAGTTAAGGTTTATGTGAAAGTATTATTTTGGTAATATCTCCTAAAACCAGGGCTATAGTATTTAGTTACATCTTTGGACTTGATATTCTTTTGATTAGCAAAGTGGAATATTTACCTCAAACAAAATTATGAGAAGCTTTATCAAATAGAGACCAAAGGTTCACAAAAATGCGTCATAATTTGAAAGAACAATTTCTAAATATCCATTGCCTCAAATCTGCTAGTAATCTTGTTTTTGCTATTCTTGATCTAAACTGATGCATTATTTCTGCGACCCTCTACAATGATTCTGTTTTTATAGCACCTCTTTGAGATTAGTCAATGGTCCGTACACTCATTTCCATCTTTAGAGGAAAAAGTTGAACCCCAAACTGTTACAGGTATTCTGAGTATCAGAGAGCAACTGAGAAATAAATTAATATTCAGGAAGTCAATCAATGGCTCAAGTGATGTTTTGTTTGGTTGTGTCTTAAGGTCTGCTATCAAGGAAGAGAGAAAAATTTATCCCGCTCATGGATTTTATATCCTTTATTATTGCCTAAGTTATCCAATGGTTTGTTCCTTTTTTTTTAATGTACTTTCATATTATCTTTAGCTTCTTCTATTTTCTCTTGTATATGCAAAGTAACTCCATAAAGCTTCTGGTTTATAATATATAAATATATTTACATGTACATATAACTATGTTAAAATACATAAGTAAAATACATATAAGCCATAAAATCTAAACCAGTGATAACATGTATAACTTTGCCTTTTTATCACTGTATTATCCAAAATTAAGCTATAAGTATGCAATAAATAAAAAGATAGGACCAAACTGGGTTGATGCCATGAGCCACCAACTCAGTGGACTGTTTAGAGGTACTTCATTGTGCTGTGGGAAAAGATGAAGAAGAGGATAAGGAATTTGTTCATTCAAACAGGAAAGTACTAAGAATCTACTATGTGATATATAAAATCTAATATGAGCTTCAAAGATAAATACTTTGAACCAAAAACAAAACTCAGTGTGTATTTGGAGGAGCTAGATGGGCAAGTGAGAGGTCATTGAAGGCAAACTTCTACTTGACAATGTTAATCCATGTATTTTGACAGTAAGTTAAGGATTAATATAGTGGTGGTATTAGGAAGGGCTTGACACAGAAAAGATTCTATATTCGTATGTGAACTCTTCATAAAGCTACAGGCATGGTGTAAGGAAAACACAACAAATAATATAGAACTTCTCCTTGAGGGGGTGGAACAGGAGTCATCACTGGAACATGAAAAATCCTGCACAGAAAAGCCTTCTAGCCAGGATACAGGACCTTTGGTTGATAGACCGGGGATGCAGGCCCGTCTAAGATGACTCTGTAGGGAGAGAAATGGGGGAATAATTGTCTGAACCCCTCTCATTACTCCCTCCAACCCCTTCCTGGTCTGGTCCTCCAAGTTATCCAAATGCATCTTGAAGCAGGGTAAGAGAAACATACAAGCCGACTTTCAGAGACATGGAAAAAGTTGAAGACAGTGGAAGGTAAATTGGAAAACATACTACACAGTGATCAAAAGCTTCAAATACCAGCTTTAGCATTTACTACCTGTGGCTTTCGGCAAGTTAAAGTTTTTGTTGTACCTGTTTATTTATCTGTATAGTAAGAGTAATACCAATATTTCATAATTGAGTTTCTTTGAATAAACTTGCAATTTTAGAACAGTTTTAGATTTACAGAAATAGTCAAAAGATAGCACAGTCTCCCATATGCTTCACATACAGTTTTTCCTATGAGAACCACTACCAATTCCTACATGACTGTGGTCTATTTGTCACAATTAATGAATTAATATTGATACTATGTTAAAAGAAGTCCATACTTTAATCAGAATTAAAAAATTTTTTATCTAGTCTTTTTCTATTCTTGGGTATTTCTATCCAGGATATTCATTACATTTAGCCTCTTTCTTTGGTCTCCTCTTGGTTGTGTGTTATAATTTCTTACTCTTTCCTTTATTTTCTATGACTGTGAAAGCTTTGAAGAGAAATATTTGGGTACTGGTAAGGAACAGAGGTCAGAATGGCTCTCAACTAACATTTTTAAAAATTGAGATAAAATTTTCATTCTAGAAAATGCAAACATTTAAATAGTATGATTTAGTATATACAGTTGGTTGTGTAACCATTACCCTTATCTAATTCCAGAAAACTTCATCACTCCAAAATGAAACTGTGGATACATTGCCTTCTCCCCCAAGGTCCTAGATTTCACTAATATATTTTGTATCTTTACAGGTTTGTCTGTTTGGGACAATTTGTGTAAGTAGAATCATATAATATATGACATTTTATGTCTGGCTTCTTTCACTTAGGATAATGGTTTCAAGATCAATCTATGCTAAAACATGTTTCAGTTCTTCCTTACTTTCTATGGACAGATAATATTCAATTGCATGGATATATTCTATTTTATCTTTCTGTTCATCAGTTGATGAACAATTGGATTGTTTCCCGTTTTGTTTATAACAAATAATGCTTCTGCGAACATTTGTGTACAAGTTTTGTGTGAGTATATGTTTTTAATCTCTTGGATATATTTCTAGGAGCAGAAATACATATGGTAACTCTTAACTTTTTGAGGAACTGCCAAATTATTTTCTATAACGGCTGTTGCATTTTACATTCCTACCAGCAAGGTATGAGAATTTCAGTTTCTTCACATCCTTGTCAACACTTGGTATTGTCTGTCTTTTTAAACTTGGTCATCCTAGTGGATATTAAGTAATATCTTATTGTGGTTTTGCTTTACCTTTTCCAGATGGCCAATAATACTGAGCATATTTGCATGTCCCGTTTGGCTATTTATACATCCCCTTTTGAGAAATGCACATTCAAATTCCTTGTCCATTAATGAACTGGATTATATATCTTTTTTATTTTTAAGTGGTATGGGTTCCCAGTATATTCTGGATACTGGAACATTATCATATACATAGCTTACAAGTATTTACTTACTATTGTCTTTTATCTTTTTTGATACTGGCCTTTGAAGCACAATGTTTTAAAATTTGAGTTCAACTTTTCTATTTTTTCCTTTGATTGCTTGTTCTATGTATACATCATGTATAGACATTAGACATTACCATATTGCCTAATCAAAGGGCACAAAGATTTACATTTATATTGTCTTTAACAGTTTTATAGTTTTTGCACTTGCATTTAGATGATTGATCCACTTAGAGTTAATTATCGTGTAAAATGTGAGGCTGGGGTCTAATTTTATTCTTTTACATGTGGATAGTCAGTTGTTCTGGCACTGCTGGATGGAAAGAATAAAACTGGGATTTTCTTTGTTTTCCTCATGATGACACTGGGTTTAAGGGCTTAAGGAAGAAGTGAAGAATTTACATAAATTTGCCATTTTTTTCTACACAGGTTATTTATGTATTCTCTTTCATGTTTAAACGTTGTTTATGTCAGTACCCACTCATGGATATTTATCTGATGCTTTTAGTTATAACCTAATAATGCTTTGTTTATTTTATTGCTTAAATTGCTGTATTTTTGGCTACTGTGCTTTCAGTTGTCTTCTTCTACATACTCATCATTCATTGCATTCTCACATAAGTATTTCTGTATCCTCTGGCATTTGAAGATGTCCCAAGTTCATTTTGTATATTTCATGCCCTAGTCCTAGAATCAGCCATTTTTCCAAGGACCACAGACTCCACTTATTGCCAAATAGTCTTAAGAAAAAAATATCCAGGCCCTAGGTTGTTCACTGCTGCTAGGGGAGTCATCAGATCTAGATTCGCTCAGCTGATGGAGCAAGGAAACATATCTGTGCATACTAATATAGTGTACATGTATTTATATTAATTGCATGTACATGTAAGTTTATGTATAGATATTAAGCTAAATATTAGTTCATACTAGTATCTTCAGCTCTAATCCATTATTACTTGAATCACTTTTCTCTTCTCTCCTTGCTTATGTGTAAAACTTACCACTGCAAAAGAGAAAAAAAATATCTAATTTTCTCAAGTGTCTTTTAAAACTTCATGCAAGTTTGCTGGCAAGTTTGCTGACAATAAAATCCTTCAGATTTTTTTGTCTTTACTTTTCAATGATAATTTCACTGGATATAGAATTTTAGATCAGTGCTTTGTTTTATTCTTTCAATTCTTTAAAATATTTCACTCCAATCCCTTCTTGTTTGGATGACTTCTATGATGTCTGCTTTAATTCTTGTCTTTGTTCTGCTATGGTAAGATCTTGTTTATTAATTGATTTATATGTGCGGTACTTTCAAGATATTCTTTATGTCTTTGGTTTTCTACAGTTTTAATATAATATACTCAGGAATGATTTTTTTTTTTTTTTGGCTGCCCTGTGGCATATGGATTTCCCAGGCTGCAGTTGTGATCTATATTGCAACTGCAGCAATGCCAGATCCTTAACCTACTGTGCCCGGCAGGTGTAGAACTGCGTCCAGTGCTACAGAGACATTGCTTATCCCGTTGCACCAAAATGGGAACTCCAGAAGTAATTTTAAAAAAGTATTTATCCGGCTTGTTCTCTGAATTTTCTGGATCTGGTTTTTCTGTCATTAATTTTAAACAGTTCTTAGTCATTATTACTTCAATTTTTTTTCTTTGCTCCCTTTCATTTATCTTCCAATAATATATATGTTGCATCTTTTGAAATTTTACCACAATTATTGAATATTCTGGGTTTTTTTTTCATTCTTTTTTTCTCCTTGAATATCTTTTGGGGATTTTCTAATGGTCTACTTTCAAGTTCACTTATTTTTTTCCTTAGTCATGCAGGGTTTACTAGCAATCCATTAAAGGTAAGTGTCTTTTTCTATTATAGTGGTTTTTAGTTATAATATTTCCTTTTACTTCTTTCTACTTTATATATGTCTTTCTTGGCTAAAAGAAACTTCAGTTGTCTTTCCATGAGACTAGGTATGATAATTAAATACAATCAAGTCAATCGAGGGGACATAGTTCACATATCTAGATTTTTTTGGAGATGATCAGATTAAGAATTCTGACAATTAAGTTTTACTTTTTTTTAAACAAAATGTCTTCTTTCTTCCATCTAAATATGGATTTATGCCTACCTTATTTGGAAGAAGAATTTAATTTTGTTTGCACATTAAAGTGAGTTTGCCATGACATTTAGTGCCAAGACAGGCACAGAATTTCAACATATTCTAGAGTCTAAATTCTGGAGTCAGGAGTTGATCAGGGGCTAAATAAGGATCAAGAACATAATTAGAATTATTCACATTTGTGTGAAGGAAATTGAAGTGCCAGACTCTTTGAGTCATTACCTCAACCAAGTCCACTGGCTCTAATGTGAACACCAGGTGATGGTATAAAACAGCAGCAGAATGTGAGTGAAAGAAGTTCCTATGGGCAGACCTTTTTGTCTTTCTACTGTGCAGGATAAGAATTGCATCCTTGTTTGTTCATCTTCATACAGATTAGAGGTACAATATGGTGAGACTAGTATCTGGTGATTAATGAGGAAGGGGCAAAGCTTATTTAAATCCTGTCTTGAAAAAGGCTAAGTATAAAGAAACAAATAAATATAGACACATAATCCATGTGAAAAAAACCTAAATTCAGATAACCCATGGTTAGAATAATTTTAAACAAATGCTATACTGTAATATAATTCATTATACTCACTAAATGCTGTTGAGTAAGATATATAAACACTTTCGCATACCCTCCCTTCAAATTCCTGCTTTCAGCCCAGAGTGAACTGATTTTATAATCAAAGTTTCTCAAAACATTTTCTTTGAAAAGGTTAGCATCCACATGACACATTGGGGAAACTGCAAAAACAACTTTCATCTGCAGTAGCTAATTTCCAGCACAAACCACAAACTATCACTCTTTTCTAATACTTTGAATTGAAAAAAAGAAGAAAGGTGTTGAAATACCAAAGCTCCAAAATATTCTTGTTTCCTTTGAATTTGCAAGAAGAAAATACTTTCTTACATCCACCTGAAACAATAACATGGCAGGGAGAGTCATCACAGGGTAAAATTCTTTATAACAATTGTCACTAGACACTCAGCTTAGGTGTCTTCACACTGTGACTCAAGACCTCAGTAATACCATTTCTTTAATAAACAACAATGAAACTTCGAGTCTGACAGACTCCATTCCTTTCTCAAGAATTCAAATCCACACTAATGTAAAGCCATCCTTATGAATCCATGTAATTCTTGTCAAATGTAGCACAAGCAATTTGATTTCTAATGAAAATAATGTAAGAGCCATGTCTCATTTTGCCGGCAATTTTTAGTAGAAAACACAAGAGACTGGAATACTGGCTACTTATTTTCTGGTGGTAGGATGAGTCTGTTGGAAAAATGTAGACAGGTGGGATGGGGAGATGGGCAAAACTAACTAAGCCCTGAGAGAAAAAACTTTTTAATCTTTGTATTCCTCATCCTAGTGTAGGTCATTGTGCTAGATTATTGTTTGGGGAATGAATGAGTGAGTGAATGTGGAAACTATGAAAATCCTCACAAAGATGTTTACAAAACAAGATAAATCTTTTTTTTTTTTTTTTGGTTCTTTAATACAACCATGAGTGAGACCAATAAGATCAGAGTTTAAGGATATACTTTTCATGTTCAGCATGTCAGTTGTGATAGCACCAATGGGAAGTCATTCTTTCATTGAATAAACATGTATTGAGAACACACACTATGTTCCGGAAAATTTCCTGGGATTATGAGACACGTTCAAGAGTACTACACATACTGCTTCCCCTCAGAGAGTTACAATATAATGGAAGAGATAGGAATTAATCAAGTAATTTCTTAAATATGTAATTATAACTTGTGATTATCACTGTGGAAGAAAAGCATAGAGGACTATGGGAGTGCACGGGGGGTCTCTCATCTAGCTGAAATACTCGTGAAAACACATCCCTGAGAACATGGTGCTTGAGCTAACATGTAAATATTGAAAAGGAGTTGACTGTGACAGGGTATAGGAAAGTGACTGTTAGGTAGAAAGGAAAAAGAAAGCATCAAAACTCTGAGGTGGGTTGGAGAGTCGTTATGACTTAAAAAGAGTGCTCCGTACATCTAGGTAAAGATTGAACATGCCACATGGGAGTGGGGCAGTCCCAGTGTGCCAGACCCCACCTCACTGCATGAGGCAATGAGAGAGTCACCTGCCAGACTAGAGGCCAAACTGTAATACTTTCTCATACAAGACAACCAGCATGTATGCCAAAGCCATATACACTTGTGTCTTTTCACACTGAGGATTTCCAAAGTCCTACTTCTAATAATACTCACCTCTCTTCAGAGCACATGTGTGT
Source organism: Catagonus wagneri (assembly GCA_004024745.2). Taxonomy (NCBI): domain Eukaryota; kingdom Metazoa; phylum Chordata; class Mammalia; order Artiodactyla; family Tayassuidae; genus Catagonus; species Catagonus wagneri. The sequence goes on from PVHT021183631.1 coordinate 17,160,876, forward strand.
GAAACAGAGGTTACTTAGATTGAATCTCTCCCTTTGTTTTCAGTGTGAAGCCTTTCTTTTATCATACATTTGCTCAAGTTTCTCTGTTATATACCTTGTTAATGTCTCTACCAGATAGCTTCTTACCTGGTCCAATGGGATCACCATTAAATGTTCAAATGAAGCCATGCCATTTCCATGCTTAAACTTCAGTCCTTTTCTATGACCAAAAGAAACCCCAGATTCTTAGTTGGGCATTTGAACCCCTAATGGTTTGTTCCCAGCCCAACTCTTCAGCCTCATGCCTTCCCCTTTCTCTATGCAATTTATAATGACATGATGAAAATAATTGCTTTGGGGTTCATAAATAGATAGAATACTCTTTTCTTCTGGTTTGTAAATGACACTCTTCTTGATTAAATTAGCCTCCTCACACTACTTCCTTGTCTGCTTAATTTCACATTTGTTTCTAGATCCAACTGCAGTGATATCTCTTCCAGAAAAAAATTTCATAATAGGAAAAGAGGGGGAACTAAACTTGGGGAGTAAAAACATGGGCTTTGGATTTAAATAAATAGATAGTGAATCCTGAGTCTCCTACTTAACAAACTAGGGAAATATATTTACCTCTCAAATTCTTATTCTTATTTTTTTTTTTAATTAGAATAATGATTACCTGTGTTCTTCAGTGAGGACTCCAAGAGTGTGGCATGTAAAGCACTTAGTAGCGAACCTGGAACACAATAAAAATTTCATAGTTGGTACTAATCGTTGTTTTGTTGTTTGTTATTGTTGTTATTTAGATGATCTTTGTGGTCTTACAGCACGTCTATCATGACATTAAATATATGAGATTGAAAATATGTATTTTCATAGTCATGCTTCCCCTTAAATTGCAGTATCCTTAAGGCACACTCTCTGGCACCCAGCTGACTGGAATACAGACACAGCTTATGTCTGGTCAGTCCATTCTCAAAATGTAAATTACTTCTTTTTCTCTCCAACCAAATAACTATATTCAGCTAAAACTCATAACTTCCCAACTCATTAGCTGTGTAGGTGTTAGAAATTCTCCAATAATGTCAAGGAAATCAAGCCAAATTGCAAAGCAATTAGCCCATTGTGTTTATGTATTTTTTCCTTTTGGCTCTTTTTAAATAAAAACAGACTAAATAAATCTTAGTTTGTCTTTGAAGTTTCTTTCTTTTTAAATGTAAAGATTGTATTTTAGGTATAAATAGAAAATTACATCTTTTCAATTTTTTAAATATACTGAATTCAATAAAATTATAATGTGTGCTTATCTATGAATTCTGGAACAGATAATAAATGCCTTTAGGACAAATTCTTTGACTAGTGTAAAATTCTAAAAATGTCATTTTTGTTATTGAAAACCTCAATCTTTTTAAAACCGTTTTTAAAAGACTTTGTTAAACATTGATTCTATGACATTATAGGAGACTTAAGAGAAGTAAAATCATTTACTGATAAAGTTTTAAACTGTAGAATTAAGGCTGTCATATCAGAAACTAAAAGGCAAGACTCCGATATTTTCTCAAGAAAATGTTCAATATGCGCTTGTGTATAGGAGTAAAAGAATATGAATGCTAATTTCTAATTAATATAAAAATAAAATCTTTCCATTTTCTTTTCTTAGCTCTATCAGAAGTAGCTCATTCATCCCCTTTTTGGGCAGGATTGGGAATGCGCGGTTGAGCTGACAAGCTATCTTCTCAGGAGCAGAATAATATCTCCCTTACCAGTATCACCTAAATAGTTATTTATCTCTCATTGCCTTTTATGAGAGGGAAAAATTAAAAAAAAAATTTTTCTACTCATTATTTTGCTCTAATGAATTATTATCCAGGCTAGTGATTGGCTTTTTCTTTTTTTTCATCTTTTTAGGGCCGCACCCACAGCATATGGAGTTTCCAGGCTAGGAGTCAAATCAGAGCTGCAGATGCAGGCCTATGCCACGGTCCCAGCAACATGGGATCCAAGTCACATCTGTGACCTGCACCACAGCTCACAGCAACGCTGGATACCCAACACAGAGGGAGGCCAGGGGTCGAACTTACATCCTCATAGATGACAGTGAGATTTGTTTCTGCAGAGCCAGGACAGGAACTCCCCCGACTGGCTTTTCACAGGAAAGAGTATGGTATGTTCTCATGGCAAGCAACAAAGGTCTGTGAGCTGAAAAGGGGTAGAGTCTGAAAAGTATGGCAAAAAAGGGGGCACATGAATATCACGATTCCTCTTATAGGAACATGGTCTCTGAGAAAGGACACTTTGTAAAATAATCTGGTAATAGAGAAAAATGTATAATGGTTTTATTGCTGAAGAGCCTTGTTGAATCGAAGTTTTTCCAAGTCATTCATTACCCAGGTTCCAATTAAACAAAACATTGTGCCAACTTCACCAACAGCCCTCATCAGCCTGTCTCCTAGCCACAAAAGGCTAAGGCCACGAGCTGTGACCCAGATACTCTTAAGTTATTCTTCTCTTTAGTTTCTCCTTGAAAGAATGTCAGAGGAAATAGACCCCCCAGTGAGCCCCTGCTTGCATAGGAAAGAGGAGCTCTTAACTCTTGTACTTGGGAGTTTAGTTGTGACTGTGCTCAAGCTCCTACAACAAATACAACTGGGAATGAATATTCCTGATATAACTGTGACTTGGTTAGTCCCAGATCATTGCTATGGAAATTCAATTTATTTTGTACCTCTAACTATACAAAGGATTGTAGCAATAGCTCGTGTAAAGCAAATAAGAAAGCAAAATTATAAGGGAGATATCCTGTAGTTTTCCTTATATGATATGAGCATCAGTTGGATTGCGTATCAAAGGAAAATTCTCAACAATTTTAAGAGACTGAAGTGTTTATGTGGAAGATTTAAGAGAAGGGTCTAAATAATTGGTCGAGAAGATTCAGGTATTTCACATGCCAGCTGATTTTCTCAGTAGAAATGGACCCAGTTATCATAGAGACAAGTATTTCAAAGAGAATCATATGACAATAGAGTACAGCTTTCTGATTTCTGACCTAAATCTTCAGATTATTATTGTAATCGTTTTCAGGGTAATGCACTGAGCTACTCACTTTTCTTCCTGAGGAATTTTCCTCTCTTCATACTTGGGAAGCAAAAGTGCGAGAACAATTCAAGGAAAGAATGTCAGCTTTTGACAAGTTGACTTTTTTCTCACTCGAAGGGACCAGAGGACATCAGCAAATGAAAGGAAAACTGATGAAGCTTTTGGCACAGAAAATCATGTCTATGTACACTGCCTCTTGTTGGTCCCTCACCTCTGTGCTCTACCTACTATACAATTTGTTGACTCTAAGCCACTCTGATAACAACTCTTCCATGATCTGCAAGACAACTTTCTTGGGCTGACTGTGCAGTACTAAAAGTCATCTTGGTATTGACAAGTGACCAGCATGTCTTTTCAACATGAAAATTAATATCCTCCCAATTAGACTACAGATTGGCTAAATTCAGCTAGTAAATGGTTGGTTTTAATAAAGGATAGGAATTAATCATAGTTTAAACATTTTCCAATTAAAAAAAATGTTTCTTATCAAAAAGGCCCACTTTCAATCCTTTACTTAATGTTGTTTTATATAACCCTGTCTTGAAGTTAAATGTGAATTACAGAAAATATCACTAAAAATGATTCACACACTTATTCAGTATGGCAGACTGAGTGCTCAGTTTTACTGTCTCTTTTTCCCAAACTCCCTTTGGGATTCTAAGAAGTTATAAAAGAAATAAGAACACTAACTGTGGGAAAAAAAGAAATCAGTGGGCCAGAATATTTGAGGATATCTGGAAAATTTCAAGCAGATGGGTTGATATTAATAGAGAAATTCACAATCCAAAACACCAGAGGTAAGAATAGTCTTCACTGAGGGTGCCCTGGAGGCACTGAAATTTGAGCTAATTGCACAAAGGACAGGCATGGGACACAGGACAATTATGAGTGTAATTAATTAGAGAACTCTATTAGGAATAAGTGGGCCAGTTAGGATTTCACCGTTCTATTACCATTTCTCCTCTCCTCTAACGTAAAATGGCAGGTTTTTAGTCCCAAAATGAAAACATATGAACTGCTCTCTGTAGAAAAGAGATGAAGCCATAGATTCAGTACCTTTCAAAATAATGAAATTATTCAGAGTATGTTCTCTAACCACAAATGGGTTAACTAGGATTTTATTTAAAACATTATTTTTACTGATTTTTTTTGGCCATGCCCCCAGAACATAGAAGCTCCTGGGCCAGGGATGGAAACCGCCCCGTAGCAGTGATGCTAGCCACTACAGTGACAACGCTGGATCTCTAACCTTCTACACCACAAGGGAACTCCAAAACATTATGTTTATTTAAAAAAGAAGACAACTAGGAAAAAAACCCTTAAATTCCAGTCTCCAAAGTTTTAGGCAAGATACTTCTAACTATCCCATAGTCAAAGTAGAATGCCAAATGCAAATTGAAAAATACATTAAATAAAAGTTAAAGAGGTTCAAAATATTTACAGGTGTGGAATATAGGCAAAACAGTTTTTTGAGAGAAACTTACAGTCTCCATTATATATATTAGAAAAACTTGAAAGACTGAAAATCGAAGGTTTAAGCATTAATTACAAAATCTGAGAACAAAAATGTCAAATCGAATCTAAAGTATGTAAGAAAATAAATACCAAAGAGAAGAAATCAATAAAATACAATAAAAATATACAACAGAGAATACAAACAAAACTAAAAGCTTGTTCTTTGAAAATATTAATAAAGTTGATAAAGCACTAGGAAAGATATTCAATAAAAATTTTAAATGGCATGAATTAGCAATTTTAGGCTTGATAAAGAGACACGAATAATTCCAATATCAAATGATTGTAGGAGTATAGTATGACCAACTTTCTAATACTAAATTTTATCATTTGGAAGGAATAGATAAATTCATTGAATAATACAAAACCTAGAGGAAAATAACTATAACATCTGACTACTTCAGTAGTTGTTAAAGTATTGAATCCATAATTTGAGTTCCTCCACAATGAAAACCACAGAACCAGATGGCATCTCTAGGTAATTTTTTCAATAATTCTAATCTTACCCAAACTTATTCCAATGAAAGAAAAAATAATAATTCCTAAACTTTTATAAGACTACTATAATTTTAATTCTAAATACTGACAAGTATTTTCAAGAAAAAAATATTATTGGCCAATCTTTATTAGGAACTTAAATGCAGAAATGGAACATAGTATAATTTTAAAAGATGCATGCACCCTATGTTCATTGCAGCACTAGTCACAGTAGCCAAGACATAGAAACAACTTAAATGTCCATTGACAGATTAATGAATAAAAAAAGATGTGGTACATATATATGATGGAATACTACTTAGCCATAAAAAGAATGAAATAATGCAATTTGCAGCACATAGGTGGACCTAGAAATTATTATGTTAGTTGAAGAATGTCACAAAGAGAAAGACATATACCATATCACTTATTTGTGGAATCTAAAATATAGTGCAAATGAACTTATTTATGAAATAGAAACAGAGGTACAGAAATAGAGAACAGATTTATGGTGGAGTGGGGGAGGGCTGGATTAGGAATTTGGGATTAGCAGATGCAAACGATTGTATATAGAAAGGATAAACATCAAGGTCCTACTGTAGAGCATAATATCCAATGCTATACCGTAATGGAAAAGAATATGAAAAATGATGTACATATAGGTGTAACTGAATCATTTTTATAGCAGAAATTAACACATTGTAAATAAACTAAAATTCAATGAAATAATTTTTAAAATGTTAAAATTCAAATGTTAAAATTTAATATGTTAAAATTCATAAAGTTAATAAAAATTTACACATAGGAGAGGGCAAACATAACTGCATAATTTTAATACATGTTCAAAGGGCAAAAAGGCACTGACAATGTTTAACACCTATTTATAATTTAAAAAAACCCAGAAAATTAAAATAGAGGAGATTTCGCTTAATCTGAAAAAAATGACCCTCTGAAACCTACAGCACACATTATGCACAATGGTGAAATACTGACATCTTTTCACTAGAAACTGGGGAAATTAAATGAATGCCCATTATAAGTGCTTCTAGATTGTATTTCAATAAGACAAGGAAGAGAAATAAACAGAATTATGATATAGAGAAAATTATAACATCAGTACTTACAGATGACATCATGCAGATAGATAATCCAAAGAAGTCTATAAACTATTAGAATTAATTAATAAATTTAGCCACCTCGTTAGTTACAGATCAGTATAAAAAAATCAAATAGATTTCTGTGTACCAATTAGAAAATAAGATTAATAAGTTACCAAAAAAATTCAATGCCTAGTAATAAATGTAATGCAAGTTCTGAAAGATTGTTAAACAAAGAGCTATAAAATATTGTTGAGAGGAATGGAAGAATACAAATAAATGGAGAGATGTACTGTTTTTAAGGATTTTAGCCACCATATTGTGAGGATACTAATTTTCTCTAAATTAAACTCAAATTAGATGAAATCTCAGTTAATCATTCCACCAGGATATTTTATAGAAATTGACAAGATGAATGTTAAGCTTTAGAAATACAAAGAATCAAAAATAATTAGGGCAAGCTTAAGAATAAAGATATCTATATTAATAGATTTCGAAAGCTATTTATGAAATAAAAAGTTATACATATTATACCTATGTCTATATCCATGTCTGAGTCCATTCTATATCTATATCTATACTTGTCTCTATTTCTATATTTATAACTATATGATCCCCCCATTTCCTGCTAGTATTTGATCTTTATTATCAGGCTCCTGCAATAGAACTCCCTAAAGCCTTAAAATTTAAGATTCTTGATGGTTATCGTTTTAAGCTACAGTCCACACCTACAGTCCTGTCTATACTCATCAACTATCAGCCATGACACAAGTGATCAGATCAACTTTCCAGTTAAAGGATGGGACTTGTTTTAATTTACCACTAACCCAGCTTTCCATAGCTACCATTCACATTCTAAGATAACTGTCTTTTCCTCACGTCTAAGTTGCTAAAAGTACTTTTTGTTTACCCCCAGGCTTTTATAATCCCATCTTCAACATAATCAGACATACTTTCTGTAATGTCAATAAAAGACATCACTCCCTAGAAATCTAGATAAATACCCATTATAGGTCAGTCTTTCTAACAGTCCTGTGTATGTTTTCAATAATATTCCTTTATTAAGATTGTCTAGGATTTCCCATCATGGCAGAGCAATAATGAACCTTATCCATGAGGAATTGGGTTTGATCCCTGGCCTTGCTCTGTGGGTTAAGGACCTGGCATTGCCGTGAGCTGTGGTATAGGTCATAGACACAGCTTGGATCTGGTGATACCGTGGCTGTGGCATAGAATGGCAGCTATAGCTCCAATTCTACGCCTTAGCCAGCCTGGAAACCTCCACATGTTGTGGGTGAGGCCCTTAAAAAAAAAAAAAGATTACCTAAACTTATTATGGTAATCATTTCACAATATATGTTTGTCAAGTCATTGTGTTCTACACCTTAAACTTATGCAGTGATGTAATGCTGTATGCCAATTACATCTCAAAGAAACTGAAAAAAAAAAAAAAAGACTTCCTAAATGTCTCTTCCCTTTAAAATTAAAAGCTTTTATCACTATAGCCAGAACACAGCCTCTGTACACCAGCACCAGTTAAGTCTCTGAGACAGTTTTGGATGAAGCAGAAAGAACAGTTGTATTGTTTGCCAGGCAAAGGAGGCCACAGCAGGCTAATGCCTCAAAACTGTGTCCTGTCTCCAGAGGGGATAGCAAGGGGTTTTACAGGTTTAGCTCAGAAAATAGAGTTATTGATTTAAGTGTCTACACTTAAATCTCCCTCCATAGATGATTTGAGTCATCCAGTCCTGTGACTGCTGGTCTGGTGATGGTTTCTTGTTTTCTTCAGGGTTATCATTCTTTGATGTTTTCTCTGGAAAGATTGCTTACAGGGAAGGGATGTTAGGGAGTGTTTCAATTACAAAACAAAACACTAGGTGCAATATAACTTTAAAAAATAAACTTTCGTAAAAGAAAGCAATTAAGCAAGGAAGAAATCATTTCTGAAAAGCCAGTTAGGGTAAGTCAGTGGGCCAAGGCAGGACATAACATAATGGAGATTGTTTTAACTAGTTTTTAGTTGCATCAATATTTTCTAATCATTAACTCTTGAGTCAGCCTTTTGAGACTGAGGGGAGGCCTGGGAGCTAAAGGAAAAGACTTTTCCATCAAAACACAAAGACCTAGGGGCTCGTACACGGTTTCATCACTTCTGTTTTGACCTGTCCAATCTGCACGAAGTGAAGCATCTAGCAACAAGGTGGAGCCAGATTCAGTTCTCAGTCCTCAGTGGCAGCACTTCCTGAAACTCGGCAACATTCCTTCTCATGGGTCTACTTTATAATCAATTAACTAGTTCTTCCTGGTTTCTGTAATTACTATGAAAAAAGTCCTGAAAAATAATGAGCTGATTAAGAAACTGAAGTGAGGTAGCTGAAGGTGGAAGCCCGAACTAGTTCCGAAGAAAATTATGAGGGCAGTGGTGAGGCTGGGAAAGGAGGGCAGGCTGGAGAAGATAAAGTGGATGTCCGTCGATCCAGGTGAGTGATGGGGAGAGGTTACAGGAGTTCAGGCTTATTCCTGAGGCTATGCAAATAGGAGAAAACTTAAAGGTGCAAGACAACACTTTTTTTCTTTTTTTTTTTTTGCCTTTTGTCATTTTAGGCCCGCACCCGTGGCATGCGGAGGTTCCCAAACTAGGGGTCTAATCGGAGCTGTAGCCACTGGCCTACCTATGCCGCAGCCACAGCAACGCAGGATCCGAGCCGCGTCTGCAACCTTCACCACAGCTCACGGCAACTCTGGATCGTTAACCCACTGAGCAAGGCCAGGGACTGAACCCGCAACCTCATGGTTCCTAGTCAGATTTGTTAACCACTGCGCCACGACGGGAACTCCGGCAACACTCTTGTATTAGAAAATTTCACTGGGAATCTGGCACTGACTTTTGATCTTGACCCTACTCATAGAAGCATGGGACTTAAATAAGTCCTTTGGATTTCAGTTCTTCAGTTCCTTGGTCCCTAAAAATCGCTGGACTGAACTATATCTAAGGCCTATGTGTGGTCTTAATGTGGTAGGATTATTTGTTCTTTAGCTCCACAGTGAGCACATGAGCTACTTTTTGTACATTTGTTTTGTCTTTATCTTGGTGCATAGTACAGCGTTTTGCAATCTTTATGTAATTGTGACAGATGTGCTTTGATTCTTTCCTGGATGGCAATGGAAAGAAAATACACACATAAGCCAAATGGAGAAAAACTTTAGCAAATACCTTGTTTTCTCCGTTTTATGAAGTCTCTCTCAGTCCTGCCATGGAGCATGGCTGCTGTCTATCCAGGGACAATATGTCTTTCATGGAGACGGGATTGAGAAAATTCCCATCAGATGTTCAGAACTTTATTCCAAGCTGTTTCCATTCAACTCTGAAGCAGTGGAGGCCCCAACTTTTGGCAACAATTGGGCCTTCTTCCCAAGATACCACCCACATTTTTCTTTGAAACCACAAACTAGGACGGTGGTTCAAAATAGCAAAATGCATTAAAAAAATAAACTGAAACCATTGAGTGAATTTCATCATACCATAGCCTTTTAAGACCCCTTGATACGCTGACAGATTTCAGTATCCCATAATGGGAAATGTGTTTATAAGAGTCCAGAGCAATTCTTATATGCTCTTGTACATGAATTCCCAGATCATTTTGTATGACATTATTGATTATACCCATATTGATTTTTAGCTCTTTGATTTGCTGATATCACAGAGGAGCTAATCAGCATTTGGAAAAAAAAAAAAAAAGTACATGTTGATTTTTATTAGTTAGTTGAGATTGCCATAAGGAAATACCACAAACCGAGCGGCTTAAACAACAGAATTTTATTTTCTTAGAGTTTAGGAGCCTATATCAAGGTGCTAACAGGGTTTCTTTTTGGTAAGACCTTCCTTTCTACCATTTTGTTGTGTTTTCACAAGGCATTTCAGCTCTGTGCACTAGGAGATAGAAAGAGAGGGAGACCTGGTGTCTTCTCCTCTTACAAGGACATCAGCCCTATTAGATTAGGATCCTGCCTTTTTACCTTATTTAACTTCAAGTCCCTACCTCCAGATATAGTCACATGGTGTTAGGGCCTCAACATAGGAATTTGGGATAAACATAATTCAGTCTGTAATGTTGATATTTGATTACTTTTTTAAAAAAGCAGCAATGGAATAAAAATAGATTTTTTTACATATGGGTTTTAAATAAGTTTGGGTTTAAATTAGCAAAATTTTAATTCAAAGTTACAAAAGCTTGATAACAAAATTCTAATATTGTAAGCTATGTTCAGTGATGTAAACTCTAATATTAACTAGAGCATCACAAAATTATTAAAAAAATTTGCACAACATTTCTCACATAGCTAGGTTAATAGAAATAAATCTCATGGCATCCTGAAGCAATATATATTAAGCAAAAAAAATAAAAAATTGCTTTAGTATCTGCTTCCTTGAGACTAGTGCGTAGTGGCAGTGTATAACAAGAGTATGAAATGACACTTTTAAATGTGTACTTAAAAATAGAGTGTGCACTTGTGTGTGTGTGTGTGTGGCCATCTGGTGTAGGGACCAGAAAACCTAAAAACACTTAAAATTTTTTTTTCATAATTCTTATGGAAAAAATAGAGTAAAAATTAAATTATGGTTAGGATCCTCAGTTTAAGCATCTGGAAATTTATAAAATATATTTTATGAAAAAAAAATCCAACAGAAATTAAAGGGAGCAAGGGTATTATTTGACTATCTGGAAAACACTGATTTTACAAAACAATTCATTCTCTCATCATGCCAGTAAACAAGCATTCTGTATCAAATTAAACCGAGACAACTACCAGTGCTCTGGAACTACAGTTTCAAGCTATGGATCAATATTGTCGACTATTAAAAAAAAAAATTCCCTGAAGCCCAGTTTTGTCATTATTACAAACAGAAAACCACATAGCTAATGCTTTGATATTTGGTAGTTTGAGTTTTTGATGCAAATCTCAGAGCACTTGTTAAATATTTTTTGAGTCACTTCAAGTTATATCTGATGGAAATTTCTTCTTGGTAATTTATAGTACTTTATAGTTGATCCAAATTAAAGCCATTTTATTTCACCCATCAATGCTCAGTCAGAGCCACATTTAATGTCTTTTAACCAAACTATATTTATCTTTTTGCTGCGGCAACTTCCCGAAGGTTTAAAATCCCGAATATCATGTGGAAAAATGTTTCAGGTGGTGATACTGATTATATGCTCAGGGAATTTGGTTGTAGGGGGTACTATTAACTGAACAAAAACGTCTTATAACTGCAGTATTCTCATAGTTTGTAACATATTCTCTTCAGTGAAACCATTTGTTTCTGTTATGTTTAACTAGTCAATTATTTTGAGTGATGCTCAAATTCAAGACAAAACTAAGTTGTCATCATCATGAAAACTGGAAGAAATATCTGTTGAATTTATAAAACTGAATTTCAGATGTTAATTGGGGCCCTTTAGGAACTTTTGTTGGTTAGCAAAGCAGCGCTCAATTTAAAGAACATACAATTTGGGATAAATAAATATTCCATAAGCAACCTCAAATGGCTGGTTCTAGCACCAGGCACATTATAGAGAATTTTTGAATGTAGATAATGCTGTGTTGAATTTAAATCATATGCTTTAAAGGGAGGTATATCTTTTAAAAAAATATTTACCATGATCTGTGATCTAGGAAGTACTATTGCAGATCGAGGTCAATTTAATGAGGCAGTTACACCAGTTAGGACTTTGTTCCTTGCATGCTTTTAGCACAGATGCCTATACAACTCAGTGAAAATTTACAGCTTTTGTTGTTTCACAAAAGCAATATATAGAATGAAAGAATACTGGTGCTGGTGGCTGTGAGTTGTTTGGGCACTCCTTTATTTCATTCATGTTATTTTTTTCCATGTTTTCCTGTCATTCTAAAATAAAGTTATTTTGATCACATTAATGTTCAAATATCTTGTGATTATACAAGTTGACTAGGAAATATGTAATAACAGTTCTCATTGCTTTGGTAACATCCACATTCAATCCATGGTGTAGAATCACAGATTTTTTTTACAAATCCATGGTAGAGAAGCCATTGGATAACATTATTAAACTTTCCTGAAGAGTATAGAATTTCAGGTGGAAGAATGGGTACAGCACTACTGTTTCCAACACATTTTCTCATGTATCTTCAAAATTCCATAGTTTTCCTGGTTTATATACTACATCCTTAAGAACTTTTGCTTCTTTTTTGAATCTAATCCAAACAGACTTTTGTCCCATCCTTCCAGGTTTGTCTGCAAATATCAATTCAGTACTGATGACTCCCTAAATTCTACACTTATTTATTTATTAACTGTCTACTCCAATAGGATCTAATCTAATCAGGTACTTTGTCTACATTTTTCATCACTGTAGTTCTGAAATATGGATGAGTACCTGGCATACAATAAATACTCAGTAAATATATTTTGAATCAACTATTTTATGATTATTTTCTTTTTGATGAATATTTTAAAATGTATTCTTGTGCTACTTAGAATGTCCTCCAAATTCCAAGGAGAAAACCATAAAAAAGGATTACTTTTTACAATAGACAACTTTCTCTAAAAAACACCTATGGTTTCTAACAGATCCCTCTGCTTTCCTTCCTAAAGTAACCCTTTATTCACACATTCCATGAAAACCTGCACCCACCTAACCCACAGAAAGTGCTTACTGGAACCAAACAGTCCAGAGGTTAAATCTTAACTTAGTCATAAGATAGCTGTGTGGCTCTTGTAAGTCACACAACATCTACGAACCTCAGCCTTGCAATCAGACACAAATAATTCCTGAGTTGCAGATACAGTAGAAGAATTAGGGATAGTATACATGAAGCCAAGATCACAGAACCTGAATATGTGTTAGGGGCACAAAGAAAAATAAAAGTAATTATTTCCACTCTTTTTATTATTATTGAAAAATATGTAAATTCAATTGATAAGAACAACATTTAAATAATTATTATTAATTACCCACAGAGTTAAAGGCATTTTGTCAGGCTCTGTGAGATAATTTACTTTTGCTTTTGGAAAGCAGCTATGGTAGGGACAGACGAACAGAATCCAAACTGATTTGCTGAAGGGTGTCAGTCTTTGTGGGGGCTGGTTTCTCTCTCTTTCTTAAGTAGGACATCAGGGGCCCCATTTGAACTGATGGTGTTTACCAGGATTCCTCCTTCATGTTGAGCCCTGGTTTGTATGTTCTGTTCTCCTCAACCCGTAGTATTGCTGAAAGCTCCCTACCAGCTTCTCAGCCTCTAGACCTCCACTCGTGCCTCCAAGGAAAAATCTGTGCTGGTCATTGGGCTTACATATGAGCATCCTGTCTTTTTAAGACTCTGAACCCTCGAATTCTGGATGCCTTGATTTTTTCACCAACATTTTCAAACAAATTGTTAAAAAAACATCCTCCCTAGCTCTTCTTCTTGTTTGCAGTGGGAGAGTTAATCTAAACTAGCTTATTTACAAATGTCAGAAGAATAAATATCTGTAATACTGATATTTGTGAATAATCTGCTATGCACCATTTTTTCTCAATTTCATCATTGTCTTTAATAGCACCACATCATTGTTAATGTTCGTAAATTGCTGTTTTACAAAACATAATTTGAAACCAATGGACATGGACTATGCAGTTTAATTGCTACCTAAGTAATGACTCATCAGTTGTAACTGAAGTGTTAAAAGCTCTTCGATAATCTTGCTAACACTGAGCTTCATTTCCAGTTTTTTAAAAGCATTTCATATGCCACACAGGTTGTTAAAAAAAATAGGGTGGCATATTACAAGTGAATCAAGGAAGATTTGGGGTTATATTTACCAACTGGCCTCTGCTGGTTGCTGAGGACAAAGAACCATTTCTTCTCTGGGATGGAAATGCATTCCTTGCACAGACAACTTTCACTGAAGATTTGCCTGGACTACTTTGTTTACTTAACATGACTGACTGGCTGTGAGGGCCTTGGTGTCAGACTACATTAGCATGCACGTACATGTAAAATTAATCAACAGAACTTGCAACTCACCAACATAGTCCCCTTAGAGCCTGGGGTTAAACATCTGTCTGGAGTGATGTTTCCTAAAAGGCTTTATGTAATGGCCAGAGGAGCTCAGAGTAGGCACTTAGTGTGGAAACAAGGGCACAACAGATACTTGAGGGGAAGTTCTGGGTTTCAGTGGGCTTACAGCCTCACCATCATACCCAAAGGTTACAACCTTACACTCCAAAAGCTTTTAAAGCTTCTTGCATCTGTGTTACCTGACTGCCTTTAATATTAAGCACTTATGCCCAGAATACTCTGAACATATGTCTTTTCTCAGAAGATTGTTACTGTGGATGAAACTGTTTGCATCTTTCTGAAATATCAATCCCATAAATCACAACTTTAACTTTGTTGTGTTGGTCTGAACGATTTAGTTTTGCCATGTTTTGCAACTGGAAAAAGTTGAACCAGCAATGCCCTAGATACATGATGCAGTGGTTTAAGGCATCAGCAAGGTTTTTTTAATTGTTGGCAAAGTTCTTTATGTTTGTGATAGAAGAATCATATAGTTGAGACAATATGAGCTTTGAGTCCAACTCTTTGTTCTACTAATTATTAGTTCTGTGACTGAAACTGCCTCCTTGTTCACTGAACCACACCACGCCATCTCCTGAGGCATATTATCCATAAATCGGTAATTGGGGTTATACATATTGTATCCTATTTGGGAGGTACTTTATAACCATGGTTACCCTGGAATCAGTTCAAGAAATCAGTCTTATTTGGTTGCTTCCATAACTAAGAGTCTTAAAGAAACTGGGTTCTGTACTGACACTCCACAACATGCAGATAATTAATAGTGCAGGAGGGAAACTTTGCCAGTGACAGAATAATTCCTTTCATTTAGCTGTTTGAATACTGCTTGAAAAAATGTTGCAAAATGATAATCAACTCATCTTAAGGCAATTTATTTAGAATACAGAAGATTTAGAGACATGCATAGGAGAGATTTCCTGGTGTGAACAGATGCATCACTAAGTATCAGTCATTTGGAAGTGAGTAATAGTCAGCTGTCATTGAGTTGAATCCCAGGATTTCTTCCTCAGTACAATGACTGGACTGAAAGTTTGAAGGTGCTCTACTAGTGCAATAGGAAAAAAGTGATTAGGTTTTTGTACAAGTTTCCTTAAATTAGTCTCTTATTAAATAATAGATTTTTTCAAACTTAAAGTGAACTCAATTTATATATTCGATCTGACAGAATCTTTTTTTCTGAGAAATAAATGGACTGGCAGTCATAAGCTTTGAGTTGTAATAGTATTCTGCTTCTATCACTTGTGACCTTGGGCATGTTAATTAAACTAGCAGAATATCAGTTGCCTCATCTTTAAAATGAGAATTATAAAGGAGATTAATTCTCAGAACAAGTTTTTGCTCAAAGAGTAGGTGAAAGACAGTGCAATATTTAGATGATTTACTGGCTTGGTGCTGAGGTGGCTAATTGGAATTTGGAGAGACAGCCACAGTCAGGCACTATTATAGATCTCAGGGATATCGGAAAAATGTAGATTTGAGTCTGTGTGGGGTAGAGTAAGGTGCACCCCCCCCAAAGCTGTCTAAGACCTAATCTCCAGAACTTGCCAGTATGGTTCTTAAATGGGACTTTGCAGATATGACTAAACTAAGACCTTGAAATGAGGAGATTATCTTGGATTATCCAGGAGGGCCCAGTGTCATTGCAAGCATCCGTGAGAGTGGAGATGGGAGGCAGAAGAAGAAGTCAGAGTGATGTGGTATGAGCAGAACTCCACCTGCCATTGCCACCTTTGTAGATGGAGGAAGGAGAGCACAAGTATAGTGACGCAGGTGGCACTCAAAGATGCAGGGAAATGGACTTTCCCTTACACAGGCCCCAGGAAGAAATGCATAGTGGCTATCACCTTGATTCTAGTCTAGTAAGACCATGTCTCACTTCTGACGTACAAATCCGTACATTAATAAATTTGGGTTGTTTTAAGCCACTAAATGTGTGGCAGTTTGTTGCAACACGAGGAAAAAACTAATACAGTGCCTGCCATGATAACCAATACACAAAATCTTCTCTATAGATGAAAAAAGGTTTAGATTCCGTGGGTGAATAAATGAAAGATGAAAGAATGAATGGAGTACTATTATAAAATACATACAAAGCTTCCTGAGGAATCTGGCTAAGTGGACCAAGGATCTTGCACTTTATGTATCCTTTGAAATGCACACTCAGGTGTCTACTTTTGGGGCTATTTCACCCTTAAGAGCTCACCTCTTTGGCCATCAACACATGTGACTGCTCTCCATAAGAGATGCACTATAATACAAGTACTAGCCCACAAGATTCTCTTTCTAGAAAGGGAGCTGCGGGAACGTAGGATTGGGTCTTCATTATTATCTCCCCAGTGCCCAGCACAGAACCTGGCTCAAGTAGGAACACAATAGACAGTAGATGATAGAATGAATGGAATGAAGGATGGAAATCAGGAAATGACTGAGAGTTATGTTTGCTCAGCTCTGAATCAAATGCCTTGGAAAACTGAAACACTGTTTAGTCTTTGTGCCCACACATAGAGCGCACTCATTTCATCCCCAGAGGAAGACAAGTAAAAGTTCAATCTAGTCACTCTGTCTACTCAAATCCCAGGATCTCTTGAACTTGAGTAGTCCTCTCCATTTCCTCTCACTAGGTTTGCCTGTGCTCTGACTGCCCACAAACTGAAAAGACCAACTTTGCCCAGCCACATACAGAATTATAGATATTCAATATAGAATATGGATTATAAAGAGGAAGAATGGGAGACTCAGTGGTTACTCTTTTCTAGCAGT
This sequence comes from Catagonus wagneri, assembly GCA_004024745.2. Taxonomy (NCBI): domain Eukaryota; kingdom Metazoa; phylum Chordata; class Mammalia; order Artiodactyla; family Tayassuidae; genus Catagonus; species Catagonus wagneri. The sequence continues at coordinate 17,177,897 of PVHT021183631.1, forward strand.
TCTGAAATCCCACTGGGGAAATACTACAAAAGCTTTGACCCTATAGGGGGAGAAATAATCTTTGTGGCTCTTGCTCTACTCTCCAGAAGCTCTGTTTTATTCATCACACTCCACGGCAATGTCTGAAGCAGGAACAATGCTCTTTAAAGAAATTGTATGACTTTTAAAGCCAGCTTAAGGTACATGGAAGTTCAGAGGACCAAAGTTTATTGTAAGCCAAAAAGTCAAAAATTTTCAGGCTGCCCCATGGTTTATTTGGCAAAATTACTCCTTCAGAAATTTTGCAGACTTCTAATATATTTAATTTCAGTTGTATATGTTAATAATCACACTTAAATTGTTACATATAGTTTCAAATATACTTTATTTCATTGTTTCCTCACCTCCATGCCCTAAGTTTTAAATTGTGACTAAATTTACATTATCAAAGTTTGGTGGAAAGTCAAGACAAATAATCATCTTTGCTGCAAAGCTGCATTTTTCATCTCTTGAGCTACACTTTACATACAATTAAGTTTAATAGTATTATGTGTACAATTTGATGATATTCACAAAATAAACCATTGAGTAACTGATTCAATTGACATAAACATTTCTGGCATACCAAATCTTTTCCTCATGAAACTTTTCAGTCCACCTCTGCTTCATTACCAGCCCCAGGAGACTGCTGACCTGCTTTCTGGCACCAAAGATTATTTTATTTTGTCTATAATTTCTTATAAAATAAATCATACAGTATATACCCTTGGGTATGGTTTCTTTTAATCAGTCTATGATTTTAGGTTCTTCCTTGATATTGTGCGTATCAGTAATTCATTCTATTTTTTGCTGAGTAGAATCTCATTACATGGGTACATCAAAGTTTGCTTCTCCTTTATCCTCTTAATGGCGGTTTGAGATGTTTCCAGTTTTTGGCTATTATGCTCTATGATCTGTGACCATTTGTGTGCAAGTTTTTCACTTCTTTTTGATAAATATGGGAGTAATAAATATGATACATACACATTTGACTTTACAAGAAAATGTCAATGTGATTGTGTGATTTTACATTCCCACCAGTAATTTATGAGTTTCATTCTTTCCAACATGTGATATCGTCCATCTTTTTAACTTTTGCTATTCTCAAAAGAGTGTGGTGATTTTATTTTGATATTTATTTCCTGTTAGTGATGATTATGCTATATATCTTTTATTTTGTTCTATAAAATGTTTCTTTGAATATTTTGTCCCCATGCTTTATCTTATTGAGTGGTAGAGTTTTGTGAAGAGAGTTTTTAAAATAAAAAGGTCTAGTCAAATTTTATATTGCAAATATTTTTTCTCAGTCAGTAGCTTGACTTTAAATTTCCATAAAATTGTCCTGTGTCTAGCAGAAGTTTTTGATTTAGTTAAGTCCAGTATATCAGTTTTGTCTTTTTTGGCTTATGCTGTTTGTGTCCTATCAAAGATATCATTGCCTTTTGCAAGACTGCAAAGATTTTATCATATAATTTCTTCTAGAAATTTAATTATTTTACCTCTCTCATTTAAGTCAATGATTCATTTTGAATTGTTTTTTTGTCTACACTGAGAAGTAAATGTTGAAGCTCATTATTTTGCCTATGGATGTCAATTGCTGGTTCATTACTTTAACATAGTTATGAATTACCTTGAAATCATGTTGAAATATCAATAACACATATTTACATTTTCTGTTTATATATATGCCTAGTTTTGGAATCTTTATTCTGTCCAGTGTGTCTATCTATACACCAACATTATGCTGTTTTGTTTACTCCCACTGTATTCACTCTTGATATAATGTATACTAAGTTCTCCAACTTAATTTTTATTCTTCAAAACCTGTGTCTGATATATGGTTTATTTTCTCTTTCACATAAATTCTTAAATAAGCTTGTCAAAAAATTCTACCAAAACCAAAACAAACAAAAACCATCTTGAATTTTGAGCAGGATTGCCAGGTCTACAGATTAATTTTGTGAAAATGAACATCTTAACACTATTTTGTCTTTCAGTCCATGAATATAGTACGTATTTCCACTTAATCTTAAGTAACTTGAACTAAGTTTTGTATTTTTCAGTTCATGTCTTGCTTACATTTAATTAAATTTGTTTCTCAGTCTTCCTCTCTCTCTCTCTCTTTCTTTCTTTCTTTCTTTCTAATGGCCACACCTACAGCATATAGCCAGGGATTGAATCTGAGCTTCAGCTGCAACATATGTCACAGCTGCAGCAATGCCAGATCCTTTAACCCACTGTGCCAAACTAGGGATCAAACCTGTGCCTTTGCAATGACCCAAGCCTCTGCAGTTGGATTCTTAACCCGCTGCACCACAGCAGGAAATCCAGTGTTTCAAAATTTTGATGCTCCTGTAAATGATATAGTTTTATTTGAAGTTCCAATTTATAATTATTGGTATGGAGATATAAAATTTATTTTTATGTTGCTCTTGGATCCTGTGAGCATCATAAGCTCACTAATTAGTTCTAATACTTTGATATTTTCTATACAGACAACATATCATATGTAAATGAAGATATATTTACTTTCTTTTTTTCCATGTGTCAGGTTTTTTGCTTTTGTTTTTAGTTTCTTTTATTTACCTTCAACATAATGTTGAATAAAAGAAGTGAAGATATGCATCCATCCCTTGTTCCCGATCATAAGAGGATAGAAAATATTCAGTCTTTTACTATGAAGTATAATGTTAGCTACAGGTATTTTTGAAAAGGTCCTTTGTCAATTTGGGGAGCCTCTCTTTTACTTTAATTTCTAGATTTTTTTATGAATTTGTGTTTAACTTTCTAGGAAAAAAAATCTACACTTATTGAGAGGATCATATATTTTCTTTCTTTCCTTTCTTTCTTTCTTTCTTTTTTCTTTCTTCTTTCCCTCCCTCCTCCCTTCCTTCCTTCTTTCTTTCATTTTTTTCTTCTTATACTTTCTCCAGGTGTCTAGTTGTTTAAGGAAAAATAATAATTCTTTTCTATTACTTCATTGCTAGAAGGGATTTTTCTTGCCCGTAGTTGTATTTTAATATTATTTTTTGTTTCCTATGATTTTTTTCAGCACGTTGCCCCTTGTTTGGAAGACAGAGGCAGTTAGCCTTCCCATAGAAAGAATTACTAAATTTTCACACACTCATTCCTACTTTTGCTTGCAAAAGAGATCGTTCCTTCCTGGATGTGTTTTTTTGTTTGTTTGTTTTGTTTGTTTCTTGTAAGGCAAAAACATTGAATAGTGGCTGTCAGACACTAATACCTTGATTCTCCTCAATCTTTTCCCCACAGCTGCCAATATAGTAGACATATGATCTTCCCCCAGGAAATTGCAGGCAAGAATTTAACCAAATGTTTGCCATTATATAATATGGATCATCATCTCTTTAGCCTCTGATAACAGTTTCCTTACTTCTTATTTCCTGCATGCTAATCCTTTGCCACATGTTTTAGAATTTTTTTGTTACAAAGCATGTCTCTTGAATTTATCATAGGGATTGACATCCAGATGGCAGTAGGAAACAGAAATGAGGGAGAGAAAAGACACACTAGAAGTGACACATTGATTCTACTCACTTTCTACTGGGGAAAATTAGCCTCATGTCATACCTGTGTACAAGGATTTATTTAGATATGCAGTCAGAAAACAGAACAGAATTAATGTGTTGTTAGCCCATTCTTGGTACAATGCTGTAACTTCTTTTCATGATGAAGTTACCCTATATGTGCACATTGACATAAGGCTTTTGTTTTGTTTTATTTTTTATTTTATTATTATTATTTTTTTGCCACAGCATGCAGAAATTACTGGACCAGGGATTGAACCAAACCACAGCAGTGACAATGCCAAGTCCTTAACTGCTAGGCCACTAGGGAACTCCACACTGGCATGAGTTTTGTAAGGACTCATGGCCAAGGCCTACAGTAGATAGGTGTTGGAGGGCATAGGTTTAAATGTCAATGCACTAGACAAATACTAGTAAATAAACTGATACGAAGAGTATTTTAGGTATTTGTTGAATCTTATCAGCTAATAAACTGGCTATTAGATTTGGGAATAGACTGAAAAAGAACATAATTTATTCATTCTGAATACACCAAAATGGATAAAATAATCAGAGTTTTGTAGTCACTGCGTTAATGCAAACAGCTGGGTTAGTAACAATTGCTTGGTTGTAATTGATCATACAGTAGTGTCTCATACTAAATCTAGTTGAAATGTGAGCATTTTAAAGATAACGCTGGTGAACTACTTCATATAATCAGGGGAGAGTAATATGCTGAAGGAAATACGTCATTGATGACCAACCTGTTGACCTATACTTTGCTCTTCATCAAAGCCCAGCAAACTCAAGGCTGTGAGAAATACATCAGTGAAGGGAGAAGCACATTTGACTAGTGGTAAGTGGATGTATTTGTCACCTGAGATGCTGGTGCAAAATGTTGCACCATTGAAATGAGTTGGCTGAAATGAGTCCATTGTTTTTAAGGGGATTGGAAGAATCTTAGAATGGTTGCACAGAAATGGAGGCACATAAACAGAAATTACTATGAGAGTCAAAGAGGCTGCCATGGAAATCAGAGTGGTCCAACAGGCTGGAATATTTAGCAGTTTAACTGATCTTTGGAATCCTAGATTTCAAATATATAGGTAGTCCAATATATTTAATCCATACAAGTAGAAAAAAAAATCACTAGATTTATGTAATTGCTATCCTGCTTTAAGACAGCATGATGATGAGTTGAAACCGCTCACCAAATGATCAAACTTGAGTGACTTCAGAGATCCAGAACTGTTTGAATGAAATAAATCTGAGCGCAATTGAAGAAAAATCTTATGAAGAATGTACACCCAAAATATATATCAATAATATTCCTTTCAACTTTCTTCAAAAGGACTTGTAGCCATTTTCCAAGGCTAACTGTACAGAGAGAACATAGAATCACGTTATCATTGTTTTCACTTGTTAGGCATTGGTTATGAGCTAACACTAAAACATAGAGTCTCATCACTTCTTCATAGTTCACTGGTAAGAAATGGAACTAATGAAGAACTGATGAAGGTGTAATTTTACTTATTCATTATTTCAGGCATTAATTTAACATATAAGTTCTGATTGTCTTATATCACATTGGTTGTATTTTGTGCCTAAGATGCGGGGGTGAAAAAAAAAAGCAGGAAAAATATTCCCTCATGGCATAGAGAAAAGGAAAAAAATGATTTATAGATCCAGCAATTATATTTAAGGAATTTATGAGTGAATTAAAATAGTAGAGAAACATAAAGATACTGCCATTGCTGTGGGTCAGGAAGGGGGATACAATTTTAACAAGGGTGATCAAGGTGAAAGCATCAAGCAAAAACCTGAAGGATGTGAAGGAGCTACTCACTTGGCTATCTGTGGATAGAAAGTTACCGGCAAAGATTTGAGGCAATACAACGACTCATGAGGCCTTCCCTAATGGCTACTAAGAACAGCATAAAAACCAATATAGGGGCATCAGTGAAGTTAAGGAAAGAGTGGTAGGAGATGAAGTCTAATGAAGCTTAAGTTTCTGAATAAGATAAAGATACTTAGGAATAAGTTGATCTGAGCAAAGACCTAATCTAATTTATGCTGTCACAGGATGCCTATGGCTGCTCTATCACCCACAGTCTTTGTGGGGCTATGCGTAGAATTGGGGAAATCGTGATGAGGTTATTGCAATTAACCACTCAAGAGATAATGATTGTGGTTTGGACTTTGACGGTGGCAGAGCAGATTTTGAAAGAGGATCTGTATAATTTGAAGGTAAAATTAACAGGCTATCCTGATCAAATTATGATTTTCAGTAGTTGGATATATAAATCTGTAATTTAGGAGGTAAATCCAGAAGGAGAGATTTCATATTGATTATATTCAAAGCCAGGAATCTATATAAAATTATAAAAGGAGTGAGTGTGCCTAGCAAAGAGAAGAGGCCCAAAAACCACTTGGACCTAGGCTACTTCAAATTAAGTTTTCCTTTTTTTTTTGTCTTTAGTTCCTATGTATATAAGTGGAAGAGTTGTGAGCACCTGGCAAAAATCTCTATTTTACATTCAACCATGGAGTAAGAACTGGGATGACAGGGTTAGGTGGAAGAGCCTACAAAGTAATCCCTGTTCCCAAACCAAGGAATCAAAAGAAAACTCACATTTCAGCAAAGGGATGTCACACATCTTATAGCTATCATCAAAACTCCAAAGATGCAGAAATTGTGACTACCTACAAAATACTATCTAGTATTCTAATTTAGCCAGTGCAAAAGTCTTTGCAAAAGGGTTCACATAAGCTTTCCCAGGTAGTAATTCCAATTGTGTTGATTATTTTGAATGCTGGCACAAATGAATATAAAATTACTACTGTCTGTTATTGATATTTTCATAGAAAAATGTATTTTTCTTTTATTTCTATTTTAATAAATAGAAAAAGTGACAAGAAGTTTCTTATCGCCTGTAAGGCACTTCCTCTTTGATATAACTCTGAGATAAATTCTCCCAGTTCACACCACATTTTAGGCCACAGAGATCTTATCATCACACCAAACTTCACCACATTGGTGACCTCATGCTTATAGCATGTATACAGAAGGAAAAAAGTAAATAGCGTAGATGCTTTCATAAGACATGGACATTATTGAAGTTGGGGGGTAAATTCCACACAACCAAGAATAATGCTTGATATAGATAAATACTAGCTGGGATCTACCAATAAATAGATATGGCTTACATATAAAAATATAAATATTGATGTGGATAAATACATGAATTAACTATGCTTGCTGCTATAGATGAAAATACAAATAAGAATTATATATTTTATTCCAAGCACTCAGAATGTAGAACCCACAGTATCTTCAGACATATTCAGAACACTGTTATGGATATATTTCTTATATAAAAAATAAATTAAATTCAGCCTGGAATTCAACAGTGTTGAAAGGCACAATCTACAAAAGACAATATCTAGGCATTGATGGAAACATTTTGAAACTTTAAAGACAAGTGAGCTGCTAGAAATAAAGGATTCAGAAAGTATAAATAGAAATCATTTTAATCTTTCATATATATATATACGTTCTTTTTCTCATACTATCTTCCATCAAGTTCTATCCCAAGAGACTGGATATAGTTCCATGTGCTATGCAGTAGAACCTCATTGCTTATCCATTCTAAATGTAATAGTTTGCGTCTACCAACCCCAAATATATGACTGGTACAGTAGAAATTGACACAACATAGTAGATAGACTCTGATTAAAAAAAAAAAAGACATTTAATTTAAATCAGTACAACTTGGCCAAAACGATTTTTTACTTTAAAATAAGTAGGAGTTCCCGTCGTGGCGCAGTGGTTAACGAATCCGACTAGGAACCATGAGGTTGCAGGTTCGATCCCTGCCCTTGCTCAGTGGGTTAACGATCCGGCGTTGCCGTGAGCTGTGGTGTAGGTTGCAGACGCGGCTCGGATCCTGCGTTGCTGTGGCTGCGGTGCAGGCCAGCGGCCACAGCTCTGATTAGACCCCTAGCCTGGGAACCTCCACATGCCGCGGGTGCGGCCATAAAATGACAAAAAGGCAAAATAAATAAATAAATAAATAAATAAAATAAGTAAGTGACTATATTTAAAATTTAGGGACAAGAATAATTTGTCAGTCAATAATCTCTACTGCAAAGCTCAAAGCAAGAGATAATTAAGGACTTTAAAATATAAGTTATGGGGAGATAATTGGCTTTAAATTTTAGCATATATTTATATTTGTTGAGCAAAATATATTAATAAAAATAAGGCTGTATAGTGTGATAACATAAGTGAATTTTTCAAAACATTCTAAATGAGATACAATAGCAAAATAAAGATTAGGAAATAATGTTAAGCTACTTCTTTTTTTTTTTTTGTCTTTTTGCCTTATCAAGGGCCGCACCCGCGGCACGTGGAGGTTCCCAGGCTAGCTAGGGGTCTAACAGGAGCTGTAGCTGCCGGCCTTCGCCACAGCCACAGTAACGTGGGATCCTAGCCGCGTATGCAACCTACACCACAGCTCATGGCAACGCCGGATCCCTAACCCACTGAGCGAGGCCAAGGATCGAACCCTCAACCTTAATGGTTCCTAGTCGGATTCGTTAACCACTGAGACACGACAGGAACTCCCGTTAAGCTACTTCTTAAATCTTCCCTAGTGTAAATTAAAAGATTTACCTAGAAAAAGATTAGTAAATAAATAAAACAATATAGTTATAAAATATTATTTTAAAATGTTTTTTAAAATATTGAGAATGACTAGATGATGCACTTTATGGTATATTTTAAGAACTAAACAGCAAATAAAATTTGAAAAATAAAAATAATTTTGCACATTGCAAATTTGAAACTGTTTTCATGTTATGCATGTTCCATCAACTTCTGGACCTGTGTAATTTGGTTCAAGGAAATAGTTTAATCTCATAGATATCCTATAAATTTATAAATTATTTAAAAAATTAAAGGTAAATTTCCAGCCTAGCTTATGATTGTATATATACAAACACAAGATATGTATTATATATGTATACATATTTGCATGTATACTTATATATGCATACATGTATGCATATATATTTACATATATTTTATATATGTATATAGAAAATAAGTACTGTTTATATATGCATACATATACATATATGCATATAGATAGGCAGATGATAGGTAGATAGATATAGTTCTGCTCTTTTCTCCATTAACCTGGCTGGAAGAAATTAATTTCATTTCAGTAATGCCCGGGGGGTTTCTCCCTTTCTAGATTTTGTGGAAGAGCAGAGATAGCTATGAAAAACATTTCGAGAAGTGGCTTCTGACTTTATTTCTCCTCATCATGACTCATGGTCTCACTTCCCAAACATTCCTATTTCCTTTAAGTTCTGTGATTTCAGCACTTTGTGAAGCCTATTCAAGGATTTTTCAGTGGTTCCCAAGATCTGAGTTTTAATTATCTGAACTGTATGTTTTTCCCTATCAAATTGCCATCACTCTTAGGTATGGTGTTTGAAGCGGGCAATAGGTCTGTCCCATTTAATGACATGTCTCTTAATCCAGTTCTTTTACTTAGGAAAGACTTAGGCATCCATTCTGATCTCCCAAAACTGGCCCAATATATTACTTCCAACACTTGAAATATTCTATTCTTGGTAATTTGGCACTATCATTCCATGAGTCCATTTTTCAAAAAGAGAAACATTCTTTGTGGCATTTGCCTTTTCAGTCAGTACTTGGAAAGTTTTTCTTCAGAATCTGCAACTCAACAGAATTTTATCCACAGACACCTCTACTTCCAAGATCTTAGAGAAGAGACCCAAAGACTTGACTTAGCAAAATCCTTAAGTGAGTAGTGGGTAAACTACCTATAGCCAAGTGATCTTAAAAAAAATAAGAGCTTAATATACAAATTGAACTACATGATGATAACCATCATGAAATCATTAATATGTCATATAAGATATATGCATTTCACAAGTATTACACTGTAATTTGATTGTCATTTGATATCATGCTACAATGCTATGCTGTGAAATACTATAAAAGCCCAAGACATTTCTAAATATATATAAAGCAAAAATATACATTAAGAGAATAAGAACTCATTCTATTCAATGAATAAGCATCAGTAATTCTGAAAAACAAGACGCAGATGATTTAGAACACAGCATTGTTGTTCTTTATCTATTGTATTGGGAATTCATGAAAACTCTATAACAGCAAAAAACATACAAAAATACAATAGGAAAATACTATTTTTTAAAAAAATACTTTTTTTCAGATGATGATTTTATATGAGAATATCCAGGAAAATTAACAAAAATGACTAGAGAAAAAATTTTTAACTAGTTAAACTGCTATTTACAAGTAATGTTCATATAGAAGAATAAAGACAAAAATAGCAAAGACTTTTTTTTTCATTGCTGTGACTCTATAACAAATTATCACAAACTTGATGACTTCAACCAACAGAAATTGTTTCCTTATTTTTCTGGAAGCCAGACACCTGAAATTAGTATCATTGGTCCTAAAACAAGGTGGCACTGAGGCCATATTCTCTCCAACGTTTCGAGGGGCGGGGGTGCAGAATTCATTCTTTTCCTCTTGTAGCTTCTGGCAACTGCTGGCATTTCTTGGCTTATTGCTGTATCTCTCCAAATGCCTCTGTGGTTATATTACTTTTTTATCTTCTATCTCTGTAGTAAAATCTCCTGATAATTTAAGCCCTTATGGATTATTTCAAAGAACTTGACAAATCATTAGCAAAATTAAAATATAAAATTATATTAATTTAGTCAATAATCAACAATTTTAAAAATTAATGATGATGTTTCATAATAGCTTTTATAATGCATGAGATTTTCTTAAAAATAATTTTATTGAAGTATAGTTGATTTAAATGTTGTGTTAATTTCTGCTGTATACCAAGTGATTCAGCCGTACATATACACATATCCATTCCCATACAGGTTATCATAGAACATTGAATAGATTTCCCATGCTATGAAGCAGGTCCCTGTTTAACATCCATTCCATATAAAAAAAGTGTGCCATTGTCATTCTCAATCCCCCAACCCATTCCTTCCCCCACCTTCCCTTTGGTAACCACACATTTGCTTTCAAAGTCTGTGAATCTGTTTTTATTTTATAAATAAGTTCATTTGTATCATTTTTAAATTCCATGTGTAAGTGATATCACATGGTATTTGTCTTTGTCTGACTTACTTCACTTCGTATGATAATACCTAGATACATTCATATTGCTGTGAATGGCATTATTTCATTCATTTGCATGGATGAGTACTATCCCATTGTATATATAACAACATCTTTTTTAATCCATTCCTCTGTTGATGGACACTTAGGTTGCTTCCACAGCTTGGGAATAGTTGTAAATAGCGTTGCTGTGAACTTAGGGAGCATATGTCTTTTTGAATTATTGTTTTGTCTAGATGTACATCCAGGAGTAGGATTGCTGGATCATATGGTAGTTATATATTTAGATTTTGAGGAACCTTCATACTGTTCTTCACAGTAGTTACACTGATTTACATTCCCACCAATAGTGTGGGATGGTTCCCTTTTCTCCACACGATCTTTAGTATTTATTTTTTGTAGAACTTTTGATGACAGCCATTCTGACAGGTGTGAGGTGATATGTCATTGTAGTTTCAATTTGCATTTCTCTAATCATTAGTGATGCTGAGCATCTTTTCTTCTGCTTTTTGGTCATCTGTTTGTATTTTAGGCAAAAGACCTATACTGTGAAAACTGTAAGATGCTGTTGAAAGAAATCAAAGGTGACACTAATGGATGGAAAGACATAACATGTTTTGGATTGGAAGAATAAATAGTCTCAAAATGGCTTTACTACCCAAGGCAATTTAGAGATACAATGCAATCCCTATCAAAAAAATGGTATTTTTTACGGAATTGGAACAGAAATGTTCAGAATTTGTACAGAATCACAAAAGACTGAATAACGAAAGCATTCTGAGAAAGAAAAATGGACTGGAGTAGTCTGGCTCCCTGACTTCAGACTATACTACAAAGCTTCGACCATCAAAACAGTATGGAATTGGCATAAAAACAGAAATATAGATCAGTGGAAAAGGATAGAAGGCCCAGGAATAAACCCACACACCTGAAGTCAACTAATCTATTATGAAGGGGGCAAGAATATGAAATGGAGAAAAGACAATCTCTTCAATAAGTGATGCTGTGAAAACTGGACAGCTATTTGCATATGAATGAAATTAGAACAGTCTCTAACACCATACACAAAAATAAACTCAAAATGGATTAATGACCTAAATGTAAGATCAAATACTATAGAGGAAACCGTAGGCAGAACACTGAAATAAATTGCAGCAAAATCTTTTTGGATCCACCTCCCAGAGTAATGAAAATAAAATACATAATTTTTTTTTTTTTAATTTTTAAGGGCCACACCTGTGGCACATGGAAGTTCCCAGTCTAGGGATCGAATTGGGCCTGCACCTGCTGGCTTATGCCACAGCCACAGCTATGCCAGATCCTTAACCCATTGACTGGGGTCAGGGGTCAAACTTTCAACCTCATGGATACTACTTGGATTCATTACTGCTGAGCCAAAATGGGAACTCCCTAATATACTTGGTATTTTTAATCTACACGATTTTTGATATGATATTAAAAAGAGTAAAATATAATGTTATAAACAGTAAAAATTTCCATTGGAAAGGAAGTTAAAAATTGATTACATAAATTCCAGCTATGATCAAAAGGAATACAGAAAATGATTAAGTATGCTTTCATGGGCTTTAAATCTGATTTTAAATACTAATTCACTTATCTCTTCTTCATTCCACATGGTAAAATAAATTGCAATGGATATACTAAATAGAATCAACTTGTGAAATTAAAGAAAAACAGAATGTAATATTTGTTTTAAATCAAAAGGACTTAGACCAATAATGAGAGAAATGAGGACATTAAAGCTATAATTGATGGTTTAAGTATATCCATCATAAAGTTCCACAGTAAAATTGTGCCAGGAAGACTTTTTGGACACAAATAATAGAAAACGCCATAAAGGAGTTCCTATTGTGGCTCAGCCATTAATGAACCCGACTTGTATCCATGAGGATGCAGGTTCAATCCTTGGTCTCACTCAGTGGGTTAAGTATTCGTCCTTGCCATGAGTTGTGGTGTAGGTCACAGATGTGGCTCGTATCCTGCACTGCTGTGGCTGTGGCATAAGCTAGCAGTTGCAGTTCCCATTCAATCCCTAGCCTGGAAACTTCTATATGCCACAAGTGAGGCCCTTAAAAAATTAAAAAAAAAAAAGAGAAAGAAAACACCATAGATTAGAATGACTTAAGCAATAGCTGTATTTATTTATCTTAAATAAAAATAATCTGGAGATAAGTAATCCAGAGCTGGTACAGGCTAATAATTTTACCGAGGAGATTGTCATACTGCATTGTCTGAAGATAGTTGCTATTTTTTTGGCTATAGGCATATTGAAATATGGTTTCCAGATGGCTGCAACACCTCCAGATAGCATGCCTGCATTCAAAGCAAATGATCACAGGAGATGTTGATAAAAATGGGCTTTTCCTCAAGTGGCTTTCTTTCTTTCTTTTTTTTCCCAACAAAAGAGAAAATAATTCCAAGAAGTTTTTTTCAAAAAAACTTTATTTTAGTCTTAATGGTAAGAAATGAGTGATACGGCCACCACTGGATGAAAAAGTAGATATCGGGTAAAGAAGAATGTAGGCTTAGGTAGTCATTACTAATCCCCGGAGTTGTACAAATAACAGAACTGGCATGTTTTAGCCAGGAAGAATAGGTAGAATGGCTACTGTTCAAGAACTGAAAGGTGTATAAGGTGTATAAACCTATAATATTAGTGTAGTACATAGTAGATAGTATTTGGTGATAAAATAGTAAATCAGCATGTGGGTATAAGCAAACTATGATGGTAAACCTATTAAATTAACAGAAATAATTTAAAATGGTGGTGTCCACCCATTTATTCATTTGTTCATCCTCTTAGCAGCTAATTACTAATTACTATATCAAGTCCTCAGCATATATTAGTGATTAAATGATATTTCCCCCTTTTTTGTCTATCAAGTTATTCTATCAAATTTTTAGATTCACACACACACTAAGTATCAATAGGTTCTGATGAGGGGTTATCAATAAAGCATGCAAACTTGATACATGGGTATGGGGACACGTTATTTATCCGCTCTTTGGTTTTTGGTTGGGTTGGTTCTATTCAGGTGAGGTTGGCACACACAGGTATGTCCTGGAAGCTTCAGATGAGTCTGTTCCTCCAAACCCCTAGGTATCATAAAAGGGCTGTCTCTCTGTCATCAGGCAGCCAAACTGGAAGGCCTCCTTGCTCACTGCACATCCAGCAGCAAGCAACTTGGCCTCATCTGTGAAATGAGACACCTAATGATTGATCCAGTAAAAAACTGAATAAACTCTGGGAATTGACTGTACTTAAATATCACTGTAGTACTTAAGATAAATTGTTGCAGTTTCCTCAGAGATATATCTTGAAACTCTTAATAACATCTGTAAAACTATAAGGTCAATTGGATGAATGTGTACTTCTATTTTTCAATTTTTTTTTCTAATGTATATAGCAATTTATTGAAACACTGTATACAACCAGATATCTAAAAGCAAGTGAACAATTTATTAAGCTCTTCTATATTCATGCATAAAATGCAATGAGGTTATTTAAATGATGAGTTTTAGGGCAATAAACTTATATAGAGATGTGTGAAAATAGCAGATCAAATAAAAATATATTGAAACTAATGACAGTCTTCTTTAGCTCTCATGGATTTGAGAACTCTTCCTTCTTTTATATTTCCTGGGGAATGTCTCCTCTTCCTTAGGGGACCATTATCAATAGCTTAGCTGCTGAGAAGTCTCCTGATCCCTCCCCTACTCAATTAATTGATTTTCCTCTTAGTACTAATAAACTTTTCATTCATTCCTACTTTATATGTTATCACAATATATTGAAATTATTTACGTGTGCTTCTGTGTCTCTGATTTTTCAATACTTCTTTAAAGGAAGAAGCAATCTGTCGTTCATCTGTGTATTCCTGGGGCTTGAAATACGGCACTTCATTCTTGCATCCTCAGTATCTACAAATATGTCTGTAATAGGGCAGGTGCTCAAAAACTGTTTGCTGAATGAAGCTAGCAAGTGCTCAGTAAACACTGGCTGAGTGAGTGAATGGATTCTCATAGAATTTCAATCATATTAACAATGAGAATTAAACGTCACGTTATTGAATAACATTTCACATTCATTACATGATTTTTTTCTGGAGAACATATAACACTTTGACTACTGTGCATACAGTATGCTTTAACAATGTGAAATCTACTATAATGTGTGCAGAACTTGGAGGATCTTTTTTTTTTTTTTTTTTTTTTTTGCCTTTTGTCATTTTATGGCCGCACCTGCGGCATGTGGAGGTTCCCAGGCTAGGGGTCTAATCGGAGCTGTGGCCACTGGCCTGCACCACAGCCACAGCAACGCGGGATCCGAGCCCCGTCTGCAACCTACACCACAGCTCACGGCAACGCCGGATCGTTAACCCACTGAGCAAGGCCAGGGATCGAACCCGCAACCTCATGGTTCCTAGTCGGATTCGTTAACCGCTGCGCCACGACGGGAACTCCAGGATCTTTTTTTTTTAATGGCAGCTCTGGAATGGAACTTATCTGACCTGCTGAACTAACTATCACCCCTGACTCAGCTTTGCTCAATTAAGCCCACCACACAGTTGGCTAGACTGAATGCTGTTGATGTAGCTCATTGTCCTTAAATAACTATGTTCGTTCTTCCGTAGTTTAAGATCCAGGATAACTGACCACATGACTTTTATTTTGCTTCTACATGAAGGCACAACAGGGAGGACCATTTTTGCACATACAATGAAATAGGAGAAAAAGATCTTATCCTCATTTATTATTACTCTTTCAACAGGTTACCATAAAGAAAGTAGCTTTCGTTGGTTTTGTTTCCTTACATGCATTACAAGATAGTACATTTTACTTAAAAAATACTGAAGGCAAGGAGTTCCTATCGAGGCTCAGTGGTTAACGAATCCGACTAGGAACCATGAGGTTGCGGGTTTGATCCCTGGCCTTGCTCAGTGGGTTAAGGATCCGGCGTTGCCGTGAGCTGTGGTGTAGGTTGCAGACGTGGCTCGGATCCCACGTTGCTGTGGCTGTGACGAAGGCTGGCAGCTACAGCTCCTGTTAGACCCCTAGCCTGGGAACCTTCATATGCCGCGGGTGCAGCCCTATATAAGGCAAAAAGACAAAAAAAAAAAAAAATACTGAAGGCAAAGTCTTCCAGGTCCTCCCCCTGAATTACCACCAGGTTTAAACAAAGCAAAGAACACTGAATGAGTGTTTCAAATAGGAATGTGTACATACAAGTTCTGCTAGACTCTCTGAATGTGACCTAAAATATCCTGAATCTCTATTCCAAAGTGTTAATTATTCTGGCAGAACATTTCTTATCTTTTCTTTCTTTTGTGGAGGTTTTAATATTTTATCCAAAAAAGACAGCTATCTAGGTTACTTCAGAAGCAGCTGAGAAAGATAGACAGCTCTAGAAGGTCTTTGATGTCAAATAAACAGTACTATTTTCATTACATGTGTTTCTACAAATCTCCATGAAAATTTAAATTTTGGCTGCTTTTGAGTATGGGAAGTATCTGTGCTTGTGTGCATCTGTGTGTGTGTGTGTGTGTGTGTGTGTGTGTTGTGGTGGTGAAGAGGTGGAGGAATGATATGAAAGGGTACAATGCAAAAGCAAAGAATTTCATCCCCTTTCTCTTAGCCAAATAGTTTAGGTTTAACTGCCCTTGTTTTCATTGGACCTGAATGGAAAAGTGAGGTATTTTAATCTCCTTTTGCAAAACACAAAGACTTATGGAAATTTAAGTCAACAGCTGCTCAACTGTCAAGTCACAAGCCTAATTCAGGTTTGAGAAAAGAAGAAAATCTGTTTAAACGAAAGCTTGTTTGACTGAAGGCCATGGGTTTCAGCATTTGTGTTAAAAAAAAAAATTAGTCGGTTACTAAAGTAAAGGATCTTTTCCTAGCATGACCTTTCTTTGTTGAAAATGTTGGAAAATCAATATTCAACATGAAATCAGAAACTGAAGTGTGTTGACTGTAGGATCGCCAGAAGGTTGAGGGAACTGAACACCATCAACTCTTGAACTCCTCAAGGTCAGAGGTTTGACCTAACACAAATTCTAGTATATGGAAAGTGTTCTAGAAAAATGCACCTTGGCATAGTGAACAAATGGAGCAGTCAAAGAAATCAAGTGGTCACTTTTTTTCCCATTTTCTAAAGGCCTTATAAAACTGAGTTCTACTTTAGAAAGATTAATGATATTTGGCGGGATACATAGTTATGTGAAAGATAAGCAATTGTTTGAATGTTTTTTAACAGTTCAGAAAATTAGGATATAAGATCTTGGTCCAGAGTGGGAATAGCCTGTCTCATTATGATACTGATTAATGGGTTGATTATTTTTCTTTATATATGATAAAAATCTGTGTCCATATGTATTGTGCTTGAGAAGATATGAAAAGATAATGTAGTTTTTTTTTTTTTTTTCCCCCGAAGTAGACTGTCTGGCTACAGGTCTGTGCATTCCATAAATGTAATGACCTTGATGAAAAGATACTAATTTAAAGACTGGACATTAGATTTGCAGATGCAGAAAATCAATTGTGTTAATATACTAAAAAGTCATTATACTCTAAAAATGATTCACAATAAAAAAGACAGGGAGGAATAATATATAAATAAAATCGCAATGTATTAATTTATTATAGTGGTAGTTTCTCTAATCACATTCATCTCAGCTGTATATCATATAGAAAGAGCTGTAAACTATTGGGACTACAGTCATTCCTGCTGAAAGTATTAAGCTCTTAGTTTCCTACATTCAGATCACACCCTCCTCAGAGGAGTTGTCCACCCATTATTGCTTTCTTTTCTGTTAAATTGGTCAATGCTTCGTGAGGAAGTCAATGACTTTTTTTTATCCTAGACTGTACTGTTCTTCCCAGTGTTCTTCATTTCCTTTTCCTAGATCCAGCTATCTCACCTTTACCTCCAAAACCTTCCTGCCATAATCTCCAGAACAATCAGTCCGGAATCATCAAAAAAAGCTTCTTCAGTTCTGTGCCAGAAGTGAAACTTGACTTTCAGCAGAAGATACCACTTTAACCTGCCCTCTTAAATGCTAGCTGCTTGTTTTCCCATACCCATACTCCAGGATAGTAAGGTAGTTTTTCTGTACTCCATTCTCTCCAGCAGTAATGCTAGCAATAATTTCTCCATTCTGTTGTAAAACTAAAACACAGACACACACACACACAGTTCATTTGAGACACATGACATTTTACTGTACACATCTCAAATCCTTCTTATCATCATCAACAGAAACATCTAGTATACTCCTTGTTACCTATCAAAACTTTTGGTGACTTCCTGATTAACCTTGTCTCCACCCAAATCTTGCCTTTACCACTTGGTGACTGTGGTGTAAATGTGGATTATCTATCCTTAATATCTTCATCTCTAAAGAACTAGACCTCAGCTCCCTATCTCTCACGTTCTGAATTTTATTGTAAATGTAGATTATCTCTATTATATAATCATTAATTCAGGTATCACACTCCCAGAGTACAACCTACTTTCCTAGCTATGGTTGTTTATGGACCTCCGTGAAAGTTCTAGTTCATTATCTTTCTAAATTCATATGGTCTTTTAGGAATCTCATTTTTGGTATCACCATTCCTTTCCCGTCATTATCACTTTCAATAAATCTTACTCCTAGTTCCTTCTTGATTTCTTTACTACATTGAAAGTGTCCATTCTTTCCCACGTTTTTCAAAACTGGAGCCCAGCAATGTCTCCTAGACTCCCACAGGAAAATCATTTTATCTCTTACATCACAGAGAAAATATGATAACTCCCTCCATTTCTCACTTCCAGGCATAGCAAACTACTTACACCTGCCTCTGTTTTGTCCTGCCTTCCTCAGTTTGAGCACATGACTTGGAGGCTATTCCCTTATACATCCTCAGAAGACTTCTCTTAAGACTTCCCCGTTACCTTTTATGTATTTAACAACACCCTCAATACTCTCACAATCAGATCCTTTCATGAACATTTATATATATATATGCTTGTATGTATGGATTTATATACATATGTATTGTTCCACATAAGCTAATTTACATTTTTACTTTCATGGACCTTTTTTTGCTTCAATCTCCTTTCATATAAAGTTTGAAATACACTTTTATTTAACTTCTGAATATTTTATATTTAAATGCCTAAAAAGTTTCTTTTGCGACCTGAGAAATAAACATTTTTCTGTACTTTCAAAAGTCACAGTTGTTTGTTTACCAGTGAGAAATTTGCTTAGTCTTCTAAAGACTGATTCTTCCTTTTATGTGACATTTTGATACAAATTAAGATAGGTGTTATATATGAGGAAAAACTATCGTTAAAACAGTCCTTCCTCTAGTGAATGTATGTGAAACTGTCTCTTCTATTCATGATGGTTGGAAATAATACTCAAATGTCTACAAATCTTTCCTCCTGTCTCTGCTCCTATTGTATGTAATTTATTTTGAAGCTCGGAAAATTTTAACTAATCAAATAACTATACACACACATATATACATACAATTCCTTATATGTATAGCCATTGAAATACACACATGAATGTTTGCCTCTTGTTTGTGTATATCTATACACATCTTTGGCATAATGATAATACATATAGTACTTATGTGGCTACCTTCTCACCGGCTATTGTAACAGCAGCTGTTGTTCTTAAATAAGCGTTTATTTATGAATATCCCCAGAGTGTGTTCCCATGTGTGCAAAGAAACTCATTCTCTCTCCTTTTGTCTAGCATCCACTACTTTTTCTCCTTTTGTCCCGGGGAAAGATGTTGTAGTGCTGAAACTGGGCACTGACTTCAATAGTGGGTCAGTCAAAACAGATGATTTGCAGGCTTTGTAGTCTCTGAAGTTTCTCCTCTAGGCGCTTCTTGATATCTGAGATAGGATGCTGATAACCTTGCAGAAGTATTGAATCCCATTATGCTACATGTTTTGGTGCTGTTCCCCAAATCTGCACAAGTCATGGTCATTATCAGTATATGCTAAACTATACCCTGTGTTGTCCCCAGAAATAAGTATTCTCATCCCTCAACTTTTTAACCCCTAATATCCAAGACTACACGTGGCCTCTTTAGGTACATACTGGTATTAAAAGTGCCTACCATGTACCAAGCAGTGTGTTGATTTTGAAATAGAAAGATCAATAGAAGTAATTCCTATTTTGATAGATTTATTGCAGTGTGTACGGGAGAGGTATGTGAACGACTAATATGGCCATGGCTCTAATGAAAAATTGTAGAAAGTGTTATAAAAGCACAAAGGAAGATATGTTTTATTTTGCCTGGGCACTAAAGTTAGTCACAAAGGACAACACTTTTAACTAGGTCTTTGATGACTAGAAAAAATTCCCCCAAGAGCATGAAGAGGGAAAGAAATTCTAAGCACCAAATTGTATGAGCAAGAGGAGCGAGTCATCAATATTTACTTACATTCCAGGGATTAAAGAATATTCTGACCTACTTAGAATAGACGTTAAAATCTCAAATATCTTTATGACTAAGGAAAGCTCTAAAGGCAAATTAGCTAGGTGTTGGACTATAGGAAGGGAATTTTCAAAAAGAATATATATATATAAGGAACTTGTGTAATCTAGGCTGTAAAAGTAGTTTCTAATGTTAAACTCCATATAACTGTTCCCATGCTGGAATGAAGGGTTGGCAAGGACAGAATTTTTAATTTTACTGGAGAAACTGAAAAAACATAAATTTAAATGGAAACTATTTCAGCTTTAAAATATTGTCAAATAAATAGTTTTTTATTTACTAGGTATTTATTTAATTTTCTTTAAACAATTTTTATTTAAAATTTTGTTCCTGAGGTTGAGTGCTGACACTCTTTAGGCATTATTTCTTCTTTGGCTCAAAAGTTTACAGCATGAAGGTTAGAATATAAATGTTGGGGAACTATTTTGTAAATGGTCATACTGTGTTAAATTTTCTGATCTTAGACCTGAAATAATAGGCCTATCATGCTCAGCTCTTGGAATGTTCCACCACCATTCTTTGTAATCATCCTCTACCATCATTTTATTATTCTTCCCCAAGATTAACTCTTAACTTTGTCTCTTTCTAGGACCTCATTTTGGATTTATCTCCTGCCTAAACTTTTTCTTGGATATAGTTTTCTGGGTCTCTTTTTAAGACTCTTACTTTGTCTCATTGGCCAACTTTATTCTTTCTTTCTGGTCCTTCTTAGTTCAGACTAGATCCAGGTGGCTTGTATTTCATAATCTTTCCCTCGGGACTTCACTTCTGTATGGCTGACCAAGACTCTGGTGAGAAAGTATTTCCTCCACGTATGCACACAAATTTAGTTCAGGGGAGATTTTTATATAATATGCTAACGAACTAGGAATATACAGAACCGAAAGTAGGGCATTATCAAACATTTATAGACAAAGGATCCACATGATTCAATTTGAGATTGCATAATAGTAGTATGAAAATGAATCCTGGATTAGAATAGGAAGTAGAGAGAAAAAGTTTCATGTAAAATATGCAAATTTAACAAGATCAGATTAAATTCTGCTTTATAAAAACCTTTTTTAAAATAACTTCAACCCACATTATTCACACATATCTCTGAACTCCTAGCCATTCATTATCTCTATCATATTATTTATCAGTAGGTAATAACAGTCTCTCTCTTTCTCTCTCATATTTCTCATTTAATTCTATTATGGTAGAAAATACATTTAAATAATTTCAATTGTTTTAAAATTTAGACCTAATATTGTGTTTGATTTTTTTTTTAATATAGAATACAGCCTGTGTGTTCACCATATGGACATTTTAGTAACAGCCTATGTTCACTTGTAAATAATCTATATTCTGCTAAATACGAATGATGAATATCAGTTGGTTTAGTTGATCAATAGTACATCTGTGTCCTTATTGACTTAATGGTTCTATCAATTAGTGACAAAATAGTTTTGAAGTCTAAAATATAATTGCTACATTTGTCTGTTTTACCTCTCAATTCTATCTGATTTTGTTTCATTTATTTGGAAGGTCTACAAATATTTAGCATATTACTTCTTTATAAATTATCACCTTAATTATCATGTAATATCTGTCTGTATAACTATTAATAGCCCTTTTTCTAATGCCTATATTTTCTGATAAAATATAAACACTCAAACTTTCTTTGGTAAGTGTTTGGGATATATTTTTCCATTCTTCTGGCTTTAACCTAAGTCTTCATATATAAGATGAGTGTCTGTTTTGTTTCAAGATTCCACTTGCAAGTGGTACCATTCAGAATTTTTTTTTCTTTGTCCAGTGTATTACTTACTCTAATGTCCTTATGGTTCATACATTCTTTCACAAATGGCAGATTCCCTTCTTTTTTAAAAGCTGAATAGTATTCCATTGTGTGTATATATATTGCAAATAATGCTGCAACAAACACAAGAGTGAAGATAACCTTTAGATATCCTGTTTTCATTTCTTTTGGATAAATATTCAGAAATAAGATTCCTGGATCATAAGATGGCTCTATTTTCAATTTTTTGAGGAACCTCCTCCTGAGTTGACAATTTGAACTAGTGTATGCTCATGGCCGTAATCACTCATCACTCACCCAAGCACAGTGCAAAGTAAGCAGGTGACATTATCAGCTTCAAGATTCTCCCTGAGGAAAGAAAGAGATGGAGCATCCACCCACTTTTCTAATTTGTTGAGGAGCTTCCTAAAGGACTGGTCTTTGTCTTGTCTGTCTTAAAGCACTTAGAGCAGACACCAGAAGGAAAAATAAATTATAAACTCCTAAAAACAACACTGCCAAAGTCCTCTAGGAATGTATATGCTCAAATCCAGAAAAGACACATCCACAGAAAATGTAGGCATGGCTCCCAGAATCTCTTGCCAAGCTGGTTGGTAAAGGTCTTTGTATAAAGCCAGTCTATAAAGAGAAGAAAAGTATTCTGTGCACAGACACCAACATAAAGTGCCAAGGAACATGTAGAAATAGGAAAACATAACCCAAAAATTAAATCTCCAGAAATCAGTCCTAAAGGAAAAGAAATATAAATTACTTGACAAAGAAACAAAACTTACCATCTTACCTATGCTTAAAGAGCTCAGAAAATGAAGAAAAAACAAAATGAGCGTTTCAACAAAGAGAGAAATACATTTCTAAAAAAGAATAAAATTTGAGGTGAATAATATAATAACTTAACTGAAAAATTAACCAGAGGGATTCAAAAGTAGACTTTTGAATTAAGCAGATACTTTTTTTTAAATCTTTTTTTTTTTTTTTAGGGCCATACCTGCAGCAAATGGAAGTTCTCAGGCTAGTGATGAATCATCTGCAAAGCCCAGCCTATACCACAACAACAACACCACCAGATTCAGGCTGCATCTGTGACCTATGCCATGGCAGCCACAGCAACACCACATCCAAGCTGCATCTGCCACCTATACCACAGCTCATGACAATCCTGGATCCTTTAACCCACTGAGCAGGGTCAGGGATTGATCCCATGTCCTCATGGATACTAGTGAAGTTTGTTTCTCCTGAGCCTCAATGGGAACTCCCCAGATAAAATATTTTTAAATTCAAAGATGGGACATTTGAAATTATCAGTCAGACTAACAAAACAATAACCATAGTGAAAAGGTAATGCACATTACGGGAAGAAAATAGTCACAAACCATATATCTAATAAAGGGTTAATACCTAAAACATATCAGGAACTTCTACAACTCAATAATAATAATAATAATAATAATAATAATAATAATCTGATTAAATATGGACAAAAACTGAATAGAAATTTTTTTCATAGAAGACATTTGCATAGCCCACAGGTTTCTGAAAACTTGCTCAACATCCCTAGTCACGAGGGAAATTCAAATCAAAACCACAGTGAGATGTCATCTAACATCTGGTAGGTATATTTTTTTTGGTCATTATCAAAAAAATAACAAGTACTGACAAGTATGTGGAAAAATTGGAGCTATTTGCATTGTGGTGAAAAAATAAAATGATGCAGCCATTATGGAAAACAGCATGGAGCATCCTCAAAAAATCAGAGCTATCAAGTAAGCCAGCAGTGCTAGTTCTGGGTTATATCTAAACAAATTGGAATAAGAATCTTGAAGAGATATTTTTACTCCTATATACATTGCAGCATTATTCACAATAGCCAAGATGTGAAATGTCCATTAATGGATGAAGAGATTTAAAAATTGTGGTATGTACATACAGTGAAATATTTTTCAGCATTGAGAAATGAAATCCTATCATATGCAACAACATGGATGAACCATGAGGACATGTGAAGTAAATTTAGCCTATCACAAAGGGATGAGACTGTCTGATTCCTCTTCCATGAAGTCTTAAAGAAGTCATACTCACAGAAGCGGAAAGTGGTTGCCTGGGGTTGGGGATAAGGGAAAAAAGAGCAGTTGCTTCTCAATGGGTATGAAATCTCACTTTTGCAAGATTAAAAATTTCTGGAGATCTGATTTAAACCATTGTGCTTATAGTAAACAACAATGGTCTGCACACTAAAAAGTTTAGTTAGAGGGTAAATCTTATGTTAGGTGCTCTGCGTGTATTTTTTTTTTTACCACCACAACCACAATACATATATATATGTATATTTGTTGTTAAAGACCATTTCACCGTCTATGTATGAGGTTGTTTTCCTCCCAACCTGAATATCATAATGTACAGAAGTTGTATTTTGCATTTTGAAATAAAATAAGCATTGGTTTTCTATTCACAATTGACTCTGGCCATCTAATTGGTTGTATTTTCTTTATAGAATCTTACGGTTTAATGACAATTACCTTGATAAGCTCATCTCTTGTGGTGCAGTTTCATTATACCTCTGTGGTTTTCTAGACTTTCCTCGGGTTTATGATCCAAACTTCCTTTCTTCCATTGCTCTTTAGTCAAGGATGAAGTTTTCATTATTTTCAGTGAGAGATAGGCCAGGTAGCAACTTAGATGTGTTGATTATGTTGTTAATGTTATTACTATTAGTAGGAGTAAACACTGATTAAATGCTCTTTGTGCAGTGAACTAGTAGGGTGTTGAAATTGGCATCCTTTCACAGGAAGTTTCTGTCCTTTAAAAACATGATAAGCTCCTCACCCTACAAAACACAGTACTACTTAAATTTGCTTTATGGAACTGTAAAACTTAGACTCGGAGGAATGTTAGTTGTCAATCCAAAGTCCCCTGGTGGGCTGGTGTTCCGGTACGACATCCTTTTGCTGCAACAGTTCCTGTGCTTTCTCAGGAAGCAAGATCCATTATTAGATGGCTCCAAATATTACAGAGTCCTTTATTTGCTTGAGATAAAGCTCAGAATAAGTTATACATGAATTTGTCTAAGGCAGGGTTATGATCAAATAACCTCTGAATATTAGGGGCATTATTTTGAACACAGGACAGGCATTACTTTTACCCACCCCTCCCTGTGCAGAAGGAAGAAGTCAGGTAAGGAGGTTATCAATAGACTGTTGTGAGGCAGTTCAATCAGTATAATGTATAAGGAAGGTCCGTGAGACATTTGCATAACAGTCATTCTATAGTCTACAGTCAGTGTTTATTTCCTGTTCAGGATAGTTGGGAAGGGAAAACTGAGCATACTAAGAGTGACTGTTTCCTGTGTGTAAACTCCTGAACTTATCATCAAGTTTTAACATAGTGTCAAGCTAAGGATATTTTATTTAGAGGATTTTTTGAGGTGTGCAACTATGATTCGAAGAGATTTATTCATTTTGTTAGAAGGTGAATTCCTAAGAAAAATATTTGGATATTGTGTATGTTTTTCAGGGGCGCCATAACAAAATATTATAAACTGGGTGGCTTAAACAATAGAAGTGTATTGTCTCATAGTTCTGGAAGTTAAAAGTCCAAGGTCAAAACGGTGGCAGGGTTGGTTCCTTCTAAAGGCTGTAATTGAGAATCTGTACTAAGCCTTTCTTCTAGCTTCTGGAGGTGCACTGGCATCTTTGGCATTTGTATTTTTTTTTTTTTTTTTGGTCTTTTTGCCTTTACGTAGAGTCGCACACGTGGCATATGGAGGTTCCCAGGCTAGGGGTCTAACAGGAGCTGTAGCTGCCGGCCTTCGCCACAGTCACAGCAACGCAGGACCCGAGCCGCGTCTGCAACCTACACCACAGCTCCGGATCCTTAACCCACTGAGCAAGGCCAGGGATCGAACCTGCAACCTCATGGTTCTTAGTCGGATTCGTTAACCACTGAGCCACGAAGGGAACTCCAACTTTGGCATTCTTTGGCTTGTAGACGAGTCAGCAAAATCTCTGTCTTTGTATTCACATAGTGTTTTCCTGTGTGTATCTGAAGTCCAAATCTCCCCTTTTTGTAAGGACACCAGCCATATTGGGTTAAGAGCCCACCCTACTCCAGTGAAACGTCAACCTAACTAATCACATCTGCAGCAACACTATTTCCAAAATTACATTTTGAGGTGCTGAGGGGTTAGGACATCAATATATGATTTTTTTGGAGGACACAGTTCGACTCCTAACAACTATGCAAGGGATATGTCCAATGCTTAGGGAAAAACCTAAACTATGAGCCATGGGGATCTTTGAAAACTCAAATAGATGGTAAATAATTCCAAATACAGTGACTATAATAAGCAAATCCCAAAGAAATATATCTATTCTTCAAACCTCAACTTAAAACTGTGTATATATATTAGTTTTACCATTTATTGGGCACATTGAAATATTTTAAGATTTTTTGCCTTGGTGATTTATTCATTTGTTCATTTTTTTTGTTGCTGTTAAAATACAGCTATTTTTAATCCAAGTGCAAAATAAAAGATGTTTTATTAAGTTGTGTATGCAAATGCAATTACAATCACTATGTCTATAGGCATCCCAGGCTAGGGGTCTAATAGGAGTTGTAGCTACCAGCTTACGCCAGAGCCACAGCAATGTGGGATCTGAGCCACGTCTGCGACCTACACCACAGCAACGCCAGATCCTTAACCCACTGAGCGAGGTCAGGGATCGAACCCGCAGCCTCATGGTTCCTAGTCAGATTCACTTCCGCTGAGCTACGACGGAAACTCCAAGTTCACAAACTTATATCTATAGTTTTCAAATTCCCAAATGAGGAAAACTACATTTTTTTCCCCATAAACTCCTTGATGGCAAAACTTTACCTCATTCGAATCAGTCTGGTTGTAACTTCCGAGGTCACTGCCACTTAGTGTGAACAGTTAGATGTCCCAGTGCACAAGTGCTAATATTTTGATTACTGGCCTTTTGGAAAGGTTTATGGTGGATGCATCATATTGCTCCTTTAAATTCTCCAGAATTCTGAATTCCTAAACAAATCTGGTTGCAAGGGTTTTCATGGAGAAACTGTGAGCCTCTGTTTCCTCTCTGCTTTCCTAGAGGAACACTGTAAATGTCACAAAGATATTTAGCAGAGTGTGGTTTTATCTGTGTTTGCTTATTTGTTTCTTTGTTGTTATGAAGCTGACATTCTCATGACCCACTTTGTAGCTAGAGAGAAAGATACCTTGTGAAAGACTGAAATTATTTTTCCTGTGAGCTAATTTACAGCATGTAATTAACTCAAAAGAGATTCCCCACATGCTAACGTGGAAAGTCAGAAGGTCTTTCGATAATGTCAGTAATAATTTTGGTAGGACTAGTCTTTATTGTGGATGAGCACTATGGGCATTGTTATTGAGTGTATTATTGGAATGATTAATTTTTGACAGGCAAAATAATTTATTGAACATAAGTATCTTTATGACTTGAAGACATAATTCATTCTGCCATGGGGATGCATAGGGTAGGGAAACTGGGATACTGCAGGGTCAGATGAGATTTTAGCTTTTAAGATTGAAAAGTTCTCTGCTAGATGAAGAAGGTCTCTTGGGGGACAGTTTCATTATATTCCTGATGTTAACAACATTTCTCTGATAGACATAATTTTCATTTTCTGGTTTCATTCCATTGGTCCTTGCCATATCCTTTCACACTACGCTAAATAATTCAATATTTTAGCTCCTAGGAACTGGGGCTCCTTTCACTTCCATTTCTTGCTTTCACATTGTCCAATAAAACCTTAGGTTTCAATGTGCTGTTCTTTAATATCTTTTAATTTTATTCTCTAAACCTTAGTTTAAGATTCATCAACCTTTGACTACTTTAGGTTTCTCTCACACTTATAGTCAGAGCTACTTAATGAAAATAATAATACATCTTCACACACATAAGTAGAATCATATGCAGCAATTCATGTCTTTATATCTTTTTTCCTAACAGTTCTGGGGAATTATAAGTTTTTTTTTTCTGCCAATAGTCAGATGATTTCCAATTGCCACTAAGTGAAATAAGAGTTAAAGAGATGATGACTTTACAATAATTAAAAGCAAAAAAAAAAAAAAATAACTTTCCCATTGAACTGCTGCAAACATCAAACTGATTTTATTCTCCATAACTAGGTAACATTTGACATTTTGTTATTTTTGTGTTTGTTTTCTTGCCTGATTTTTAAAAAAATCACTGCTTTCTTTACTTACATATCCTAAAGTATCATATTTAGAAAATTTCAGATTCAATCTACTTGTATTGTTGCTATGCTTTTCTCCTACATTTTTATTTATTTTATTGGTGTTAGGGGAAATTCATTGAAAATTCCCACCTCCATCCTTGTTTTTTTAAAATACCTGGTGCTTAAGTAAAATCATTTGCAAGATAAATGGTGAATGTCACATGAGTTATAGTCCTAACAAAACTTATAATGTTGTGAAGAAAGCAGATATATGAAAATTAGAAAGGATTTTGTACCCTGAGATAGGGATGTGTTTGGGTGGAGAAGAGGACATGAGATATAAAAAGAGATGAGTGTAACCAGTGTCAGACCTTTACAAACAAATTGTAATGAAGTCACTTGAATTCCTCTTACTTGCAAATCAGTTAGGGTTAGAGCCCATGCGGCACATGGAGTGAATTAAAGGGACCCTCAAAAGTTTTTCAACTTCTCTCCCTCATTAGATGGAGACCATTTTTTATCCACTAGAATCTGGACTAGTTTTACACCTTTCTTTGATCAATGGTATGTAATGGAATTGATGGGGTATTTCTGAAACTAAACCTCAGAAACCATAGGACTTTAGTTCTAATCATTTTGTAATATTGAAGTTGCCATGTGAAGAATTCCAAGCTAACCACCCTGAGGATAAGAGATGATACTGCAAAAGATGCGGTATCTTCTCTGTTACATTTTTTCTCCCTTTTTAGCTGCCTCCCGGGTCAGGGATCAGATACAAGCCACAGTTGTGACCTGTGCCACAGCTTTGGCAACACCAGATCCTTGACCCTAAGCTGGATCTTTAATCCATTGTACTGGGCTGGGGATTGAACCTTCATCCCAATGTGGCAGAGACTCCACTGATCCCATTGCACCACAATAGGAAATTCTCTGTATCTTTTGCTACCCTTTCTAGACCATTTCCTTATTTTCTTCCTATTTTATCTAATCATTTTGGTGTCCACTGGTTTCACTTCTGGATGCCCAAATTCTGCTGTGACTCAAACTATGGCTACCCTGCCTACAATCTGTCAATGTACCATCCTCCTAAGCCAGTCTTATTTATTTTGTGGTCAATTTAAAAACTTCATTCTCTGATTACTAATTCTCCCAGCATTTTTGGATTTAATCATTTGATAAAACTAAAATAATGTTAATAAATTTAGGATAATTGAAGGGCCTGCCTTTAAAGATTACGTTAGTAGAAATTTATCATAATTCTCCCAACATTTTTGGATTTAATCATTTGATAAAACTAAAATAATGTTAAAGTTAGGATAATTTAAAGATATTAAATTAGTAGAAATTTATCAAACACATACAACAGACATGTACTTGAAATATATCCTTACTTTTATTATTTTACATAAGCTCTTCATTCTTTTGAATGTGTTGATGTGTTTTTTTAATCACTGATTCTAAAATACTTCCTCCAAGTTTCTTGAGACAAAAATTTATATCTTCTGATTCTTTATCTTCACTCTTACTATTCAGCATTGAAGCCTGTGCAAAACTCATTCACTCATAAGGTTCAATGGACAATTTTTCAGTTGGATCATGGATTAGGTGAAAATTTTAATATTTATGACTTATTCTGTATAGTTTTATTTTCTTCTTTTTCTTTGTATTGTCCTAAACATTTAGTTCTGTTAACTTCATCCTTGGAGAAGCTTGAGCAGAGGTTATCCTCAGAGAGGTACTGATGGTGAACACATGTTGTACCAGAGAGGAAATTAATGAGAAATGAATCAGAAATAGTCCTATTCAGAGCATGATGACCTTAGCTGACAAATATAAAGAAGTTTCCTATGGAAATCACAACATTCTCTGTTC
Organism: Catagonus wagneri; assembly: GCA_004024745.2. NCBI lineage: Eukaryota > Metazoa > Chordata > Mammalia > Artiodactyla > Tayassuidae > Catagonus > Catagonus wagneri. Next base: position 17,208,056 of record PVHT021183631.1, read on the forward strand.
AGATACATAAGGGAGGGAATGTTCATCTTTTGTCATTGATGCATCTTCACTCTTACATTAGTATCTGAGACCCAACAGGAACTCAATACAGCTTGACTGATTGAACTTATTTCCCATTTATTGGACTGTGATCATGGTGCCCAAGAGGTTGGAGATGGTTTTACAATTAAACATGCATTATAGGGAAATCAGGGTCATGAGTCTTGGAGAAAGACAAATTCCAAAGAAGACTGGATAAATTACGTAAAGGCTATCATAAGTCCTCTAGTTTATCCGTGATTTGAGAAATAGAATCTTCCTCAGGCAACAGACACCTACTTGGGGCAGAATCAGATCTGCAGAGTTAGGTGGTAAGAAGTATTTTATTAGAGGCAGGAGGGCATGTGATTTCTAGATTAAATGACCTTACGCTTATTGCCTTAGGCCTCATACTGATCCAGTCACATGGGTAAAACATTCCCACATAATACCTTAAAGTCCCTTAAACTTATCTTCATTATCAATAATATTGTAAAATTTATTGTTCTAATTACCATTGTGCATTTTATATGTGGATGTGTCCTAATCACGTTATGAAATCTTCACAAAACCCTTTGTGAATCATTATCCTGGTTTTGTAGAAGAGGAATCTAAGAGTGTGTACTTTGTCTGATGCCACACAATTGGTAAATGGCAGAGCCCCTACCTTAAGCTCAGGCTCTCTGATCATGACACTAGTGCTCGTCAGCACTAAGGAATTCTGTACTGTAAAAATAAAATCTCTGATAATTTACGTTTTTCCTCACGTTTTCTCAGGTTGCCATAGTTTGACTTCACCTTGAATTATATAATTTTCCCATAAATTAAAAATGAAGCTTTCTTCTTTTTTTCAAGCTCTATCCTCACAAAAGAACCTCTTGGAGTTTTGGATCAAACCTGGACAAATGTTTTGGAAAAGTGTTAGAAATATTGGAACTTATCAATTAGTCTGGGAGGCAAAGTTATCTCAGATCATATAATCTAGGTCTCTATATTTATTTACTGGAGGCATATCATGAAATGGGGAAAAACATGAAAACCACATAGCAATTTCTAGGAAGAGGAGTTACTCAATGTGAGAAAGAAAGCAGAAGCTTTTAAATGCTCTGTATTCTAGCCAGGGTACTAATACTGCCTTCATTGTCTGTGAATTATTGTTTTCTTGCTACTTCTTTTATATGTTCATAAATCATCACCTTTCTAATATCTTCGAATTATTTTATTTTAGACGTGTATATATTCTAACTGCTCAAATGTCCTTCTGTTTCATTTTAAAGAATCTTAACAGTATTTCAAATTATTCCCTCTTTCTCCAAAACATCTTCTTAATTCTGAGAATCCTGGATTTCCATGAAGGAAGAAAAAGTAGCTGCTAAGTGCTTTTGTGCAGGCAGGTGACAGCTTTCATGAGCCCTGGACTGTTGTATGGCTTTCCCTTTAAGGAAAAGAAATACCACAGCCATTGCAACTTTCTAATATCACTGATGCCTAAAATGTGTTAATCTGCAATAGTCAAGTAAGCATTATTTCTGGAACATTGAACATTCTTGTTGGTAGTTTGACAATCTGTTGAAAAGGGAAGACAGTCTTTTGAGAAAACTATTTGTAGTCACTAGATAACATTGATTATCTACACTTGCCAGTGCCTGGAAAAAGGGAAATCATTGTGACTCAGATTGCATATGAATCTGTTGATAAATATGCTTGAAAATATTGAAATATATTATTTCTCCATACATGAAAGAAAATTATCTGCCAACCTAAAGAAGAGGATAAATGACACACACGGCACAAACTAGTTTCTTCTTTATATCCTTCTTCATTTTTAGTCAGGGCTAATATTTCTACTCTTCTGCAAGATGACCTCCCCAGGCACACTCATAACAGCTTTTCAACCCCAGAACCCCCAAATGGGTGTGAAAGCTGCTGTAAAAAGATATTTGTACATTTCCTAAGAACCAGAATGACTCAGAAGCTGAGCACATATGGGAAGAGGTGAGTCTCAATTCTCTGAACAGTTTCCCATTTCTGATAAGTTATTGTCTTCATACATGTATGTGATTCTCTCCCAAATAACAATCTGTCCAGAAGGGAAAGAAGAAAGAGACAATCTGAATCTACTGAGACAATCTTCGAGCAGCATTCAATGCACCTGGGCCTCAGGAAAAGGCTGAAAATGCATTCATTTGTGGCAAATGTGTATTATCATCTTTCTATGCCAAGTTGTTCACATCTTTCAAAAACAGAGCGGACGGTATGTACTCAGAGTATTTATCATGGCACTTAACCCACTCTGAAAGAAAACTCTAATACCCTTAGGGAGAGCTTCCATTACCAAGATATCCAATATTCATCTTGTCCTAAGTGCAACTTCTAAAGATAAAGTCCTATTTAAATAATCAATTCTTCTAATCGCCCTACCCAGCAATGACTGGAAATGACTCCAAAGAAAAAGAGGAGTGGTGTAATCAACTTTAAAAGAAATCCTTTTTTAATCTTAAGTTTGAAAAAAATTCAGTCATCATTTGTGTTTGCCAATGCATAGTGCAAGCAAATATATGCCGTAGAATATACCACTCAATGAATGTGTGTTACATCAAGTTTTCTTTAGGAGGAGGAAAACAAAATTAAAGGGCATTGAATTATAAAAATACTTTATAACAAAGCTTCATATCTGTGATTGTTTTATTAAACAAGTCAATTTTTCATTGGGTGGAAAAGAGGATTTGGGTTCTCACTAAAGGACTTAGGTCAGAGAGAGAATATTGACTCATGGTGTTAGAAAGTTTAAAATGAAAATGAGTTTGGGAAATCAACTGATTATCCTGACTTTGCAAAAAGTCCAACAAATCTACATTCACGTTGAAATGAACAACTTTGTGGGCCTGGGATGTTTCATTTTATGATGAGATGTGAATTACCTTTGTTATTCTTTATCGATCAAGAAACTTGGCAGTAACTGAATTCTACTTGATTATGGCACTGTGTAGGAAAATCCACTGCTGGGGTAACAACAATCAGAGGGATAATTCTTAATTACAATAATCCCAATCCTTTGCATACCATTCTTTCAGTCAATCCTTACAAAATCTGTGTGGTTTTAGCAAAAACAATAAAGACCTCTGGTAGTCTTTTAGTGCTTCGTGGAGTCTGTCCTTAGTTACAGGGACTGATGTGACTTTTATGTTGAAATTTTGTCACTATACAGAGTATCTGAATTGTACACAGCAAATACTGGTCATCCAAATTCCTTTCCTTGGGTTCTATTTCAACGTATTATAATGGCATTGCTTGTACTTTCCTAAAGTGTGAGGTCAACGTACAGCTTCCAATCAACAGATTATTATTATAGGTCCTAAGGCAAAACTTTACTCTCGTCAACATTCTGGTCACCTTTCTTTTCTTTTCAATTTTTATTTTTTTAATTGAGTCTTGGTTGATGTTCAATACTATATTTGTTTCTGGTGTACAACATGGCAATTCAAATTTTTACAGATTGTACTCCATTTACAGTTATTATAATATGTCAGCTATATCTCCTGTGCTGTGCAATATAGACCTGAATTTTATTTATTTATTTATTTATTTATTTACTATTTTCTTTTCTGATGCATATGGAATTTCCTGGGCTAGTGGTTGAATCAAAGTTGCAGCTGCTGGCCTACACCTCAGCTACAGTAACCCCAGATGGGAGTAGCATCTGCGACCTACACCACAGCTTGTAGCAATGCTAGATTCTTAACCCAATGAGCAAGGCCAGGAATGGAACCTACATCGTCATGGAGACCTATGTCGACTTCTTAACTCACTGAGCCATAATAGGAACTCTTATTTTTTTTATTTTTGTTATAAAAGTATAGTTGATTTACAGTGTTGTGCTAATTTCTGTTGTACAGTGAAGTGGCTTAGTTATACACGCATACATTCTTTTTTTTTTAATATTCTTTTCAAATAGAGCTGATGTCTCCCCTGTCCCTCTTCAGCAGGGTTCCCATCACCCACAGGGCTCCTCTCAGCTTAAAGTCATCAGCTTCCTTTTCTAATTTTATGGTAGGAGAATAGATAAAGGACATATTTCCTGAGGCATTTGGGAAGTTTAATTGCATTTATGTAACTTAGTTTCTCCTAAAAGAAGCCAATTTATTTTTAGAAAATAATGAAGTTAAGTAAAACATAAGATAAAATTAGAGTAACTACTCCTGATCACTAAAACTATTTTCTCAAGTGATATGTAGTATACTCTTACATGTATTTTTCTGATCATCATTGATGTGTGTATTTATTTATTCACCTAGGATTTGATTTGTCACTGTTTGTACAATGAGACCAAAATGTAATTGTTACTCTCTAATCCTAGTCAATCAAACAATGCTTGGCATTATTAATTACAGGGGAGTGGAAGCTGCAGTAACAGGGCTAGGGTGTTCACTTTTTCCTGTTTTCAGCTTTTTCATTTTATTCTTTGGTGATTGCTTGTGAAGTTTTTTGTTTTGCGGGTTTTTTAATTTTAATTTATTTTTTCATTTTACATTTTTTTAAACAGGAAAACATAAGTATTCTGAAGGTGTATGTGATAAATTTCTCCAGGTCAAGTATTTCATACTTCCAGCTGCTACCTTGCATTGTATTTTTGTTTATGGTGATCACTGTCTCTCAGGAGGGGTGTTACTTAGAGCTGGTAAACATTTGAGGGGATAGACACCTAGACTGTTAGATGTTGATTTACTCTGAATGTGACAGGAAGGAAATTGTGTCATTGAGGGCCATGCAAAGAAAATTGTTATTTGTGTCAGTTGAATGGCCCTATGTGGGTCAATCTACAAGTCAAACATAAACGAGTCCTTTATTCTCATTTTTAATTAAAAAATTTTTATGGCCACACCTGCAGTATGTGGAAGTTCCTGGGCCAGACATTAAATCTGAACTGCAGCTGCAGTCTACACCACAGAGGGAGCAACACTGGATCCTTAACCCACAGTGGAAACTCCAAAGTCCTTTATTCTCATTTTAGAGACTTTGGTGTGGCAATGGAGACAAAACAGTGTAGGACTATGTAGCATGTCCATTTCATGGATAACTTTCTTCCATTCTTGGATTTACAAAACCGTTTGGGGAGCATATTCATCTAAGCTCTCCAGAGAAACAAAACCAAAATTTTTATATATATATATATATATATATATATATATATACACACACACACACACACACACACACACACACACATATGTATATATATATATATACATATATATCTATAATGTAATTATGGAGGCTAAGTCCCAATATTTCACTCGGCAAGCTTGAGACCCAGCAGAAATAAGCCTATCATTTCCATCTTAGTCTGAAGGCAAAAAGATCAATATCCCAGCTCAAACACAGGCATTCAGAGAGCTAATTCTCACTCTGCCTTTTGTTCATCAGATATTTAATGGTGTCTTAGTCCACTCAGGTTGCTATAATAAAATGCTATAGACTGGTGGCTTACAAACAGTGGAAATATATTTCTGTTCTGGAGGTTTCAAAGTACAAGATCAAGGTGCCCATACATTTGGTGTCTGAGAAGAGCTTTTCTTGGTTCATAAGTGGCTACTTTTCATTTTTGTCTGCATAAAGGCAAGGGAATTCTCTAAGGTCTTTATAAGGGCACTATGGGGGTCAGCCCTCATGATCCAATCACCTGATAAAGACTCACTGCCAAATATCACCACATAAGTTGCAACATATTCATCTTGGGGAGGCCACAAATTTTCACTCTATAGAAAATGGATGGATGAAACCCACTCACGTTGGGGAGGGAAAACTCTTGTATTCAGCCTATCAATTCAAATATTAATCTACCATAAACACCCTCACAGACACACTTTGTATAATTATAATTAACCAAATATCTGGGCACCCCATGGCCCAAGCAAGTTGACACACAAAATTAAGCATCACAGGGGAGAGGACAGCTATGATCTGTGTTAAGTCCTCTTAAAATGGTTCATTTAAATTAGCTTTCTTCTAGATCACTTCTCCATTGAATATCCACGCATATTGCTATGGAAAGTGATTTGTCCTGGATCAATTCAATTCACCACACATTTTCTCTGCCCCTGGACTTACAGAATACCATGCTAAACTGCATGAGAAAACAAAGGCTCAAGTATTAAAAGCTTATAATCTTGTATTAGAAGATAGATATCCTGTAATTGGAATGAAAGGCAAAATGTAATGTGACATAAGACAGGTGTAAACCACTTCCAAAGGAAGACAAAGAAAGGAAAAAAAATTACTTCTACTGAATCAAGGAATATATTAAGGTAAGGTCTGAGTTACCTGAATGAAGGATAAAGCCAGAATTTAAAAATGGTTGATTTTATAATAAGTAATCCACTTTGAAATAAATTTTTGTCTGAAGCCCAGAAAATTCCCTGGATGAATAAATGTGAATAGTGGCAAAAGGCAGAAAGGGGTCACAAATCCTCTCATAGGATTTGAACTGAGATGTTTTTGGAGACTGAACTATTATTTTGATGGAACCCTCAAGATTCTCTGAACAAGTGACCCAGAATTAGGATATTTCCCTTTCTCTCATTCAGCTCCAACCGTGAAGATATGCTCCTTCAGAAAACAGGATGCTCACTGTATGTCACTGACCAGAAATGTACATAAATCGGAGAGGAATCTTTAAATGTAAATATCAACCTTTTCCCTACAGGCAATGTCCTATGTGCTACACAGAATTAATGCTCTTCTCTAAAGTATTGAACCTGGAATAATAATTCAATGAAATTTTTGGTTACAAAATATATCTGTGATAAGTAGTCAAATATTAACCTAAGAAACATTTTTATAATTATCTTCTATATTATTGCACATTTCTCCCCTTCTGTGAATTGTAATAAATAAAACTGTACCAATCAATGCTTATTAGTAATTAATATTTTTATTGCTTCTGACTCTAATTTTGACTTATGGCTGCAGTATATATGTACAGGATGATAGGAGGAGATAGAAAACGTGAACTTTTATCAGGATAATAAAGAATGCATGAGATAAAGGTGTTCTTTACCACAGATGTAGTCTAAAAGGGTAAGCAAAATACTTAACAATGATGTGTACCATTTATTTAGCAGCCATTATGTAATAGGTTCTGTGCTATTCACCTCAACACTGAGAGATACAATATGATTTACCATCTTTTGTAGGGAAGAATCTGAGGTTAGGAGAAACATCTACACAGTAAGTAATGGAGCCAAAATTCAAATGCAAGTTCAACCTTACTTGATTGGTTCAAAAGTTCAATATACTATTTTCACTATACAGAATGAAATAATAGAATGAATACAGAATGAAATGATATTCTCACAGAATAATAGAGTAAAAACCTTATATATTTTGTCATTGGGATATATATTTTGTATCCATTCACCCCATCAGTTATTTTCTCTGTCCTTGCCTTTGGTTGAACTGATTTTTTTCCTCTGTTATTGCAATGACTTCTAAATTGATTTTTCTTACTCTTATTTTCTACCTGTGCCTGGTCAATTTATTGCCTTTCCACTTCAAATCCAACCTTGATTACCCAGCTTTGTGATAAGATACCTGGACCCTATAAACATTTCTCCCTTGACTACATGCATAATTTTAGGCTTTGCCAATAGAAGGTGTTAGATGGTGTCCACAAAGCTGTAGCAGAGCAAAGTGCTTATGTTACCCATTCCTTTTCTTTGTTTGTTTTATCTCAGCAACTAGAACAGTGCTTATAATTAATGCTCAAAGTGGATAAATGGATGCATATCATAGAGGAATTAGAGCCATTCCACTGGGTCTGAAGGGCAAAAATATATATGTCTTATAGGCATACGGAAATAAACTTTGCCTTAATGTTCATAATAATGTTATCACCATAGAGAAACCTTAACAAGAAATGGGATATTTGTGCACCTGGGTAATTTGTTCCTGGAAAGTGTCACTCAGCAACAGCCATCAATTCCAAAAAACAAGTCAGAGTACATCAGAATGGCTATAAAGTGAATCAGTGCTGCACAGCAATTCAAACTCCGGACGGGGAGTTTGGTTTAGTGGCTTTTCAGATCCTCTGAACACTTAAATTTTACCCTTTATTTCATAGAAAAACAATCTATTTGGAACCATATTTACCCCCATCTTTTTAAATACCCAATTTTCTCATGTACTTATCATCACAAGTGTGCTCTTTTATCCTTCTAACAACAGTCTTGAGGCTATATCACTTACGCAGCAGTTTACATAACTAGTGAATGAGGATGCAAGTTCCTACTTCTAAGATTGTCTTAATCACCAAAAATTGCATGGCTGGTTAATGGAGAAAATAGATTTTAATTTTAACATCTTAATGTCAACATTTCAGTTTTCCTTTATGGCCTCGTTTCCCTAACAAATACTGCACGATCTCTGATGGTTAGTAGACAATAAATCGGTGGTGTGCCTTATTTTACAGTCATACTGGAAAGGATACATGATTTCTCTGAAGTTTCAGGAATTGAGCTAAATACTCAATTTTATATACCACCCCCAATCCAAATTAGTCTTCAAATAAATGGGAAATGAAACAAACTAAACAGCAACACAAATAAACTGTCTGAGGAAAATAATATAGTCGGCTAAAATCACTGATAGATAAAGTGAAACCATGTGCTCCAGGCCATATAGCTTTTCTCTCCTCAACTCCACAGCATACATTCCTTTTCAGCAGCATAAATCTATCTCATCCAGTTGAAGCGAGGATTTAGTGTCCAGAGCCCAGAGGAAATCCTGTTGAATTTTATAATCTGAGAGTTCTGTAAATTCCAAACAGTAATTTACACGCCACAACTGGCCAATGGTCCATCCGGTCGAGTATCCTGTTTCCTGCTTTGTCCAATGATGGATGTTTTGGGAGAATGCTGTAAACTCACCATAGAGCACCTAATTGAGAAATATTGCATTGCCAAAGAAATTTCTTCTTAACTCTGGTATCTGCTAAGTTTATTTCATGGTGCCTGAGGCCTTATAACTATTTATCTCTATACTACAGTTACAGAAAAGTTCTTATTTTCCCTAAGAACACACTGTTAAATTTCTCATAAGCATCTAATCTTTAATTGAATCTCATTAACCTCTTCTTATTAATAACTCACTGTAGAGTGAACAAGTAATCACTTTCTACCTTTTAACTTTGCTTAAAAACTTCCAGCCAAATGCACATAAAGTAGCTGTATCGTTCTACATTATGGGAGTCTTAATATAATACCTATAAAAAAATAGAATCTGCTAGAAGTCAACATTAAAAATGTACTCCGTAATTAGGCATAGGATGTATTATTTGGTTATTAAGATATAAGGAGAGAAAGTTCAATGCATGACTTGTGAATGTTTCAAGTGCACCCTGTGTTATTTGCTTAAACCTTTCAGGAACCCCATATTTCTTTACTAGGAGAAAATTGCCACTGAGCTAGATGGCATTAATATGAAATATGTTTAACAATGTCCTTGCTTGGAAACTACTAACAACGTGTTAACAGTTTTTCAGGACACTGTGGACAGTGTATTTTATTTTTTTTGACAACAGGGCTGCAAACCACTTTATGCAATTCTTTATAACGGTTGTTAAGACGTTGGTGGAAAAACTGTAAGTAAACAATCTATGTCATCAAAAGACTCAGCACACTGTCATCACCTTTTAGAATGTGAGCAATGCGGGCAAGGTCAAAATCTTGCATTAGGACTCTGTGCTTCTGTGGGTTAACAGCTACTCAGGCTTGGAGAACAGGCATTTATATTTGCTGGCAGACTAATTAAAGGGAATGATATGCCAAAAGAGCTCTCTCCTCGTCATTTTTTATGCTTGTGTTTATTCATAGCTATGCTGAGGTAAGTGGTGAAAAGGACTAGAAGAAACACTAATCCCCATGAGTCTCTGATTCTTTTTGCAAAGACAGCTGAACTTACCACCTATTTTGAGTGAGAAGTCATAAACTCTTCCCAAGTAATAGTAAAATATTCAGTCAAATACTGCACTTGTTCTTCTGAATGGTAACATGTCAACAGTCAAATATTTTGTTTTTAACATGACCAATACGATTAAAGGTAGGGTTTACTAAGGCATCATAGAAGAGGCATCAAGAGCACAGGACTTCTATTTTGTAGGTAGGATCATTTGTTCCATATTATAGATTCCACATATAAGTGATATCATATGGTATCTGTCTTTCTCTTTCTGACTTACTTATTTAGTATAAGAATCTCTAATTGCATCCATGTTGCTGCAAATGGCATTATTTCGTTCTTTTTTATGGCTAAGTAGTAGTCCATTGTATATATGTACTACTTCTTAATCCATTCATCTATTGATGGACATTTAGAAACAGAACAGAAACTGACTCAAGGACATGGAGAACAGACTTGTTATTGCCAAGGAGGAAGAGAGACAGGGAGTTTGGGACAGGGACAAAGTCTGGGAAGTGGGTTGGACAGGGAGTTGTACTCAATGAAAACTATTACATTTAGAATGGGAAGGTAATGGGGTCTTACTGTACAGCACTATACACTTACTGTACAGGGAACTATACCCAACCTCTTCAGATGGAACATGATGGAAGACAGCATGAGAAAAAGAACGTATGTGTGTGTATATATATATATATATATATATATATATATATATATATATATATAACTGGGTCACTATGCTGTAAATAAATTAAGGAAAACAGGACTTCCAAATGGATGTCCTGGAACTGAATACTTGGTTCAAGCAGTCATTGTTATCAGGCACTGGGCAATTAATCTATCTTCCATTAATCTACTTCTCGGGGATACTGTGTGAGGGTTACAAGTTGTAATGGTACTTGGTATATTATTGTTCTTATTTTTAATACCATGGCTATAGTTTATAATTTATAAATTATATAATTAACATGAACATTATATGAACAGAACTTATTGTACAAACAAGTTAATGTTGTGAATAAGTACAAGCTGTAAATTGTTTGAAAAAAATGAAAGAAAATCTTGATAATAATATTTTGCACTAAGCAAATTTTATTGGTTCCTTCATTTGAGTCTTACAAACATCTTCTTGCTATAAAAATGTTATAAAAAGAGAATTTTTCCCTCTAAGGACCCAGACCCGTTAGGGAAATGACTTGCACATTCTTCTGTAGTGACTGGGAATGCTGGACTAACACAGATCTTCCCACCAAGGCTCATCCCCTGTGACAGGACACAACACTTCTATTTGAATGGCTTTAGAGATATATGGTTCTCTAAGTGCCATCATTAAACTTTTTAAGTTAGTATCATTTTCTTTAAGCCCAGAATGTGTATCTATAGACATCTTTGTAGGGTTAAACAGGTTGAGTAGAAATTGTTTCTTGATTCAAATTTTTTGTTGGAAGCAAATTTGCTAAATTGCCACTGCCTGTGTGCTTGAGGAGAAATATAGACATTCAAAAACAGGAAAACTGACAAAAATTTAAAATGAACCCAGCATGCACTGGAATAATTAGCATGAGGACCATTTACTGCCATCCAGGTAAAAAGAATCTATAGGATTGAGAATAGAATATGGCAAGTGACGATGTTTAATGATTAATTCCTGAACACATACATTCACACCTACACACGCACATACACATACATACCATGCATACATATCGCATGAATATCTAGTATGTTTGTAAAGGATAACTTGTTGATTGCTATATTCACTCATTTTTAAATGCTTATTTTGATGAAACAATTTTTTGCTCAATGGAAATTTGAAAATAGAGAAATTTTGGAAAAAAAAAATCACCATTTAGTCAATAGTTTTTTGCTAGAGTATTTCGGAGTTGTTTATGTGTAATTTTATGTCACTGCAAAGACCAACAGTTTTACTTCTTCCTTTCCAATTTGGATGTCTTTTATTTCTTTTCCTTTCCTAACTGCTTCAGCCAAGACTTCTAATATTATGTTGAGTGGTAATCCTTGCCTTGTTCCTGATCTTAGGGGAACAGCTTTCAGCATTTTACCCTTGAGTATTTGAATGTTTGGTAGAATTAGCGAATCATCTGATCCTGGACATTTGGCGGGAGGCTTTTTTTTTTTATTACTAATTCAATCTCTGACTAGTAATTGTTCAGATTTTCCTTTTCATTATGATTCTGTTTGGATAGGTAGTATGTTTCTAGGTATTTATACATTTTGTCTAGTTTGTCCAACTTGTTAGCATATAACTGTTCATGGTGGTTTCTACTAGCTTTTGTATTTCTGTTTATTATAATATTGCCTTTTTCATGTCTGATTCTATTTATTTGAGTCCTCTTTCTTTTTTTCTTGGGAAGTAGGGCTAAAGTTTTGTCATTCTTAATTATATCACCAAAGAACCAGTTCTTAGTTTTATTAATCTTTTAGCTAATTTAAAAAAATCTACTTCATTTATTTCTGCTCCAGTTTTTGTTTCTTACTTCTTTCTGCTAACTAGGAGCCTAAACAATATTTTAGGACTAATTTTAAGGAAGCTAGCTTCTTCTTTTTTTTTTTTTTTTGCTTTTTTAGGGCTGCATCAATGGCATATGGAAGTTCTCAGGCTAGGGGCTGAACTGGAGCTATAACACCTCAGCCACAGCAACACAGGATCTGAGCCATGTCTGTGACCTACACCACAGATCATGGCAATGCTAGCTCCTCAACTCACTGAGAGAGGATAGGAATAGAAACCACAACCTCATGGATACTGGTTGGATTTGTTTCTTCTGTGCCACAATGGAACTCCTGAAGTAGCTTCTTATATTCATGTTCTTACATTCTCCAGTCTTGTTTCAAGAGAAAGAGAAACTGTCACAAAAGAAAATAATCTCTAAATAATCTTTTCTAAAATCTTGATTTAACAGGAGAAAAGGCATTGTCTACTGCAATTCAATTAACTAAATTAACTTTGTCTTGGTTTTATTATTTTTTCAAAGGTTTCTTCTCTTTTACATTCTTTTTGCCCTTTATATCTGTATTTTGCACACAAAACACATTTTGTACTTTCAACAAGTTTCCCAACATTTATAAAGAAAAGGTAAAATCTTGTTTCAGAGAACATCAGAAGTTCTTTTCAAATAATGGGTGACAATAGTTCTAAAAGTGACACAAGTTTCTACTATTTCAGGCTGACCAGACTGTCATTGCACTTTACACACATCACCACTGGAATGCCATCTCCAAAAGGGCAGGGATTTTTGAGGGCCCTGTTCACTGCTCCATTCTCACTAACTAGAATAGTGCCTGTACACACTCAGCCAATAGTAAAGATATTATTAAATTTTATCTTAATTTTACTATTTGGGAACAGAAGGTCAGATGGGTTTTATATTTTTCCAATTGTATAGGACATAGTTGAGACTAATATTTGGATCTGATAAATAATGCTTTTGGAAAATCATCTTCATTTGATCTAGTCTTATAAGTGCACCAAAATGTGTAGGAGTATTTTTCCCCAATTACTTATACTTATTGAGTAAATGAACAGAGCGGATTATATAGATTATTTAGGATGAGGGGAGTAAGAGATTATATAATAGGAAGCAGAAATAAAGCTCAAGTCTGGCTATAGCTTTAGGTTCCATTTTAATCTACACTTCCTGATATGCAAAAAAAATAGGATGTGGTTGAGATGTAAATTCTGTATGTTATCCAGTGTTCACAGTATGACGATAAGTATGTGTATATGAGAGAAAGAAAGTGTATTTGGGGAGTGAATTGGACTACATCTTAGAATTATTCTCTCATGAATGATCAGCATTATAGTGATTCATTCTTCTAGGAAAACCAGCTCAAATTTTCATCCTTCATAAAATATTTAGTACTGTCTATCAGTTCAATTTGGTTTCTTACATATCTTTGCACATATGTAACGATGGATATATCTCTATTTCTTTTTATCATAATACAGTGAGCTATTTTGGGGGCTAAGAGTTTTGCCTTTCACCAGCAATAATGAGCAATGAAGGGAGAAGTGTGTCTTATTTTATGCATACTGGAAACATTGACAGGTCTCAGAAAACATTTGCTAACTAAAATTGTTGAAGATATAACAACTGCTTTAGTTATAAAACAATAATAGGTAACATTTACCAAACTCCTATTTTGTGTCTAGTCCTGGTCTAGGTGTTCTTTTTTTTTATATATCATTCCATCTAATCCCTATTATAATCCTACCAAATAGATACTTTAATCATTATCATTCTCATTCTCCCAATGAGGCAATTAAGGCAAGATAATATGCCCAAGATTACACAGCTAGTAAGAAGGAGAATTTGGGATTTAAAATAAGATCCAATTCACATCAATTTTTGTGCTAAGAAATGATGCCTACTTCTTACCCCCACCAAGGGTACCGCATCCTAATGAAGGTAGGAGAAATGACCTGTGCCATGCTGTGCACTAATGTGATATCCAAAGTGGATCTAGGTCAAATAACAACTAATCCAGTGATATTTTTACCACTTCACTAAACTCTGAATTACTGTGGATGAAACATCTGCTTCAGAAAGTTTTATCCCAAAGCTTGGTATAGAGCCTCTCATTTAGTATATTCTAAATAAACATTTGATTTTTGAATTGATGGTTGAAAATAAAATGTTTCCTTAGATGTATGTACTAGCTTTATCCTAAAGTAGAAAGGTAGTTATTTAAGACACACATTTGAAGTGCCAAGGCCTCTGTTTCTAAAGAAGTACACTCTTTGTCGCTTTGGAAGCCGATAATCACTTGGAAACTGCATTTATTATTTTAGATATCAAGTCTTAATAATAAACTGAGCTAGTTTCAAGAATGACATGAATTCACATGTATATCTAAAGCAACCCCTGAGGCCTTTGTAAAATCTGAATATAAATACCACAAGATTCCTTCCTTAGCTAGGCATCTCTGGGGTATGTCATGATGGCTAGTATTCAGCCACATTGGTGAGTGATATTTGGAAATGTCAGAGCTAGCAAAGAAAATGAAATCTGCTATTGAAAGCTCACCCAGAGGTTTTCTGTGAGGCGAACTCTTCTGAGATCTGCAAAAGGCAACTTTCCGAGTCCCAGTGCTGTCTCAGCAATCAGATAAACACACATGTTTTCATGTGACAGTGACCATCGACAGATGATCTGTAGGAGCCCGTGAGGAAACATAGCTCCATTAACACTTGACTGAGTGCCCTTCTCTGCTTTTTGTAGTGGGGTGACTTCTCTTTTGTTGCTCAGATGGAAGTACTTTCTGGTCATGTTGATATGCAGCCACATTTTGGGCCTAATTTATTCCGCATTCTCTGCAGTTTTCCTATTGTAATAGTTCTTAAAGCCCTCTTTTGGAGCACTAAGACACAATGGCCATAATCAACCTGAGAACCACATTACTAAAGGCCAAATAAATCTCATTGCCATGTCAAGAAATAATCACCCAGACTCTAATGCTAGGACTTTCCTTTTTCTTCCCTTTTTTTAAATTTATTTTTATTTCTTGAAATGATAAAAAATGTGTTTATTATTAAGAGTGTCTTTCTTCCCTGGTCATTGTGACCATCAGGAGGTACAGGACAACCACAAGGAGAGAACAAATCCATAGCCATGGCTCCTAGATGGAGCTCTGAGATACCTGGCTAGGTAATTTCTGCCCAGTGTGTGGAATTACTCTTCAATAATATGAAAACTTAATTGTCTCTAAAGTTCTATTTTTCTCCTCTGTAATTCAGTAATATCTTTTCTTTTAAGTATTATTCACTTTGAAGAGATTACTCAGGATATTCAACATAATAGCTTTATAGGAGGGAAATCTAGACTTTCTAGAAGCTTTTTCTGTGTATGTGCAAGTGTGCTATGTGGAGACTAGTTCTTGGCTTTAAGTACTTCTATGTGTTTGAAATATTTGTTATATAATAGACGTCCTTCAAATAGATGTCTTTCAAGTATTAGATCTTCTTTAAAATAAATATGTCATCAAACTGATGAATGGAAGAATAAATGCATCTTGACAGTGGAACACCATGCTTGAAATCCCTCAGAAGCACACAGAGCATAACCAGTGCATGTGACTCATGCGTCTGGCCCCACTCTCTTGTCTCTTGGTCCCCTTTAGAATTCTTATCTACTTCCTTCTTTCTCACTCTCCTTTTGCCACGTAAGTTCAGCACAGTGCTAAAGAAAAAGTGGAAATATTTTTAAAACTCTTAACATGAATTGCACAATTAGGAAAAATTTTCTGGAACTTCTGCCTGGCTATAATAATTAGAAGCATAGCCATGAATTAGCCAACAATTAAGCCATTCATCTGGCTATTATAGAACCATAGGTATGGATTATCCAATCATTAAGCTATGTGTTATCATTATCATTATCCAATCCAGAATGGTACATAGTCTAATGTAGCTCTCTGGAGGCATCAACACATATCCAAGGAACCAGGACTCAAAGGTACAAGCTACCAGAGAGGATAGAGATGAATTGTGGTGAACCTGATATTTCTCAATTTTTTTTTTCTTAAAACACAGTAAACAGCAAGAAATGTCTAAAAGTCTAAGAAAACATTCTGATAAGTTTACATTTTCAGGGAGAAAAAAATTAGAACTGAAGTGCCCATTGAGGAAAAGGAACCCTGGAAAACATCCCTGGGTTACAGTTCAGATGCCTGAAAGGTTACTTCCTAGAGCACAAGCACCAGAAGTGGACCAGGTGTCACTCACTTTAAAATCGTCTTATTAGAGATTGAATTTAGGTGGTCTCCTATAAGAAAATTATATCCTCTCTGGGAAGACATTGTAAACAAACAAACAAAATACTAAAAAGAATAAGTAAATAAATAACAGAAAAACACAATGTCTACAGATTCTAAAATATTACATATACTCTGTCCAGAACTTAAAAAGAAATTACAGGCATGCCTGAAAACAAGACTAAATGATTTAAAACAAACAATCCAAAATTCATGTAATAAAAGTAGACATCTGTCCATACTTTAAAATAACTTAGAAAAAAATGACCAGAAAATAGAATAGAATACACCATGACTAGTTTTCCCAGAGTACCGAAATCTCTATAACAACGTGAAAATAAGTTAGAACAAAAAGATTTAAAAACTAAGATGTGTTATTTAATGAGCTGGACAGCAAATTAGAAATGACCAAAGAGACGATTAGTGAATTGGAAGCTAGCTACGTAAAAACATATATACACTGATAATGGGGGGAAATTATAAACACAGAGAAGATCTTACAGAGTCACATGAGACAGAGTAAAAAGTTTTAGCATTCATGAATTTAAAGTATAAGGAGAGGTGAAACAGAATGAGATAACCAACAATATTTGAAAATCATTTGGAAGGATTTTTCAGAATTATTTAAAGACCTCAAGCCACAGATTCTCCAAGACCTAGTGACCCAAAGCCAAAGATGCTGAAAAATGTTAAAAACAACAAACAGTGCCTTCCAAGGAGCAATAATAAGACTGAGCTGTGTTTTCAATAGATATAAAGAAAAAGAAGTCTTTAACCTTAACTGCCTGACCAGATCAAAACAAACGAACAAAATAGAACAAAACTATACACATTCTATAACAGGTTGAAACTTATAGGAAGATAAACACATGCCATGTAAGAACAATCAAAAAAAAATCTTTGTATGGCTAAATTCATACCAGATGAAATAGTTCTGAGATATAACATATATCATTAAAAGTAAATTTTATAAAATAAAGAGTTTAAAAATACCATGCATTAGTGAGGATGTGGTGCAACTGAAATTCCCATAAAATGTTGTGGGAATTTCATTCAGGACAACCATTTTGATAAGCTGTTTTTTTTTTTTATCTTCTAAATTTCAGTGTACATACAGCAACGAATGCATGCCTGTGTAAGTTCAAAATAAGTACATAAATATACATCACGATAGCTATGTACCAAGCAGCATTGTTATTGTAGTTCAAAAGGGAAATAATATAAATGCCCATCAAAAGTAGGGTGGAAGATATAATGTGGTGTATAGTTATTATATATGTGAATGATGCCATCGAATTAAACTTAAATACATGAAATAATATGCATGAATCTCAGAGATAAAAAGTTGAGTTTAAAAAAAAGGCATGAGGGACTGCACACTCTCTGATTTCTGTCATGTAAGAATGAAAGTGGAAAAAAATAACCTAACTGATGGTTATAGAAGTCAGAATAATGTTTATCTTTTCAGGAGAATAACACCTGTGATGGGCCTGAGGCAGTCTTCTGGAAATCGGTAATGTTCTATTTCTCATCTGGTGGTAGTTACACAGATGTATTTACTCTTCAATAATTATCAAGTTACACTATGATGATCTGTGTACCTTTCTCTGTATATGCTGTGTTTCCAAAATAAAAGGATACATATCCTTCCTGGAGCAAAGAGATCATGCTTATGAGCAGTCTTCCGAGTTCTCTTTAAATTTGAAGAGTGGTTGGATCAGGTACTGTTAATCTCCAGTGACTAATTAGAAGATGAAAAAATCATCTAGTTGTGTTTCTTAGAGAATTTGTGGATAACTAGAGGACTGGAATTGAACCAATGTTCTGAAATATTACGACAGTTTGGCTATGGAAATTCAGCCTTAGGGAGGTTAAATGGCTTTGCCAAAATTTTAAATAAGATATTCAGCCATTTTAGGACTGGCTGAATAATGAATTCAAGGAGACAGAAATTTAGATGGAAAAATAAGTGGAAGTAAACAGTAGGTAAAGGAAATCATATTCTCAGTAAGATTATGTTCTGTAGTCAAACTGAGGCTATAATCCTTCTTACCTCCTAGTGTGAAGACAGACCAGGACATAATATCTCATGACTATTTACATTTTTACACCAAAAACTCTGCTTAATAGCTGTTGGCCCTGCCTATATTTGTGTTTAAGTTTACTTATAAAAATAGGAAAGATGCACAGCCTCATTCTTATATGAGTATTTTCAGTTCATGTTATGTAAGTCATATTTCACTTATCCATTCATCAGTTTTACAACATAGTCACACAATGAAGTACAGTTGAGAAACAGAAAATGAATAACAAATGGTCTTAAGCAAAAGAGATATCAGCAACAAAGTTTATTAATTTGCTCACAGGAAAGTACCTATGTATCTAACTCACATGTTTTGATTCTGAATACTTTCAGTTACCTGCTTTCCGTAATACTGCAGCACCAGGACTGAATATTCTGATGTTCTAGAGTACCAGAATTTTTCTTTATACAGTAATATTATTTCAGATATTGATTAATGGCCTCAGTCATTTGATTTGATGTGAAAGGGTTTGGTTCTTTTCTAACGTCTGCCCCTCTACCCTGTCCCTAAGAACATACCCTCTCTACTCTGTCACTTGGCTCCAGCAAAAAATCTCTTCCATCCTCTTATCTCATCTTGCTCCATGACAAAAAAAAATAGGTGAGATTTGCTCGGATCTTGTAGGAGGACCCTCTGAAGCAGGTGGACATTTCCAAAGAAAAAAAAGATATATATAGGGTCATATATGAATGACTGGGTCACTATGCTGTACATCAGAAGTTGATAACAATGTAAATCAACTATACTTTGATAAAAAGATAAATGATCATGCTTATTTAATATTTAGAAATAGTAAATTTATGTTTTATTGTAGTTTTGAAATATTCATCAATGTTTATATTAGAAATACATTAATTTTGTCTTATCCAATTTGCTTCACGAATAATTTGTTTTATGAATTTTAAATATAAAATATTTTACATTCATATTTTATAAATATAGGGTATAAAAATGTGAACATACTTTAAGTAAATATAAAAATAAAGCATCAATATTTTAATGTTATACAAAATATATATGTATATATATATATATATGTGTGTGTGTATACATATATAATTGGTAGTTAAATGAATAGATGAATGTAGATCCCTACAATATATAGCATATTCAAAGGAAAAAATTGGGAATAGAAGGTAGGGAGAAGCAGCTTCAAGAAAGACAGTGGAAAGTAACAATGAACCTGACAGTGATAGAGAGAAAAATATACCAAAAGGAAATAAAACATAGCCATCCAGTTAACAACAGATATGATCTCCAGAAGACATCTCTACCATAGCCTAGAATAGTTCTGACACTCATAGTGATGACCCTGAAGAATATAAAAAATATTTATGACACTTTTAAAAATAGGCATCAAATACTATAGTGTTGGGTTTACAGGAGTTTCTGTATTTCAGTTGTGTCTAGGAAACCTGTAACATTAAAAAAAAATTGTTAAAGCCATTTTCTGAATTTTTTTTAAAGCATTAATCTATACCTCTCTTTTAAAACTATTCCCTGGCAGAAGTTCATTGAATTTTCCTATTTGAATAGAAGAGGCTTCCTTTTGTTAATGCGCTTTTGTTAATTGCACGCTTAATGAATCTCCACGGGAGGCCTAAGGGAAAGATTCCGGATCCTAGTCCTCCAGGAAAAGTTTCTCAAGCTTCTACTGACATATGTCCCCAAATGAACTTTCTGTTTCTGAGAAGGCTCTAATAGTGTAGAGACTTTGGCAAATTCAACAGTGGTTTATGTCTCTTTATTTAGAGATATTAAAGTAGCAGAGATATGGGAGGTTGCAGTTTTTACATTGAATACCAATTGTGGGAGATTTTATGAATATCACTGGTTTTATAAGTCTTAGTTTAAAATGTTATAAATATTTTATATTATTTGCCATTATATGTCAAACGATAACACCATGAAGACTTCTATTATAGACTGGAGAGGTGTCAGCAGAGTATACAGATAAATAAAAGGCTTCATACGCCTCAGTTAAATAAGATTGCAACCAGGGAAATTTTCAATATTATTTGAAAAGATTAATAAAAATTGACGAACAAGTGCTTTTAGCATAGTTATTTCAGAGCCCAGTTAATACGTAAGTGTTCTGCAACACTGTTAATGAAGACATAAGAAGTAATGTCTAACAGATTTTTATTAACTGGGGAAGCAGAGCAGTGCGAATTAAGGGTCTGTAATGTTAAATTTTTTAATACATTATAACATGAGCAATAACTCAAATTTGGCGTTATAAAGCAGATATTTTAAAGAGTTACTTTAATGAAAACAAGTAACTTGTAATTATCACAACTTTAATCATGATTTCCAATGTGTTTAACATTGACCTTTTCTTTAAGCATATTAAGCATATCAACTGAAAATATCCTAAAACTACTGATTTTCTTGATATTTTTCTCATATAAAAAAGAAAGAATAATTAGTTCTAGGCAAGCCAATGTCCACAAACATTACATTTTAATTAGTGGAGCCCTGAGGCGTGCAGTTTCCTTTGAGAAAAAAGTACTTAAAAACAGTGAAAATTCAACTTTATCCATATCAAACTTATCCAATAATTTCATAGAGCAGCAATGACCAGGGAATGAGTACAGACTGTAAAAAGTTTAATTGGCCTTTGAGGTAGAATCGTGTAGAATTGCAGGAAAGGCACTTCTGAAAATGGCAGCAAAAGAATGACTGATGCATTTCTGTAGGAAATATCTGGATTTTAAAACCTCATAATTACTGTTTACTTACTATGTGTTCACCAATCCCCAACTTGTTTGATGGGTACAACTACTCAAAACAAAACTAAAATTGGGGAAAGTAGTTCCCATCTTGGCTCAGCAGAAATGAATCTGAATAGCATCCATGAGGACACAGGCTCGATCCCTTGCCTTGCTCAGTGGGTTAAGGATCTGGTGTTGCGTGAGCTGTGAAATAGTTTACTCACGTGGCTTGGACCTCATGTTTCTGTGGCCATGGCATAGGCCAGCGGTTACAGATCAGATTCAACCCCTAGCCTGGGAGCTTCCCTATGGCACAGGGGTGGCCCTAAAAAGACAAAATAAATAAATACATAAACAAGTAAATAAAATTGAGGAGGGATACAAAGCTTTATCTGTTTATTGACAGATTTCTGGTTGGCTCTTTCTTTAGATATAAGACAGTTCTTCTGAGTTCTGTGTGTGAACCTGGCGGGTAAGGTATGCTGAGCTATGGAGGACACCCTCTCCATGCATGTTGCTAATATAAAGAGCTGTAGGGAATACTGATCCTCACAGTCCCATAGGCCTGGTTTATATTTTCCTATTTTGGTGATAACATAAATTGTATTATCACTATGTTATTAGAGTATTGCTATGGGGCCTCCCATATTGATAGGATATTTTATTATTCAAAGGTTATTGCTTATTACTTTTACACACTTCCAAAGTAGAAACCTGTGATCCTCATTTTTCTCATTTAGGTCTTCTAATTTTATTTGCTTGTGTAACATCTACTTAGCTCAGAGCTTTAAAGAGGCCATTAAGACTTTGTTGGTAATAGAAGCCTCAGGATTTTACTTACATATTTTTCAAAATCCAAAATATACACATTTGGAGCACTCATACACAGAAATAAAAATGCACATAAGCATGCCTTTGCATCAAGCCATGTGAATATTTAATAATTATTCTTAATATTTATTGCTATTAGTGATTTGGCTTTTCATTGCTTATCTTTTCCTCAAGTGGAATATAAATGTCATGAATGAGGAGCTTAGAATGGGTTTCTTAGAGAGAGATTGTGAGATGAATGGTGACTGACAGATTTATTTGGCAGTGATTTAGAGAGATTTACCAATAAAGAAGTTAGGGAGGCAAGACTGAGCACAGGGGACACTGGATTGGAAAGCAGTTGCAACTGAGATTTAGTTGGCCCTGTTAGAAGCTCAGGAGCTGAGATGACTTATCAGAGCAGTTGCTCCTAATGGGTGGTTTGGAGGTGAGGAGGAGGAATGGTAATCTTGGGTCAAGAAGTTCCTATGACCAAGAATAATTCTGAAGAATGGATGCAGCTGTGAGTGAATACCACATGATATTCCCCAAAAGTAAGGTACAGCTTCATGTCATGAAACTTTGGTTTTATTTGTATTCTTTCTTCCCATAACACCAAAGTTTAAACCAGTGCCTGGCAGACAGCATATGCTTGGTGCTCGATCCCTTGCCTTGCTCAGTGGGTTAAGGATCTGGTGTTGCGTGAGCTGTGAAATAGTTTGCTCACGTGGCTTGGACCTCATGTTTCTGTGGCCATGGCATAGGCCAGCGGTTACAGATCGGATTCAACCCCTAGCCTGGGAGCTTCCCTATGGCACAGGGGTGGCCCTAAAAAGACAAAATAAATAAATACATAAATACATAAACAAATAAATAAAATTGAGGAGGGATACAAAGCTTTATCTGTTTATTGACAGATTTCTGGTTGGCTCTTTCTTTAGATATAAGACAGTTCTTATATATATCTTATAACTGATGAAAGAAAAAAAAATCAAAATCTTAGAAGTTATAGTTGATTAGATATATAAAATTTTGACAAAATAATCTTTGTTTTACAGTACAGAGAGAGAAGGAAGAAAAACTTAGTGTTCTAGTAAAATAAAATATAGGTATAATATTATGTTTAGTGAAAAAATAAAACAGATATAATATGATGTTTAATGTAAACAGAATAATTGTTGGAGATGGATCAGTGATGATTGTTCCAACAAACTTTCAGTAAATGATGGAGACATTTTTTGGAGAATACTAATGCCTTATCCAAGGAACTCTCATTATTAAATGGGGAAAGAAGACATATATATGAGACCATTTGGATTTTGTAAGTCTCAGTAAACGCCTATGAATCTGGTAACTTTAGAAATAGCTATAACAGTTTATACTAACATGCTTCCAATAAAAGTATTTTAGGTTGACTTCTACTTACATACCAATCAGAAAATACATTTTAAACTAATATCCTATTCATTGTTTAGTAAATTGTGGTGTTATTATTTGAAATGTCTTATTTCATGTAACTGGATTGAAATCCTCAAAGCATTTAGAATCTCGATCAATTTGACCATTCTGATAAAGATTGTCTATTCAAAAACTGAGTGTTTATTTCTGCTGATACATGTTAAAATTGAAGTGATATAGGAAAGTATATTATGGCCTCAGGGCAAGCACGCAATGCAAATAGGCGAAGCATTATATGTATACCATTTACAGAGGAGCAAAATATCAGACTGATCAAATGTCTCCTGGTAACACTTAATGTCTTAAGAAAATGAGACAATGGCAATCAGATATCTAGGGGAAAATTATGTCTGCCATGGAAGATACAGTCAAGCTTTCCTACAAGTTATGAAGCCTATAGAGATCTCTGTGCCTGTTAGAAATGAAGAAACATTTTCCCCCTGACCGCCTCTTGAGAACACTACTTGAAGATAACTACAGCCAACCAAGGGACATCTGGGAAAACTAGCCACAGGACTGGTATCAGAAGATTGAAAAAGGTTTGTGGGGAGTTCCTGTTGTGGCTCAATGAACCCAACATAGTGTCCTTGAGGATGCAAGTTCAATCCCTTGTCCTATCTCAGTGGGTTAAGAATCCAGAACTGCTGCAAGCTGCAGTGTAGGTTGCAAATGCTGCTCGGATCCAGTATTGCTGTGGTTGTGGTACAGGCCAGCAGCTGCAGCTCCACTTCAACCCCTAGCTCAGGAACTTCCATCAGTCACAGGGACAGCCATAAAAAGAATTACAAAAAGACCTAAAAAAAGAAAAATATTTAAATGTAAAACTAATACTAAAACAAACAAAAAAATGCCACGAGATTAGAATGTATATGCTATGAAAATGTAAAAATAACATAACAAAACTTAGGAGGAAAAAGCGATAAAGAAATTAAAAGAGAGTAAGTTCAGTGTTGGCCTATTCTATAATAGCTGATGGGTCCAGTGATAAACCTTAAGTGTTCGTAAACATTTAAAGGTGCTTTGAAAGATGAATATTGAGGAAATCACATAGAGAGGAGAGAATTGGGGGAAGAGGTGAAATAATGTTAATTTAGCAATGCACATATTAGGTAAATAATAGGTCAGATAAAGAAATAGATGAACTAAGTTTTTATATGGTAAATTCTAATATAATGATTTATAAAATATAACTTTTAAAGTACAGAATAAATAAAAACATCCCTATACATTAGAGGTCCTTCATACATATACACACAGATACAGACACAGTAATGAAAACCACATAGCAAGATTTGTATGTTAAAACTATAAAAACAGCAATTATAACCTAAAATTGTCTGACAGAACTAATATGAAACACATCCTACATACAATAAATATAAATCAAGTAATGACATATATTAAAAGAAAAGATTTATAAAATGGCACACAGAGTAAACCTTAAATCTATGCTATAAGTCTAGGATATAGTAAAGAGATACAGATAAGACAGTGAGTTAGGGGGGAGTTCCCTTCATGGCTCAGTGGTTAACGAATCCGACTAGGAACCATGAGGCTGTGGGTTTGATCCCCGGCCTTGCTCAGTGGGTTAAGGATCCGGCGTTGCCGTGAGCTGTGCTGTAGTTTGCAGATGTGGCTCGGATCCCGCGTTGCTGTGGCTGTGGTGAAGGCTGGCGGCTACAGCTTCTGTTAGACCCCTAGCCTGGGAACCTCCATATGCCGCAGGTGCGGCTCTACATAAAGGCAAAAAGACAAAAAAAAAAAAAGACAGTGACTTAGGAAGTCTGAAAATAAAAGGAGAAGCAAAGATAATTTATGTAAATGTAAACAAAAAGAAAGTGTGCAATTACAATGTTATCTAAGATTTTGCATAACTATGTGCTGGATAACATAACATCAACATTCATGAAACAAATATTAAAGGTAAACCTTGTTTTTTTTAACACAGTAATCTGCTAGTAATAGGAATTTTAATTCTCTCTCAGTCCATGAAAAATTACATATGTAAGAGAAGAAAGCATTAAAAATAAAATAATGAGAACTGATTGATATATAATTAAATTTGAAAATCATAAAAATAGAAAATATAATTTCCTTTCAGATGTATATGGGACCTTCACGAATTTTTTTTTTTTTTTTGTCTTTTGTCTTTTGAGGGGACAGCCACAGCATTTGGAAGTTCCCAGGCTAGAGGTCTAATCTGAGCTGTTGCTCCTAGCCTATGCCAGAGCCACAGCAATGCCAGATCTGAGCTGTATCTGTAACCTACACCACAACTCATGGCAACATGGGATCCTTAACCCATTAAGCAAGGCCAAGGATTGAACCCGCAACTCCATGGTTCCTAGTCAGATTCGTTTCCACTATGCCACGAAGGGAATTCTGAACATTCACAAATTTTAACCATATATTAGTTTTCAACAAACTGATTATAAAGCCAAATGAAATTCAGTAAATTAATAACAAAACCAAAAACAAAATGATCCTCCCACAAATAAATTAATATCCTAACACACTCTATATTAAACTCCTAATGAATAAAAGAAAAAATACAAATATAATGGAAAATTTAAGGAAAACCAAAATAATATGTAAAAGTACAATTATTCAGAACCAAGGGGACCTAGCAAAATTAGTGCTCTAAAGAAAATGTATGCTCTTGAATAACTACATTAATTAAAATAGCAACAGATTAATGAAACTTTCCATACAAAAATGTTAGAATAAAAATAATTAAAAACCTAAAGAGAATATGAAGAATTAATAAATATAAGAAAAGTTAACCTAAAAGAATCAATGTAATTATAAATACATAAAAATGCTTTCTCTTAAATAAAAATGACACCATAGAAACGTCAAATCTAAGCCTATATGAGAAAAAATATAAAATCAAAAAATTGCAACATATAAAAAGTGAAGATGAAAAAAACCTAAGTTAATAAGAAAGCTATGTTTTATAATACAAATATATTTGAAAAACTCGTGTCTTTTTCAAATATATTTGCATTTTTTCAAATGTATATGTATTTAAAAAATGGGTAAGTTTTGAGGAAAACATTAATTACCAAAATTGTCCACATAGATTAAAAGTTTAAAAGGTCAACTTTCATAGTGGACATAGAGGTTATGTCAAAAAATAGTTAAAGAAAAGAATGTAGGTGGTACAAAACAAACTTTATTTAACACTTCATGAAGTGGCAAATCCTTTCAGAGAACTGTGAAGTGAGGCAGACGCCAGGAAGTTTTTGTAGGAGAAAGAATAGAGAATGAGGAAGAGGAAAAAAGAAAATATCTGACTGGCTGGGGTACTTAGTTGACATTTGTGGGGGTGAGAAGGCAGGATCATTAGGCATTTGGGGGCTGGATGATCTTATATACTGTGTTCCCGGTCAAGTGGAGCAATTACAGGAAGATGAAAGTTTCATTTTGCTGACTTGGCAGATCTGGAAGGAATGGCTCCTTCTTGGGCTTAGAAATTTACTTCAGCAGGTGCTATGAAAGAAATACTCTCAGCAAAATACCACCGCAGCCAAATCTTTTGTAAGGGAAATTTACCAAACCATTTAAAGAGAAGATGATTCCTATGCTATGTAAACCACTACAGAACATAGAAAAAGGAAGGGAAACTGCCAAACTCCACGTATGAAGCAAGTATAACATTGTTTCCAGCATTGAACATGCAAACATCAGAAGAAGTTTCACATATCACTATTAATGAAAATCATAGAAAAAGTTTTAGCAAGATCCCATGGAATACAAAATCAAACACATGACTCCACCTGGGATTTATTCCAGGAATACTAGTGTGTGGTAGGATATCCGTTAATAAAACAATGAAATGGCAAGGAACAAAATGAACAAAATGCAACCATCACTATTAATTTAAAAATAATCTGTCCTGAAATAGGAATGTGTACATGTTTTTTAGCATGACAATAATGCACTTATTTTACACACAAATCCAAACATTCTTGAAGTAGAAAAAGCACGATGAAGTCCCACGAAAGTCAGGAGCAAGAAATGGAAGACTTCCTGGCCACTAGTATTAAACATTGCTGGCAGATATATTAGACAAGAAAAAAAAATTTATAATAACTGAAAAGGAAGAGATAAAACTGTATTTGCAGATATGATTATATGATAAAATCATTTAACTAGTAGTACATAAAACTAATGTATTAAATTCAGTTACATTGAAAAATATGAGAAATTCATTTGTAATGATAAGTAAATTAAAAATGGACAATATCTACAAATAAATATTTAAGAACAGTCTTTAAAAATTCTATTGAAGCCAAAATAACAAGTAAAAAGAAAACTCGAATAAATAAAAACACA
The DNA here is from genome assembly GCA_004024745.2 of Catagonus wagneri. Classification (NCBI taxonomy): domain Eukaryota; kingdom Metazoa; phylum Chordata; class Mammalia; order Artiodactyla; family Tayassuidae; genus Catagonus; species Catagonus wagneri. The sequence goes on from PVHT021183631.1 coordinate 17,236,209, forward strand.
TACCACATTCTTATTTTAAAAGACTCAAAAATTATAAATCATTTAAAAGACTCAAATGCAATTTGATGAGATCCATGTACTTAGTGCAGAAGCCTCTGGAATCATAAATTGGTAGGAAGATTCAAGTGATAATTCTGATGAGCTGATGGAGGCTATGTGTGGAAGAGTGTGAGAGTGAAAAATACCTTATAGCTACAATCTCAGGAGAGTTCCAAACTTTCATGGGTTTCTCCACCCGACATTCCACAGATTCTCACAGGGACAATGGGAAAAACATCCTCTCATGTGGCATGGAAGGGGAAAGGGAAGAGGGAAACTTTTGAAATACCTCCCAAATCTTCAAAACAAAAACATACTTCACAAGGGAAAGTAACTTATGAGGACTTGGTCCAAGAGCCATTTGGAGAAATGATATTCCTCCATCCCTTTCCACCATCGTCTTCCAAATGAAAGGGAGAGAAGCTATATAAGAAAATCACTTTGGGGAGTTCTCTAGTGGCTCAGTGGGTTATGGATCCAGCATTGTTGCTGCTGTGGCATGGGTTTGATTCCTGGCCTGGGAACTTCCACACACCACTGTGAAGGTCAAAATAAAGAAAGAAAAAAGAAAAGAAGACCACTTGTGAAGGCTACAGGTCAGAGACCTTGGTCTATTAAAAGCCTGTGATTAAATCACGAGATTATAGAAATCTTTCCCCACAACTTTTCTTGACACTATACCATTTAGCCTCTAATCATAGTGGATTACACTTGAAATGCTGCAAGATACAGACTCTAGGAGGAGGATTACATTGGGTGCATGAGTCAGTTTAGGACAGTCATAACACAATATCCTAGACGGAGTGGCTTAAATAAAAGATATTTTTTTTCTTACAGTTTTGAAGTCTGGGTAGTTCAAGATCAAGGTGCTGGTTGATTTATTTTCCAGTGAGGACTCTCATCCTGGCTTGCAGATAGCTGCTCCTTGCAAGCACATCATTCCTGTTAGGTTAGAGTTCCATCCTTATGGGCTCCTTTAACATTAATTACTATCTTACTTCAAATAAAATCATATTGGGTTAGACTTCAACATATGAATTTTGAGAGACACAATTTTGTCCATAGCAGTAGAAAAGCCAAAAGTCAACACAGGAGACAAAAACAAGGGTACTAGAGGAACTTAAAGCTTCTGATACCTAGAACTACATCAAACATGAAACAAAGCCCAATTTCTGGCCAGATTTACATACATCCTCACAAAAGAGAATTAGTTATCTCTATTTCTATTACCTGATACAAGATGTCCAGCTAAAAGCATAACCAGATAAGAAAAATACGTAACAAAATTCAGAGCAAAATCCCTCAACAAAATATTAGCAAATTGAATTCAACAATATAGTGTAAGAATGTAATACGGCCAAGTGGATTTATTCCAAATATGGCAGGTGTCTTCAATGTTTGAAAATAAATTAATGTAATATATCAGGAAAATTCATATGATCATGTCAATCGATGCCAAAGAGCATTTGAAAAAATTCAGATCTCATGATGACAACTCTCATCAAGTTAGGAACAGAGGGTACCTTCCTCAATTTAATAATAAATGTCTACTTAAAACCTACAGTTAACATTATACTTAATGGTTAGAGACTGGCCACTTTTCCTCTAAGAGTGGAATAGGATAAGGTTGTTTTTTCTCTCTATTATTCAACACTATATTGGAAGTCAGGATGATACAAAAGAACAAGAAAAAAGTCTGTATATAGAAAAGAAAGAAATAAGTCATTTTTTTCAAGGTGACACAATTATCTATTAAAAAAATATCTATTAGATACTTCATCAAATTATCTATATAAAAAAAGAAGTATCTATCAAATACTTCATCAAAGCAGATATACTAATTGCAAGTAAGTATATAAAAAGATGCTCAAAGTTAGTCGACTGTCATCAAGGAATTACAAATTAAAACAAGATACAATTACATACCTACTAGAATAACTGAAATACAAAAAACAACAATACCAGTTGTTGGCAAAGAAGTATAGCATAGGAACTGTCCTTCATTCTTAGTATGAATTCACTATGGTATAGCCACTTTGGGAAATAGTTGTGGTTTTTTTTTTTTTTCATAAAGCTAAACATAATCTCACTATGTGATTCAGCCGTTATGTACCTTTGTATTTAACCAACTTATTTGAAAATATATTTCCATATAAAAATCCACACATGAATGTTTATAGCAGCTTTATTCATTTACTGCCTAAAATTGGAAGCAACAAAGATGTTCAATTGGTGAATGGAGAAACTAAATGTGGAACATCCATATGATGGAATATTATTTAACAATAAAAAGAGATGGGCTAGCAAACCACAAAAAGATATCTATGGGTCTTAAATGCATACTTCTAAGGGAAAAATCAGTCTGAAAAAAAAACTGTATACAGTATGATTCCAAATATATGATCTGAAAAATGCAATAATGTAGAGTTTTGCCATAGGTTTGATGAGTTGAAGGGGAGGTTGAAAAAGTAAAGCACAAGGGCTATTTTAGAGATATAAAACTATTGTGTATGATACTATAATGGCGAATGCCAAACACTGAGAATTTGTACATATCCATATAACTGTACAGAGTAAATGCTAAGGTGTACAAATCAAACAAATATATTTAGAAGGTAAAGAAATCTAAATGTATTACAAATGAATGAAAGTACTTCCTTGAAAGGGGTGGAGAAATAAGGAAACCTAAGTAAATTTGGAAACTAGTGGGATCAGTAAGTTGAATGGCAAAAGGAACTCTACACAAGTGCTCTTCTCTAGTTGGTAAATTCTTTTTCTACATGCGAGCATCCCCCTACAGTCCTTAAAGCTGGGCTGCCGTAGTGCCTTTTTTCAAAAAAGTACAGTATTAAAAAAAAAGGAAAGGATAACTAGCAAGGGGAGAAAACTTACAAATACTACCTCAAGCCAGGTGACCAAGGTTAAGATCAACAGCAGTTAATTTTTTTAAAATAAAATATGGTTTATTTACAATGTTGTCTCAATTTCTGCGGTACAGCAAAGTGACCCAGTTATATTTATATATATGTGTGTGTGCGTGCATGTGTGTGTGTGTGTGTATGTGTATTTATATATATGTGTACGCATATAAATATATCTATCCCTTTTTTTTTTACATTGTCTTCTATCATGCTGTATCCCAAGAGATCAGCTGTGGTTCCTTGTGCTATAGAGAAGGACCTCACCACATTGCTTGTCCTTTCTACATGTAACAGTTCAACAGCCATTAATTACATTGACCGTATGTATCCAACATGATGTGAAGAGAATTACAATTTACCCGTGTGGTCTTCCTCCCTGGAATATATTCTCTTAGTCTAATCAGAAAAACATTAGATTAATCCCAAATGAGGGACATTCTAAAATATCCTCGATTACTGTAGCTTTGTAATATTGCCTGAAGTCTGGGAGTGCTTGGATTTTGTTCCTCAGGATTGCTTTGGCAATTCTGGGCCTTTTATGTTTCCATATAATTTTTTGGATTGTTTGCTGTAGTTCTGTGAAAAATACCATGGGTGATTTGATAGGGATTGCATTTTATCTGTAGATTGCTTTGGGTAGCATGGACATTTTATGATATTAATTCTTCCAATCCAGGAACATGGAATATCTTTCTATTTCTTTGAATCCTCTGGAATTTCCTTAATTAATGATTTATAGTTCTCAGCATATAAGTTTTTTACCTCCTCAGTCAGGTTTATTACTAGGTGTTTAATTTTTTTAGGAGGTGTGATTTTAAAACATATTGTATTTTTCTATTCCTTTTCTAACATTTCATTGTTAGTGCACAGAAATGCAACCAGATAACTATGAGTTATCATCATAGCATTGCTAAATTGTACACTAGGGTTCTAAAACCAATGTACAGACTTTCTAAAAAGGCATCAGCTTTTATTTATCAGAACAAGAATTAGTAATACCTTTAGCCTATATGTTAGTTGTTTTCTTTCGATGCTACTGACATGCTTGAGGAACAGTCACACAAAAAGATGACAAACTGTGTGAGAGAACTAATGAGAAATGAAGGCAGGAAATAAATATTAAAAGAATGTATACTTTCATTGCTTCAGAAATGGTTTACTCCTGTAAATTTCCAATTGAGCAAATTAGTTTTAAAAGTCATTAAGGAGTTTCTGTTAATTTTAAGAACCCAACACAGTGTCCATGAGGATGCAGATATGATACCTGGCCTCACTCAGTAGGTTAAAGGACTGGCATTGCCACGAGCTGTGGCATAGATCACAGATGTGGCTGGGATCCTGTGTTGTTGCTATGGCTGTGGCATAGGCCTGCTGCTGCAGCTCTGATTCGACCCATAACCTGGAAACTTCCATATGCTGTGGAAGCAGCCCTACAAAGAAAAAAAAAAGTCATTGAAATACTTGTTTATTGTAGTTTCAGAAATCATCATAGTTATTAACTTTCCCAAATTTGGAAGAAAAATGTGAAAATTAATGAACTATAAAGCTTGTTCTTAGATACTTAAATAGAATGCTCTTAAAAATACTACCAATGCATAATAACAGTTTATACTTTTATAATAATGGGTTGGTTTAGCTACGTTTTCTGATAGTTATGACTTCCAAGATTATAAAATGATAGTTCAAGCTAGCTTAATATTTGTGTCATTATTTTATGGTTTCTTTTCTGCTTAATGCATTGATCCAGCTCTGTGGTTGCTGATATATCGTGTTACTCCTGTGTTTTTTATATGCCAAGATAGATGTTTTTTCTGCCTTTAGAATTCAGTTTCTTAGAATTTGTCCTAAACTCTGAATTGCTGACTGTCTTCTTAAAGCTGACTTATTTCAGAACATGAATAAAAAAATTCCAACAATGTAACTTTTTCTGAGGATAGATAAGACCTACAGGTTTTGGAATTACAGTGATAAATTCTTATGTATATACATGATGTTACCACATGACAGACAAAAGAGAGCAAGAGTAGATGAATCAGTACATCCCTCAGTTGATTCACAGCTTTTACGCTAGGGTTTGGATTTAATCCAAATTGATCTTTGCATACTTTTCATCAACTCAACTAGACAAGTTCATAGTAAACAGAGTAAAGCAAAGAAATACTGAAGATGAAAGGGTTTTACATGTCTGGCCTAACCTTGGGCAATGTCACTCTTAATAACAACAGATGGTATTACTCCCTCTGAAGTCCTGTTTGCTGATGTTATAAATGACTAAAAATTGGGATTTTTTAGCGAAAGTGCAGACAAAGACCATACAAGATCATCTCACATGATGGCATTTACTTGCATTACTGGAAACTGTAAAGGCAGGATATTTTTTCTGCATTGTAATTACATGGCATTGCCTATAATCCAATAGCCAAGAACATTTCAAACGTGAGAAACGATAGGAAGTTAGCATGTAGCAAGTTACAAAAGATTACCATATCCGAAAGATATAGAATCACTGATTCCCCCCCATCCCGTACACCATAAAACAGGACTTCTTCTCATTCACCTTTCAAAATAGAAAGATTGAGAAGGAAATTCTAAACTGGGATTCAGAATGAAAAACGCAACTGGCCTGGCAAATCTTTCCAGCAAACATTTGCTAGGGCCTGCTACTTTCTGGTCTTGAAAGTTAGCTAGCATGAGAGGAAGACAGCTGCAGTGATTCCGCAGACACAGGATGAACTACCCTCGTGGGCTGTTGTCAGGTTTTGGAAGGTGTCTCAGTGACTTTTAACCATATGACAGTTGTCATATGTCAGTCATATCAAAGGCCTCGCTCATAATGATAGTAGGTTAGGACTCAAAGAGAATTTATGGGCCATAGTGATATAAATATGGATTATTATTAAGTATAACATAATAATGAAGAAAACAAGAACCTAAGAAGATGAATAGAACTGTCCATATAATACCACACCCCAACATATATAGCAAGTGAAGAGCTAAGTGTGCCTAGAAGTCAATTTTCTTTTAATTCCATTTAAGCATTTTTTTCAACACTATCCCTATTTCTATTATAAGAGTAGTTGTTAATACTAATAGTAGTGATTGACAGTATTTTATGGGTAAAACTAGCCCTTGAATTTGTCAAGTACTTTAATATAGCTTCATCTCACCAACAAATTTCTGAAGAATTAACGATTAGCTGCTTTTGCTAAAATTCCAATGATGTTGATTAAGAAACTGAAGAAAGAAAGAAATGAATATATAAATATCACATGTATATATATAGACATATATGTCGTATTTCTTGAGAGACATTATGTATAAAGCCTTATAAAATTTTAGTCCATTTTCATAATAGCTCCAAATTTAAGTTTTTGTGTTACCACTTAGGCACACAGGAAACAGCATGCAGAGAAGAAAAGTAACATATCCAAGTCACATAACAAGTAAGTAATAAAGTTGAATATACACCCACCTTATTGTTAACTTTCCATCTGAGCAAGCAAATAATTTGTCCAAGGGTAAGCAGTAAACATTAGAATGAAGTTTCAAATACAGGATTTTAGATTCTGTCATCACTTGCATTTTCTGCAAGGGTGTACTTTAGACTTTTTCCAGATGTTCATCAATGCATTCTTTATGAGGAGAGGCTATTTTTGAATTTCCAAAGTTCTGAGTGAGGCATACATCTTGCCAATATGTATATATGTGTTGTCTCAGAATTGGGAATTTGGGAACATTAATCAGTTTGAATGCCAATATAACACTCAGATCTCCTTTTAAAATTCCTATTGTTAAGATTTCTATTATATGTATCCTCATATATTAAATGATTTACATATAGGGTCTATAAGTAGTCTATTTATCTATCTATCCATATATTCACCTAACTACCTTCAATGTAAATATTGGATTGACATGGGATAAAAATGTAAATATATCCATATTTTGTATATCTTTATATTATGAAGAAACATTTATATATTATATTCTGTAGCATATAGTTATTTCCCCAAGAATTAATTTCCAAAATGATCATATGCAATATTTCAGAATTTTTTCTGTGAAAAATGATGCACATTGAAATTTCTAAGCTTGCAACTGAAACTATATTTCTGGGCAAAAAATTACTAAATTTTGAGAAAGACATATATTAGGGGATATCCCAGGATTTCAGCTACCAGAGATAAGTGGCAGTTATGCTTTGGTAATGAAAAGTAAATATAATAAAAATCATAGTAATAGTGTAATGAATGAAATGTTATTAAGAAATGAAATTTAAGTGAGGTCACAGAAAAGTCCATCAAGGTATTTCTCCAATGGGCATTTATAACAAAGAATCAGGTGAAGGCAACCCAAGATATGGAAAGAAATAGTTTTGGGATTCAAGAAGGATTTAAAAAATGCATTGTGATTAAAAAAATAATGCTTTTGAAATGTTATAATATTCCAGGTACTGTGCTATGGTCATCGCAAGCATTACTTTATTTATTCATTTGAATCATCCAGTGAAGTAGATTATTAAATACCCAAATTTTAGTCAAAGATTCTTAGAGTTGATTTAATTTTCACAAGATGTGTGAGAGATAAAGACCAGAATCCATACCTGTCTAACACAAATGTTGTTTTCCTAACAGAAACTCTTAACTGCTTGCTATGCCATCCTGGAACTTCATGGTACCTGTTAAACCATACTGCCCCACACCCTGAGATGTGATGGTTGCTCATGTCCAGCATAATACAAAGAGTGGATTACCTGTTGTTGATAAAATACACCTTTTTAAAATATGACTAAATTTATAATACATTTTTTGTCATTATAAATCAAGTATATCAAGAAGAAAGCCACATTTAAAAAGATCTCTAATAGTCATATTTTTGCTTACCTTGTCTAAGATACATTTTGCCTCTGGACTCTGGTTTTCCCCCTGGCAATAGTCTATCAGTTTCTCAGTAAATATCTTTTGGTGGAACTGACATAGTCACGCCCACTCCCTTGTATGTGGAGAGCGACCCATGATTTAACCCTAGCAAACAAATGTATTCATTCCATCCCTTGGGCCTTGGCCATTGGTTCATAATTGTAACTCAGTTTGGTCCAGTAATACTCACTAGGAAACTTTATAGAAAAAGAAACTCTCTTTCCTCTTGAGTTGCTAATCTGGGGAATATGAACTGAGAGATTGTGGTGAATGTAGGCCAATGAGGAAAAGCTACTTGAAAGCAATTCATTGTGAATGTTGGTATGCCAGATATGGGGTGGGATGAAAAAGGAAAACAACATACATATACATGGCATATCCCATGCAATGTGTGTAACACGTACATACTAAATTTGTTGTTTATCTGAAATTCACATTTGGTTGAATGCTATTTGTCAGACAACTCTAAATTCAAGGAAAACAGGAAAAATTTGGTGAGAGAGAGAATCCAATGTTGTCATCTGAGATTATACACCTGACATAAAAAAAATCAAATGAACCTTGGATCTTTAAGTTACGTGAGTCAAAAAATCATTTCTGTCATTGGCAGCAAATGCTAAGATGGTGTTCCAAAAAATAAATGAAAAGAATACTTATACTTAAAACCTTTTTGAACCACAAATATAAATAGAAAACATAAATGCTTGTACTCGGGTGTTTATGGTAATAAAGAATAAAAGAAGGTAGAATTACATGACATCTTGAAGTTTGTTAAAGTGGTAACTGAGATCTCTTCTAATTTTAAAATTATCTTATACTATGACTCTGTGACTAGAATGCAAAGGTCAGGGTTATTGGGCACGAGGAAGGATTAAGCAACTCGAGATGAGGTTGTATCCTTATATAAAGCCAAAAGGAGTTCAAACCGGGAATGCAAAGCCTATTTAATATAAATACATGGAGAAAACATAGGACGATGATTAATACCAATAATCAAATAAAATGCAGAGAGAAAAATACTGTAAAAAAATGCATGCAGTAGGGAATGGTGAAGCTATTTCCAATTATCCTGCTCACAATAATATCTCCTTTCTCCGTATTGCTATACCGCTTATCCATACAATTATTTAGGACTTTTTACTGATCAGCATGCAATACTGTCTCTCATATTATGAGATAGATTCTTTTTTTTTTATTAGATTGTAGTCTCTGCAGGGGTTCTATCAAAAGGAAACTTTTTGGAGTAATGAACATCCTCATTATCTTGATAGCAGTGACAGTTTCAGGGCTGTATACATATGTCAAAATTGATCAAACTATACAGTTTAAATATGCAAAGTTTATTGTACCTCAACTATACATGAGAACATTAAAAAAAATAAGGACCTGGCTGCCAGTTACTTAGAGACCCTAATGGTGGGCTAAGAACTAGAGAAGAGTGAGATGAGTGGGGGTTCTAACGGAGCTAGAGAACAAGCACAGTTTTAGAGGTCACTTTCTTGTGAAGGATAACGAATAAATAGTCCCAAACACAAGGTACAATATATTCTGTACTCCAAAATTAACAGGGTCACATCAGGGACATGACAGCAGAAGCCTTCAAGCAATAGTGATTCTTACTGTCAGGTAAAGGGAAAACTTCTTGTTTCTAAAGATCTCATTCAGAGTTGATTCATGGATAGATCCGTGGTGAAGATAAGGGGCCTGGTACAGTTTCATCCATGGTGTAATGGTTAGCACTCTGGACTTTGATAAAGGATCCAGTCTCAATTCTTGGTTCTTTCTGATATTTAGAGGTAAAGCAGAGGAAAATGGTAAAACGAAGAAGATTGAGTAGGTATGGCTCTGAAGTAAGAGAAAAAAAATAAAAGCATGGCCTTCTGGAAACCATGAGGGAAAAAAAGCATGTATTTTATGAAATAGAAAGTGGACACTGTCAAAGCTGTTGACACTAACTAAAACCAGAGCAGAGTTGGAACACATACCTGCCACACAGTGTGCTGAATATGAGACAGCAAGATTGATTCTAAATCTTATCTGCTGCTGAAGAAGATAAGATTATGCAATCTACTGCCAGTCTTGGTTATGACTGGCTCAGTGGTTAGATGGAACTTGCAGCTAAAAACCTTAGAAGTTATAATGGGCTGAGGCAGGGAAGGGCTAAAAGATGGAGCCATTTTTTCTATGCCTTCAAACTCCTGTCATAGTGTTACTGGCAAAGCAGGCACCAGATAAATATTTGTTGATTGATTGCCACATCAATAGATCCAAGGAATTTACATATGATCATAAGGATAAATATTTCATATGATTCATCTGGAAGAATGAAGGGTAAAAGATATGATTAAAGTCTATGAGGTTTTGAAGGATCGGAATTGAGCAAATGCAAATGTCCTCATTAAATGCTTGATTATTAGTGTGTTGAGGATCTCTTTAAACTTGAAAGAGACAATTGTGAATAAATTAAGGTAATGAGACTAATGATAAATGGTTAATACACTTTTGGATTTAAGTGGCAGGATGGGCTGGATATAGAGGAGGGCTAGAGAGGAGTTGAGAAAAGTTGATAAATGATAAATACAAAGTGGACATTTATTATAATTTAATTCCTTAAACATTTGGGGACAATCCTATACTCATTTGAGATTGACATTATGGACCAAAACAGGTATCTTTCTAAAAACTCCTCATTTCCCCCCTTGAGAACCTGATGATCTGTGGTGACAGACGTTCTGTCATTTCTCACACATTTTCAATGAAGGTCAACTATTTAGAATGAAAATACAACTACTCAAGGACCGACCGTGTAACCATGTAACAAAGAATGTTTCTCCTCTGTTTGGGAATTTTTTTTTTTTTTAGAACTAAAGACAAAGTTTTGGAGAGTACCTGGCATCCCAAATCACCTGAACCAAACCTGGAAATGATTGCATATGGCATCTTGCAGCCAAATAGCTTTTGACTCAAAATGGAAGAGTATAGATATTACTTATGGTTGAATGGCTTGATTTCCATGGGCAAAAGCATTTTTGATTAAGAGAGAAATGAGATTGTTTTTACTGAGGATCTTAAATTTGTGTACAATTTATGCTATCAAAATGTAATCTCCCCATAAAATTCAGTACATTTTGAGATTATTTTGTATCAAAATTACCTTAGTCATAATATTTTAGAGTTATGTTCTCTTTAGATAAGACTGATTCAGTTATATATTAAGTAGTTATTTTCCAGGCAGGACATGAAATAGAATTCTGTATTTTTGGTAAGTAGTTATTTTCCAGGCAGGACATGAAATAGAATTTTGTGTTATTGGGTAATATTTTATTTGATTACAAATAAAATTTAAGGAGTTCTTGTTGTGGCTCAGGAGAAATGAATCCTACTAGTATCCATGAGGATGCCGGTTCTATCCCTGGCTTGCTCAGTGGATAGGGATCCGGCATTGCCGTGAGCTGTCATGTAGGTCACTGACATGACTTGGATCCCACATCGCTGTGGCTTTGGTGTAGGTGGGCAGCTGTAGATCCAATTTGACCCTTAGCCTGGGAACTTTGATATGCCGTGGGTGTGGCCCTAAAAAAAGGAAAAATAAATAGATAAATAGGTAAATAAATAAATAAAATTTATATTTTTATCTCCTACATTACTAAAGAATAGCAGAACTCAGGTTCCAAATCACTTCAATAGTGATTCGTGTATACATTTTATATAGAAAATTTAGCACATGTGACCATTTGTCTTTTGATGTTTAATATAGTACTTAAGAATAGTTGAATAGTTAGAAGCCATGTATGTATTAACTATCACGATAAAAGCAAGTTATCATTGTCAAAATTGTTTCATCCAAGTCTACTTTTAGAATCCTAGTACTTTTTATAAAAAATATTATTAAAATGAAAAAACTTCAATTGGCTTATAATTTTAAAAAGTTTATCTAGGATTGTCATTCTTAGAAATACATGTGAATAATATATATTAAAAAAAAAAACTAGATACAGAAATAGATTTTTGCAAAGAGGTTTAATTACTAGTATTTTATTTCACCTGACAGAACAGCCAATAATTTCCACCTTCTAGTGTCGATGTGCCAGCACCCCCTGGTGGGCATTGTTCAAAATAGAATTTAATTTTACTGTCAAGAAAGGTTAAATAAAGGTGTTCACTCATTACGTTTATTGTGTTGGAATGCATTTGCACAATGCAGATATCTTGGCACTTCTGATTGAATATTGCCAAAAAGAAATTATTTCACCACAAATACCTTAGGACCATTAGCTACCAGTGCCTGAAACTTCTATGTTATTTAAAAAGTTTACACGTGCATTTTTATATTCGTGAATGTGTGTGTTTTATGTTTATAATGTAATATGAGCTATTCATCATTTCTATTATTTAACAAAATTTTTTTATTTAGGTTTGTGCTATGTATACTTGCAATTATAGGTAGAGTTTTGACTCTTAACTGGCATTATTGTAGTACAGAAAAAAGGATAGATTTATACATGAAACTAATTTTATTTGAACTCTGATTGTTCCAGTTATTTGCATGCTGATCCAGAGCAAATTACTCTTTCAGAACTAAATTTTCCTCATCTGTAAAACAAGGGTAAAAATATGCATCAATATGGCAACATTGAAATGGTAAAGCCTCTTCCAAATTTTTCATGCATGTTTTTCCCAGAGTCTTGTGGCATCTGTGCTTAACAGCACACGTCTTTAAAATGCACAAACATGCACATCTTTTTATTATTAAGCATCAGGAACAAGAGAGAAAAAGCTAAGGAATTCTAAGATCAAAATGCATTATAGATAGTGCTGTGGGCTGAAATAAACGCGAAGAGAACAACTGGATATTCTCTTGATAGGAATAAATTACACACTTTTTTCTATATTGCCCAAGACCAGTGCCATAGATTAGTTGTTTAGAAATTTACAATAAATTCTTACCAACTGATAGAATATGCAAGAGTGATAAAAATAGGCAGATCAAGTGCTAGGGTCTGTTAATAAAATGTCATTGAACTTGGCAGGGTTTAGATGAAGTTTTTCTGTGAAATTAATAGTAGATGTGAAAGAAAATCTCTTTAAAATATTCCTCAAATGTTAGACCATCTCTATATGTACAACTAGTTCTGGAAATTTTGTCTAAATCAGATGACTTAAAATGTTGAAGTATAATGCTATTACAGAAAATGCATGAAAATTTTAAGAACATAAGTCAAGTTTCCTGATAACAAGGTTTTGAGAAGGACTGCTCAATGCCTAAAAAAGTTGGAATAGAAGGATTGTGAGGCACAAAATATTCAGAGTGCAATGGACAGAAAGAAGACATTTAAAGCAAACTCCATCTATTGCTATTACAGCCTTTGAGATCTGGAAGCTTTCTGGAACTGTTGTTTCAGTGAGCGCACTTTAGAAATCTTGCTGTCATGCTTTACAAACAAGCTGGTTTATGGTTCATTGAGCAAAGCAGATCTTCTCTGACCACAGTGGTCTGTGGTAAAGTATATCAACCAATGGATTTCAATGTTCATTTCCATTGGCTATGCCCTTAATTTACCATATGTTACATGAGAGATTTAAATATCTTTTAATGATTTTATATTTTCCAAACTGCTTCATGAGAACTTCTAGGCATCAAAATTTTTTTTTTCTAATTTTTAATGTCACATATTACAGAAAACAAGATCAGATTTTCCAATAAAATTGCAATTATTCTAAGGCAGAGATTCCCAAATATTTGTGGCCATACAAACCTCCTATAATGGTGTAAAAAAAGCAAAGATTACATGAATTTACCCCAAAGAACTGAATCATAATTTTCTTTTATAAGAGCTTGGAAATCTATGTTTGGAAGATACAACAAAATTTCTTCTTTTTTTGTTCTGGTTGTTTTTAATGCTTTGCCTCTTGATCTAGGTGCTAAGTATAGCTCATCTAAATTCTGCTTATTTATTTTTAATGATTTTTATTTTTTGTTTTTTTAATTTTTATTTTTTCCATTATAGTTGGTTTACAGTGTTCTGTCCATTTTCTACTATACAGCAAAGTGACCCAGTCACACATACATACATTCTTTTTCTCACATTATCCTCCATCATGCTCCATCATAAAAAATGTATTCTTATAGCTACTTAAACTTTAGGTCTATAGAATTGATTCATTTCAGAACAAATTTTCATAGAGAGCTCAATTTAATCACTAAAAAACCTAGAAGTTATTAAACAAATAATAAAATTATAGTCACGTTCTCTTTTTCGTAACTTTAAGTATCATTGTCCATTATTATTTAGAATAAGCTAATAAATGGACTTTTGTTTCAAATTGCTGAATATTTTAAATAGGAAACAACTAACAGATAACTTAATAATTCACCTTTCTTTCTTTTATTTTCTTTTTTTATTTGTGGCTCAGGGAACACTCCTGCCAGAGTGAGAAATCACTAAGATGTCAACAGTTCTGGATTTGTTAAATTTAGATAAATAGATATCCTAATTCCATTAAAAAAATTAAAGAGCTGAGGTTGATTAGTTAGCAACTGCGTTAGTTTTCTATTGTTATTGTTACAAGTTATTGCGAACTTTGTGACTTAAAATGGCAAAAGTTTATTATCTCACAGATTCTCTGGGTCAGAATTTCAGCATATTTTAATTGGGTCCTCTAATCAGGGTCTCAAAAAATGGAAACCAAGGTGTCAACCAGCTGAGTACTCATCTGGAGTCCTGACTAGGGAAAGTTATGTTTCCAAGCAAACTTGCATTGTTGGTCAAATTCACTTCCTTGTGGTAGGAGACAAAGGTCCCCATTGCGTTGATGGCTATCGGCCACAGTCACTTTCACCCCCTTGCAGACAGCCAGCTGGTCTCCTCTCTCAGCAACAGATCATTTGCTTCATGTAAGATTTTTTTACACTTCAAATCTCTGATTCTCTTTTGCTACCAGCCAGAGAAAACTACTTTTAAAGGGCTCATGTGTTTAGATAAGCCCCACCCAAATCATCTCCGTATTTTAGTCCATTAATTTGGGGCTTTAATTAACATCTGCAAAATGTCTTGACAACAGCCATACTTAGAGTGGTGTTGGATTGAAAATGTAAATCTCGGTATGCTGTCTTAGATCTTCATCTACCATAGCAGCAAATACATAGAAGTACATTTTTCCACATGCATATGATTTAAAATATGTTCTGAAGTCTTGCCCTAGACTCCTACTGGACATTCACGGTTTGTATTATAATCAAAATAAAAGAAACAATAATTCTAAAGAACAGTCAAGCACTGCTGTATGATACTGGGTGAAGTCATGTTTCTACACGGAGGTTCATAAACTCTTCTGGTCAAGAGTTCCTTTGAGAATTTGATGGAAGGTTGAAACTTATATCCCACTTCCCAAATGTATACATATATTTCAGGGCTTTCTTGAATCCCAAATTGTTTCTAAGCTAAGGGAAAGGGAACAGAAAATAAAAGTAATCAGTATCTGTGTATGCCTCTAATAAAGTATTATCAAAGAAGAAGTGGAGGAAGAATAATTGGAAAAGAGTAGAAGAATAGAGAACGAATTAGAAGAAAAAAAATGGGAAGAAAGTATAAAATATAGAGGTGTGGGATAGGCGTTTAAGAATGATTTCAAGCACCAATTTATGATTCGGTACCAGATTGCATCTTACTACTTCAGTATATGATAGGATTTAAAGACAAGTTATTTAAAAATGTGTAGTTTGAAAGATTTTATTGACATATTATTTTGTTTATTAAAATATGATGTAAAGAGATCTTTTGTAATTGCATTTCACAACATCCTGGCATTTTAAAGTCTGGGTTGTCAGTTCATTTTCTGTATATTAAGTAGGTCTTTAAAAAGACAGCACTGGAGTTCCCACCATGGAACAGTGGGTTAAGAATTTGACTGCAATGGCTCTGGTCGGTTGCTGTGGAGGAGTGGATTCGAACCTCTGCCTTTGAACCCCAGCCAGACATAGTGAGTAAAAGGATTTGGCATAGTGATAGCTACAGAGTAGGTCACAGCTGTGGCTCAGATACAGTCCTGACTTGACAACTTCTATATGCTGCAAGTATGACCACACAATTGAAAAAAAAAAAAAAAAAGACAGCAATAGTTAGGACATAAACTGCCAACTCTGTAAAGCTATTTGAAGTTCACAAAAATAGCTTCCTGAGAGTGATCATAGTGTTATAGTGGGAAAGACACACATTTTTAAAGCCTGTACACCTTGAGTTCAGACAACTTCTATCATTTCCAGTCTGCCCTACAAGCAATTCAAGTCAGCTTTCTCTGTGTCTCATTTTCCTTTCTTCACATCATGAAATCTGCTTTCAGAAACCTCTGTGATAACTGAGTAATTAAATATCTAGTACAATGTGTGGTTTATTGGAAGTGATTTACACATGTGTATTTCCTTTTATTTCCCCAAGAGCCTGGGTACCAGTCCTGGAATTTGATGATTTCTACATCTTTGTTTTGATTTTGATCTCCAAAAATTACCCATTTAAAATCTCCAAGATATGTCCCACCAATCTGTCAATACAATCCATACATTATTTTGAAGTAGTCTCTCAATTTTTTTGAGTTGTGAAGAAATGGGAAACTTCAGAGGTAGGACTAGATAAGGGAGAAGGCAGAAGCCAAGACAAAGAGGTTAGGATGGGAGTTCTGGCTCAGCGGTAACGAAGCCAACTAGTATCCATGAGGATGCGGCTTCGATCCCTGGCCTCGCTCAGTGGATTAAAGATTCTGCCTTGCTGTGGCTGTGGTGTAAGTTGGCAGCTGCAGCTCTGATTCATTCTCCAGCCTGGGAACTTCCATATGGCACAGGTGTGTCCCTAAAAAAACTGAAAAAAAAATAAAAAATAAAAAGATTGGTTAGGCTGGCATAACTTGTGGAGATTCTGGCACTTGGGTGCAGGGATGGGTCGGAAAATAGAGCACTTAGGACACATTCTGTTTACTTCAGAACAGAAGCTTTACCTGCCTGCCTTGGTCCAAATGAAATTATGTGTAAGATTTACTTACTCTTTCTCTCAACTATGATTTGTATACATCTTTCAATAATTCCAAACACATTTATTTTAATTATTCCCTTTATTTAAAAAATAAGCAGACAAGAAGAGATGAATCTATATCTTTGAGAACTGGGGTTTAGAAAATTTTAATCTACTAATGTTAACATGGGTCTGAACTGACTAGATGCACTGGTTCCAGTAAAGCATATATATTGATGTAGCGTTCCTTGATATCCTTATTTGGGCAATAAAAAAATAATTTCTGTAACACTCATGCTAAGCAAAACACTGGCTTACAGAGGTTATTAGAATCAATTTCCAATTCTTAATGACTGTGGCACTCCTTGGAACAGATTCTTTAGCCAACTAAAACTGTATTCAATTTTTTTTGAAAGAAGGAAAAAAAGAAAGACTGAATTTAGCCTGACTAAAGAGAGACCAGTTATTGAGAAAGAAAAATAAATTGAATCTTCCTTTGTTTAAAATAAATTAACTCTTCCTTTGTTTGCAAGCCAGCTTATGTGTCCATTTGGAGAATCTCACTTTTTTTGTTTCCAACCTTACCAGATAATGCATAGCTGTAATTTATCACACTTTCATGACCCAAAGGAATCATGTCTCCTTGGAAAGTACTTGAGCCAGGCCTAAAAGACAGCTTATTCATCTGACAGAATCACAGGATCTGGTTCTCAGTTTGTAAAACACTTGGGCTCTAAGTGCTGAATTTTTTTCATTATGACAAAATAAAATAAAATATCACATGGAATGAAAGCAAGGCAATATGCTGGAGAAATAGATCAAACATCCCCAGCGCATAGCTAGTGGCTGCCACCTCCAAGGTTTATGAAAGAAGATTTGATTTCTTCTCCTGAGATGCAAAATGGCAGATCCAGGATGTGTGTTAATGTGTAACAGTGACTATCTTGCTTTATAGCTCTGTGGCAAATTCATGCCTGGTTTGTAGAAAGTTGAAAATTAAATACAGACATCAGAAAGATGAGGGTGAAAGGGATTTGTTAGGTGTTTGCACTGAAATGCTAAAGAACTCCCTTTATGTTACACGTTGTAATAATTAAAACATTGCTTTGAATTGGTTTCAAAACTTAAGCAGATCCAGAGAAACTAGACAGGGAATTAAGGACTAATTATATTAAAGTACTAAAGATCAATTTCTTATGGGTTGGTAGCTTCACGTTATTGTTTCTTTAAAAGAGTGAAGGCAAATATTATAAGGGAATATCAAAGGGCTCTGCATTATTCATCAGTATTAAGTACTCTTGTAATAGAGTTTAATCGAGCTAGCTTATCTTTATTTTAGTAATACACATTACACCCACTATGAAGTCTCTTGCTCTTCTTAATAATAGCAAAGGATGCCAAAAGATAATCATAAAAAAATCAGTTTGGAGGTGAAAGGGACTGGATTTTAAATCCGTATTTCCCAACTCAGAATGGAGGTGATACTCAGATATGTTCAGTAAAATCTTATCTAACCAAGTCAGCATTATTTTATTCTCTTATTTTCTTATTCTTCCTAAAAAGTAACACATAATACATTAAATCAACCATGTAGTGGCCCCATGCTTCATAATGAAATGAACTTTCCGTCCATTTCCGTGTGCTTTTGGAAATTTTGGAGGCTCTTCTTGCTTTCTGTCACAGGGAAGGGGGAGAGTGTGAGTGAGAGCAGCTCATACCCATGTGAAGTGGAAGATTACCATTAAAGCTGTGACGCTGGTCCATGTGATCCATCAGGCTATGGGCTTTCTTTCATCCTATTGACCTTTACTCTTCCTCTGAAAGATATTTTCTAGAGCAAGTGGTACCTATGGTAACCATAAGGATGTACCTTGCAGGCTTTCAACTGAAGGGAATGTAATGGAACAAGAATTCCGATTGTTTGCCATATTGAACCGAGCCTATCTTTCCCATGGGCTGCTCCAAGCTGGTAACTGAGCTTGGCGGGCATATTAAGGTAAGCTAGTTTCTGTGGAATTGCTGACTTTGATTCAAGAACCCATTGATGGCCTTGACAAAGCTTCTTTGTTTTGTCAGCTGTCTAGACATTTACAATATCTCCCCCTCCCTCTCTTCTTCACTTGGAGTTAGACCCCACATGGTGTGACCCCCATGTTCCATAGCTTGTCCCATTTTTTCTCAAGGGTTTTCCCTTAACAAAATCATTGCCTATTGACCTGAAGTCCTCTGAGAGGACTTGGGCTATCACAATCTATTATTTAAAGTTACATAATATTATTTATAAGGCAGAGAAAAAATAACAGGGCTATGTTCAGGAATTTAAACAGAATTACAGGATATTTATAGAATTACATAGCTGTACAAACAAAAATGGGTTTATTGACAGGAATAAGATGGAGAAAGTTCAGTTCCATTTTAGCATGCCAGGTCCCTATTATGATAGCAGATTTTAAATGATAGAGAGTTTCTTTTCCTAGTTATTTAATTTTATTAAGTCTGAGCTTTGTGGCTATCTAACATACTTTTTGATATATTTAAGGAAGTATTAGATTTAAAGTTTATATCTGAGTTTACAGGCAGGGCATGGATGAGTTGAGCTCTATTATATATCTAGTTTATTCCAGCTGTGTTGTTTGATGTAACTTTTCTTTTTGCTTATCTCCTATCCAGCAACCAACCTTTACCAAACTAAAGACAACAAAACCCAGTAACATAAAAGATAAAAGCAGCCCCATCTAATAGGCTCTATTGGCATCAATCTCTCCTTCATATGGGAAAAAGGATTTAATACCATTTTTTAGAATTATGTGGGAAATATATGTTCTGCTAAACACTAGGCACGGTGCTGAACAAGAGGAGAAAAAGTTTTCAAACATTTTAAAAGTAAAGCCCTATTTACTAACACACTTTTATAATTATAACCCTCAATAGTTTTTTATAAATAAGGAGTTTCTATTTTATTTTTTTAAATGGACAGTTTTGTAAATAAGTCAAACATGTGGTGAACACATACAGATGTATAATTTATATAATATTATTTTTGGATAATTTTTAATTATGCTGTTTTTACACATATTTAGATGTGTTTAAGATCAAATTTAAATCAGATTTTAGTGGAATCGTGAAGTCTCTACATTGGAATGAGGAGCTCATACTTTGAAAAAAAGTCACTGAGCTATATATATGTGTGTGTGTGTACGCATATATATTTATATTTGAAATGTACATAACAGATTTTAATATAACATATTTATGAAACCATCTGTGATTACTTATTTTTCTATTAGTGGAATGTACTCCAAGAGTATGCTCCCAGAAAGGAAAATAAATTGACTAAATACTAATGAAAATAGGAATAGGTTGGGGCACCATGATTCAAACAGATGTTCTTTGGGTCAAATTGACACAGAATATTTATAATATGTAAGTTCCAAACCAAGTTTGATAGATATTTCTTTATCTCACTGAATTAACTTGCTTTCATAGAGTTATGAAAGCCATTTTGACTCGATTTTAGCGTTTTGCAAAGCTGCCTTATCTTTCTCAGGCTGGATCACTTCGTATAGAAAAACAGATCCCCGAGATCCCACAAGTGCATGTTTCTTCAATTGGGAAAACTTTCTTCCCTAGTTAACATTTATTTAAATATAGAGTTTAATACTAATTGCACACACACGTGTGTGTGTGTGTATGTGTGTGTCCATGTGTGTGTGATTGCTATGTTTAAAGATAATGGTACTGACAGTGGTTTTTAATCACTGTGCGAATGTGACTGGGAAAATGTATGCATCGTTAACAATGCTTCTCAAAATGAACATATTACATTTGTAGTTGCAGGAGATACTGGAAAAAACCTCTTGTAATTTGCTCTTGTCTTTGTGTGGTGTGAAACCTTTACCCAGAAATGACTAATTTGTATTGAGGTCAAGGCTACCTCTAACAGGGAATTTTGCTCTGTTCCAACATAGGTTATGCCAGCTGCAGAAGATACAGGAAAAGGGCTGGTAGGTTTGTTCCATTACCCTTGATCTTAATCCATCATTTACAGTGCAGTAGGATTTATTGGTAGAATTGACAAAATCATACAAAACAATTTTGCTAAAGTCTAGCATGGGCTGATAGAAATGGGCATTGATTGGAAGGGCAAAAATAACATGATACTCTCACATTTTGTGGAAATGAAAAATGGTTATAACTCATAATTCTTTAGTTGTCAAACCATACATCCAGTGAATGCACAATAAAAGTTTGGTGAAACATTGATGCCATGTTATATGAATTATATTTTCGAGTCTTTTAAACTTCTTGGTTAGTAGTGAGACAGATATTGAAAGCCCTGCTATTTATTGGTGCTTTATGGCAATGGCTTTATGCTGCCTCCACCTTCGAAGGCCTCACAAATGCACTGTGAAGATTTACATTCATAACAAGTATGGAACCCTGGAGAGAGAGTTGTAGCCATGAAATTTACCTCTTAAATCCCTAGCATATCTTTGGCAAGGAAATAAGTTACATTAAATTTCCCCCCCAAACCCTCCTCACCTTTGAGAAAAATAATGTCCTTAATTCTACCAAAGCACAAGAAAAGCTAGGACCAGTCCAAGAATCTGCCAAAAGGGGAGAACTACCAGGTGTTTAAATGGCAAACGTCCATGGGATACAGTTGAATGAATAAAGATGAATGAGGATGAAACATTTAGCTTGAAATGAATTCAAGTGAAAATTAAGCCAGACTATGACTGAAATATAATTTAATCTATTCATTTTGCTCTAGTTAACCCCCACATCTAAAAATATGCACTGAGAAAACAGGAACTTGGTATAATATATATTGTAAAAACATATGGTAAATTTCCAAAGAGAAGTGTCAACCTCAAAGCCAAGCAAACATAGTGCTCCCACTGGACACAAATTAAACCTGGGAAGCCCGTTAAGTGCATAGGCAGAAAAAATATGACATATATTATAGAAAATGGGAAAGATAAACCAAATAGGGAAAGATGAAACATAAAGTGGACAAACCTCACAAGACATTTTATCAATATGGACCCCTTTCTTTCACAGGTAATCATACCCTAATGGAAGACTACAAACTAAGGAATAGCAAAAAAAAAAAAAAAAAAAAAAAAAAAAAAAAAAAAAAAAAAAAAAAAAAAAAAAAAAAAAAAAAAAAAAAAAAAAAAAAAAAGGAAAAATCCTCAATTATTTCTTTGCTTTTCTTGCTTTTGTAAGGAAATAACTACTGATAGAAACATGACTGGAGGACTGGAGGTGGGATGGGATAAAAGTGTAATGTCCTTCACAGATCTTATCTGTAGAAACATTTTTCTTTGTTTATAGAAGAAAGTTAATGGGGTGCTCTTTATCTTGGATTTTCTAAAGGTTCTACCTTCAGGTATTCTCTTCTCTGTCAGAGTTTGAAGTTTAGTGTATAGGAAAATTCAGCATTTGCTAGTTCTGTGTATATATGTATGTGTATTTATATATGTGAGACAGAGATAGATGGACATATAGAGACAGAGACAGAAAGAGAGATTTTAAATTTGTGGCCCTGGCAACAGTTGATTTGATTGAAGTTCTGAGCTGAAGGAAGACTGGTAGCAGAATTCCCTCCTTTTCAAGGAACCCTAGTCTTTTCTCTTAAGGCTTTCAACTGATTAGGTAGGGCCCACCCATACTGTGGATCATAATTTGCTTTACTTGAGGTCAACTGATTTAAACATTATTATCATTTAAAAAACACCTTTAGAAAAACATCTAGTCTGGTTTTAATCAAATAATTAGGGAACATAACATGGCCAAACTGACAGATAAAGCATTAAAAAAAAAAAAGAATAAGGATCAGATTTCACATTTTAAATAGGAATAACTGAGGAAACTAAACACCACTGTGAACTTGTTACCTAAGGCCACAACATGTGGGAAGAAATTATAGGTGTTCATTCATAGCATAAAGAGTTCCTCTTTGACAGATATCTATTTTCTCCCTGCGATTTGAAATTGGCCAGACAGAGTCCACTAGTACTCATTGCCTCAGATTATGTTTGACGCATCTAGACTGAAATCATTAAGAGCTGGTATAATTCTCTATTTTTTTGCTATTGCAAGATAGAGGAATAGTTTCTGATCTACAGTAAAATTACATTAAAAGTAAACCTGTGATTTTTAAGATATCAAGGATTTTCTCTTATACCAGCCTGGTTAAAATAGTGGCTAATATTGTTTATAAAAATAATTCATTCTCATTATAAAAAAAGATGCTCTGTTGAAAATTTAAAAAAAGTATAAAGAAGAAAATTAAGATTAGATAAGAATTACTTTTATTGTTTTTGCATTTTCTTCAGTATTTGAATCTACATAGTAAGTTAAAAATACAGCTTTTCTTGGGAGTTCCCACTGCGGCTCAGCACTAACGAACTTGACTAGTATCCATGAGGATATGGATTCAATCCCTGGTCTCACTCAGTGGGTTAAAAATCCAGAATATCCATTAGCTGTGGTATAGGTTGCAAACATGGCTTGGATCCTGTGTTTCTGTGGTTGTGGTGTAGACTAGCAGCTGAAGCTCCAATTCAACCCTACAACCCCTAGCCTGCGAATTTCTATATGCCTCAGCTGTGGCCCTAAAAAACAAAACAAAACAAAAAACAAAAAACAGTTGCTCTCAACTGTGGCACATACTCGCACAGACACACATATAAGAAATTACAAAACACACACATGCACACACACACACACACACACACACACACACACAATGTGTCCTCACATTTAAACATAATATTGCTTATTGTACTTGATTTAAAATCATTATAGTTCTTCAGAAATGTGTTAAGTGATCATAATAGATATTCCTAGGAGAGTCTACACCCTGTTTTACTTTTACGTTTTTTCCAACATTATTTTAATCGCAAAATTATCTGAAACATACTTATTATAAGACCACATCACCAGCTCACTTCTTTATTTTTTTTTCTTATTAACAATGAACTTTATTTCAGTTATAGGTGTACAAAGATCATAAGTCAATTCGATAGATTTTGTGTCCCAAACCCACAGTGCATTCCCCCACCCCCCAGATTGTCTTATTTGAAAAACCAAGGTTTTCCAGAATCTGTGAGTCATTGTCTGTTCTTCAAAGAAGTTCATCGTGTCTCTTTAGTTTCCACATGTAAGCGGTAGCACTGGGTGTTGCTGTCTAATTGTCTGACTGGTTTCACTTCGTATGATAATTTCTAGGTTCATCCATGTTGCTATAAATGTTATTCCGTTCCTTTTAATGTCTGAGTAATAGTCCATTGTGTATATGTACCATATCTTCCCTATCCATTCCTCTGTTGATGTGTATTCAGGTTGTATCCATGACCTGGCTTCTTCCCTCTCCAGATGCTTTAGATGTAGAGTTAGGTGGTTCATTTGAGCTTTTTCTTGTGTCCTGAGGTAGGCTTGTATTGCTATATACTTTCCTCTTAGAACCGCTTTTGCTGCATCCCAGATGTTGGGGAGCGTCGCGTCTTTGTTGTCATTTGCTTCTAGGTATTTTTTAATTTCCTCTTTGATTTCTTCAGTGATCCATTGGTAGTTTTCTTGCTTTTGTATTCATTCGGCTAGTCTATGTCTTTTGGTTGGGGCATTCAGTCCATTAACATTTAAGGTAATTACTGATATATATGTTCTTATTGCCATTGTATTAACTGTTTGGGGTTTTTTTTTTGCTCTTTTTTTTTTTTTACCCTGAAGTTTTGATATAGGAGTCTATATACAA